>CM077346.1:56382602-56821602 GCA_039655645.1 Ammopiptanthus mongolicus | reverse complement strand
TGCTAAAATTGGTTTCGCGCACTAAATATCGGAATAATAATAAACTATTCGGGCGAAATCTCAAACCCGATGACGAACGGAGCTAGATATGGATTTATCGGGATCCGCTAACGGATAAACCGGAGGTCACATCAGGTCACATCAAGTCAAATCACCCCGGAATGGGTGCCAAGGTCATGATGGCTATTAGAAAATATCTGGACGCGAAATGACCAAAATGCCCCTAACCTTTTTCACAATTACCATTTTACCCTTGTGTGAAAAGACCATTTTGCCCTTAAGTGAATTTTTTTGGACCTTCCTACCCTTACACCCTTCATACCCCATGCCCCCTCGTTCATGAACACCCATCCATTTCATTTTCTCCTAAAAACTCATTTCTTCATCACTTTCTCTCTTTTTTTCTTAAGAACTTCAAGTGATTTTAGTGAAGCAAAGTTGATACCCTTAGTCATCTTCATCTTCTAAGAGGTATAGACTCATTCTTGATCTCTCAATTTTCATGTTTCTTCCATAGAAACTTTATTTTGAAGCTTTGGTTCAAAGTTGAACCCTAACTTCATAAATTCATAGGAAATTATAGAAAAATTCTTTTAATGTCAAACCAATTTCTATGAGCTAGTTTCATGGCTCTCTCTCATAATCCAATAGCTTGTAACCAAAAAATCTCTCTAACCCATATGGGTATAGGGTGGCCGAATTCTCCTCTTGTTGAATCAATGAAGTTTTGTTCAAATTTTTGCTTAAGAAGTGTTGATTTAGTTCTATCACACTTCGAGGTCTTTGAATCCAAAAGCATGTAATCAAAAAACTTTCCTAGCCTAATTTTCATAGAGAGGCCGAAACCATGATCATTGAAGGATCATGAGTTTTGCTTCAAATTTTTGAATAATAAAACTTACTCTAGTGTTGTGTATACTTGAGGATCATCCATCCAAGAGTTAGAAATTTTTAGGAATCTCTAGCTATTTTGAACCTTGGTGGCCGAATCTAGGACCTAGGAGACAAAAAAAATAATGATATTTTGTTAATATTAAAGTTGTGATTTGTTGTGAAGGGTCAGACTATGTTCAATCGCCTTAAAGCGTGCTAGAGTGCCGGCTGCGAAGCTGTGTTTGAGAGCTTGTGTGGGAAGGCGAGCGTGCGTAGCAGTTTCAGGTGGGGAGAAAGAACTTTATTGCCGGGAAGGCAAGCGTAGTATAGAATATATACATGTGTAGGGGAAACCTTAAACCCTACTAGAGGTTGAGTCCTTGACAAAGTGCCAGGACCCTAGGTGTAGTTACTTTTGGGCTATCATCACTAAGATGATAATCTAGAAGACGTGGTTTATTGAGGTTTATATGATGAACTGCTTATGTGTTTATCTGCTGATCTGTTGTGTTAAATTGTCTATGTGATTAGCGGTTTATCTGTCTACATGACGATATGGAGCCGTGACTTGTGGACGCAAGGCATCGTGATGTTGATGTTGATGTTATCGTGGATGCAGTGCATTATGGCTGTGGCCGAGTGCTTAGGTATGAGGTTCCGGTGTCAATCTGTGATGGATGTTTGTTGCATATCATAGCATTTCATACCATAGCATATTTGGTCCCAAAGGGGGATGTCCAATTGGGGACGTGATATTTTTATTCCCGAGGCGGGATGTCCACTTGGGGATGTGGTGTTTTTATCCTTACGAGGATGTCCAATTGGGGACGTGATGTTATTAATCCCGACGGGGATGTCCAACTGGGGACGTGATGATATCGGCCAACATGCATATAGGAATGATGACATGCATATGGGGATTAGTATCCTTCGAAGAGGTTTAATCTGAGAGAGTAATTTTCAAGATGGTTGTGTTGTGTGACCCAAGAGATGGTTGTTAGCGTGTTATATATTTTCTATGTGTTGTGTGCTACATGTCTATATGTTGCACTATTTCCCCTCTCCTATATTTGGTGATGCATGTTCCTTATCTCCCTGTATTTTCCCTATGTATTTGTTTTATTTTATAGGAAGACCCTCTGGAGGAACCAGTTGCTGAGGAGCTGGATGGCAATCCTTACAAGCCTGATGCCGGTGGGCGAGCCACGGACCCTAGCTTCTAGAGGTTGGGTGGCGACCGCTATTAACCTGAGAGTCTTTTCTCTGTCTTTTGACGTATTTTACTTATAGTCTGTACCAACGTACTCTGTATGCATACATTACTACTGTAGCCTTACTGACGGGGCAAGCGATGCATGTATATATACTTTACGTTTAAACTACGTTACTCTGATATATGCGTACTTTGACATAGCCTTAATATAATTCGTTTTTGCGTTTCGTCTTAATAAAGCGCGTTAATGTTTATAATATGGTTTAAGGCTTAGTTAAAAATTTTAGGTTCTTTAATGGTACGGCGGGTCGTCTCACTATTCGCTGGCACACATACCCTCTCGCCAAATCTAAGGAGACCATCAGTACCTCTGTTAAGTCCTACTTTCTTCTATTAACCTGTTAACTTCTCCGAGGTACTCATCCTCAACTTGCTTCTTCCAAACAAGATATAGGAAATCGATAGTTACCTTAACCATACCAAGATTCAACTTATCCTCGACGATTTCCACTCCAAGATTGAGATCTTTAAACTACTCTAACAGTTCTAGCTCCTTTGCCATCATTGCAGATACGTGTGAGAAATTCCTACTGAGCGCATCCACTACAACATTCACCTTAACTGGATGGTATTATAGGTCGAATTCATAATCCTTTACAGATCACCTGACCTAAGAACTGTTCTTCTCCTAGCATAAACTCACACTTGGACAGTTAACATAATGTTGTCTCTCCTTCAGCACTTGCAACAGCACACGAAGATACTCTCGGTGTTCCTCTTTACTCGAAGAGTAAGTAAGAATGTCATCGACAAACACGACAACAAACTTGTCTAGGAACGGTCAGAATATTCTATTCATGTAGTCCATGAAAACAACAAGAGCATTAGTCACACTGAAAGACATAACTAAATACTCATAATGGCCATAACGACTCCTAAAAGCAATCTTCGGCACACCCTCCTTCTTCACCCGGATTTGATGGTAACCAGGTCGCAGATCGATCTTCGAAAACACAGTTGCTCCCTTCAACTGGTCCATCAAATCATCTATCCACGGCAACAGATACTTGTTCTTTATCGTCACTTTATTCAGCTGACAATAGTCCACACACAACCTTGTGCTTCCGTCCTTCTTCTTCACAAATAGTATCGGTGCTCCCCACGGCGATGCATTAGGTTTGATAAACTCCTTGCCTAGCATCTCGTCCAACTGCTTCTTAAGCTCCACCTGTTGAAACCAACGTGATTATGGTCCATAACTCCTTAAAATTTTGATGTTAACAAAGAACTAAATTAGGTGAACAAAGATCTGTAATGGTCTAATAGTTTATCCTAAGTGTGCAGGAATTCATAGTCCAAAGACATATCAGACTGTTAGTGTTTTGGCATAGTCCATCGTGTTTCTACAAATGATAAATGGACGAAATCCACCATGGACTAGGAATATTTTTGTTAATTTATCTGAGTCCAAAGACTCATAAGAGATAGTATACATATTCTTTTTATAATCCAATGTATTTACCTTACTAAAAGTCTTTCTTATCGCGAAAATGTAAAAACGTAATAAGTTTCATCTTGTTATCTTTCATGTAAAAAGGGAATATCCTTAAGACAATAATTCTCTATATCTTAGTACACTCGAACACTAAAGCCAGTCTGTCCCTTTCAAGTTGAAGTTGACTATCTCAAACAAGGAAAGACAAAAAGGCAACTTTCGGGTATAAAGAAAAGCTGTCAGTTCTACTTTCAGCTATCTATCTGATAGCTTATCCTGCTTTTCAGAAGCTTTCCACAAGCTATCAGACTCAACGAGTTTTTGTATTTAATGCTCATCAGAATGGCTCTCTTGCCAACCGTTGAAGAGACAAAGATTGCTCAAGTCTTGAAGGCTATAAATACCCTCAACCTTGAAGAAGCAAAGTGACCAATCTTGAACATTTTTTATACAACCTTACAAGCAATCAAGAAAGCAAGAAAAACAAAAAGCTCCCAAGCTATCTCAGATCTTATCTTTCATATCACTCTCTGTGCACAGTTGTTCTTTCTGAGTTTGTTCTTAACTTTTATATCCTCACACAAAGTGAGTTAGATTCATCTTAAAACTTTTTTCAAACTATTCCTAGTTGAGCCTGAAGAGGCTTGTCAGAAAAGAATACTTGTTCCTGAAGAGATGTTGAATACTTGTGCCTGAACAGGTGTAGAATCATTGTTGTGACAAGGGTTTCGTTATGGTGAATAAAGCTCTCACATAAAGGGGACTGGACGTAGCTCTTCGGTTAAGAGTGAACCGGGATAAATATCTTGTGTTATCTTCTCTCCCTTACTCTTGTCATTAATTTATTTATAACTAACGTTTAGGATTGAAATTGTTTTCTTAACGTCCATTCTTTCGAAAACTTTTTTAGTGTGTGTCCAAGCTTCAAGATCATACGCTATGTTTTTCTTATCCATTTTGAATCCAACATATTACGAAAAGATAACTGCTTGTGCAAAGTTTTCAAAAACTTAAGAAACACAATTCAACCCCCTTCTTGTTTTATAAATAGATTCCTTCAATTGTTATCAGAGCTCAGTCTCTGGGTTAAGCACTTTGCCGTGTGGGAGCAAGCAGAAATGCCAGGTCAAGGCATGCCATGTGGGAGTCAACCAGTTATGGAGGGCACTTCTACAACGCCCCGATTTTTCAAGCTTTATAATATGAATTAAACAGTATTTATGAGTTTGTATTTTATTGGAGGGTCTAGAGAGTGAAATAAAATAATCTGAGATCATAGTCACGCTCTACGCTATCGTAGGAAGCTATGGTTAAATTTGGGTCAAAAACTCAAACGACGTTTTTCATTGATAATAGTGTTTTACTACTATCAAGATCTAATTTTGACTCGTTAACGAGACAGTAAGTCTTAGAATTTAATTCTCTACAAATTTACTAAAATCCGTCCTGACGTTCAAAATTGAAAATAATATAAAATATTCGGGGGTATAATCGAACCGGGAGACATTTGGAGCTGTAGAAGGATTTAACGGGACCCGCTAATGGATAATCTTGAAGTCACATAAGGTCAACATCACATTGGGATGCGTGCCAGTGTCATGATGATTTTCAAAATATCGGGACGTGAAATGACCAAAATGCCTGTAACACCCCGATTTTCTTAATCTTTTATTTAATCAATATTTAAGTAATTATATTTTATTAGAGGGTCTAGAAAATTAAATAAATTATTCTGAGGCCATAGTCATGCTCTACGCTATCGTAGGAAGCTATGGTTAAATTTTGATCAAAAACTCTGACGGAACCCGGTCTGCATTTTACACTGACAATATTATTTTACTGCTCAGACGACCTAATTTTGACTCATCAATGAAACCATTAGGTTTTAAACTAAATTGCGAATGTTATCGGCGATTTTGAAAATTTTCTAAATATATAAGTTTTCACGACTTTCTTTGGGTGAAATACTAAATCGTGAAATTAACGAGGCTAAAAACGGATGAACATGAAGTCACATCGCCTAGGAAGCGTGCCTATGACTCATTACCGTCATCATTACTTTTCTGGAAAATATCTAGATATTTATGAAATTAGAAAATATCTGAACGCGAAAAGATCAAAATGCCCCTGGTCTTTTTCCAAAAGGACATCCATGTCCCTAAAATATCTAAAAAGGTGTCATAACTCACTCTCTCTCTCCTCAAAATTTCGAGCTCTCTCTCTATCTCCTTCTCACCTTCATCTTCTTCTTCTTCCTTTCTCTCTTCCATTTCTCCATTTCCACCATTTTTCCTCCAACCTTCATCTCCATTTTTCTTCAACTTCCTCAAGGATTTTCAACCAAGTTTGTGAAGCAAAGTTGCTCCTCTCATCCTCCTCTATCACCTAAAAGGTATAGATTTCATCCTTGAGCTCTCAATATTTAGTTTCTCCATTTATTTTCATGAATTGCAATTTCTAGATCTAAACTTCAAAAATCTCTAGAAAATTGTAGAAAAATCATTTTAAGACCAAACCAATTCCTATGAGCTAGTATCATCCCCTACTATCATAATCCAAGAGCTTGTAATGAAATAAGATCTCTCGCCTATTTATCTAAAAGGGACCGAATGGGTGCTTCAGGGGAAAATGGGTTTTTGTTGTTCATTGTTCTTGATTTCACCTATTTCATCCCTTAATCATGTAATCCAAGGGATTAGGAGGCCAAATCAAACTCTCACCTATTTTTCATGGTGATGGCCGAAACCCTACCTTGTGAGTTTAAGGGGTTTTAGTTCAAATCTTTGATAATTGATCATTGATTATGCATTAGGTATGCTTAAGGATCATTGATCCAAGAGTTGGTAGAATTTCAATATCCCTAGCCTATTTAATCAATTAAGGGCAGTAGCTAATCATAGAGATTAGGAAGATTATGGTTTCATTATCTTAATTTCTGGTTGTGTTTTACTGTATAGAATCTGACAGGACTCGAACGCTCGATCGCGCACTCGATTGACTGCTGCGGAGCCACACTCGGAATCTCTCGGGAAAATCACAAAGGTGGGGGAAAGAACCACAATATCGTCGGGGAGGCAAGCTTTAAATAATATATATTGATATGCGTAGGGCGACCCAAACCCTACTAGATGTTGTTTGACCGTTAGGTTGATTTTACTGCATATTGAGGATGTATGTGCTATGACTGAATATTTAATATATTATATGTGATATGTGTATGATGTCTATTATATGCTATAATTGATTAAATGTTATTTACTTGTAAGTTGATTTTACTGTTGAATATATATTCTGGCTGTTGTTGATGTCTATTGTGACTGTTGATGTCTGAGTAGAACTAGGCAGTGATTTCTGATAAATCGGGTGATGAATGTGTGGTGAGAAAGTCGAGGTTATATATATGTTGTAGTGCTCAATCGAGTGATATAGTTGATCTGTCGATGTCGTGATGTGAGTTGATACCCGGTTAAGCCGGATGAAAGTTGGTCGTGGTTGCATATAAGTCGTGGTTGAGGCACTAACTGTTAATCCTAAGATGAGTCAGTGAAATTCATGTTGCATAGTTATTATTCATCACTGTGTTGGCATACGGGCGATTTCGATCTTACCTGTGAGGAGATGGTCATACCGATTAGTTTGGCGTAGGGGCGATTTCGATCTTACCTGCGGGGAGGTGGTCGTACCCGTTAGTCGAATTGTAGACGGACGGGCGCATATCTCGACCTAGCCTGCGGGCGGGGGGATATGTCGTTACCGAAAGTTGAGTTGTTAATGAACGGGCGAATGCTCCGACCTAGCCTGCGGGCGAGGGAACATGTCGTTACCGTAAGTTGCGTTGTTGACGGGCGAATATTCCGACCTGGCCTGCGGGCGGGGGAATATGTCGTATCCATGAGACGATTTGAGCCTGCGGGCTTTAGATCGAACCCTACCTTTACGGGGGTGGCATAGTGATGATTGGGACACCTTGATCCGTTGGGGATGTTGCGTCATGATCGCGTCCATATAGTCGTTAGTTGCATGAGTGTGAGGGACAGTAGTTAAGGGAAAAATTGTTCGGAAGTCGTTTGGTTGGAACTATCGTGTTTGTGAGTGTGCTATCTATATAGATTATTTACATCGCTGTTTTTCCCATGTATGACATATTACTGTTTCTTATCCCCTATACTTTTCTATGTTGTATTTCTTTGTTCTCGACTGTACGAGAAGACCCTGATGAGGAGTTTCCAGAGGAGATTGACGGAATACCTGTTGAGCCTGATGCCGGCGGGAGAGCCTCGGATCCCAATGCTGGGGGACCTTGAGCGCCAAGAGATGAAGTCGGAGTGCATTTTTGTTCTGATGCTATGTTTTTAGTTTTTATTTATTTTGTACTCTGAAGTATTTTATATTTGGTATCAGTGTTGTAGGCTCTACTGATGGAGCCAATACTATTATGTATATATACTTTTATTATGGTATCAGTATGTATTGTATATTTTAATATTTCCGCAAATTTTATACTACTACGCTACGCTATAACTCTAATAATTATAAGTGGGGTCACCAATGGAACCTCCTAGGAAGGGGTTGTCTCATTTTATGGTATCAGAGCAGTTCGATTCTAATATCGGACTGTGTGGTTTAGGAAGTATACTAGCATTGAAGGTTATGTCCGCATTGGGTACTAACTGTGTTTTATTCTTGTTGGGAATAACTGAGGATCTGGGGAATTTCGCTGAGCGAAATATTTTTTTTCGCTAAGCGCATTTTTCCTCGCTGAGCAATCCAGTTCGCTAAGCGCATTTTTCCTCGCTGAGCAATCCACAGAGGTTTCAAATGGTGCATCGCTGTCTCAATTACGCCAAGAGAATGGATCCTCGCTAAGCGAAATGCACTCAGTTTCGCTAAGCTAATTGAGTCTCACTGAGCGTAATTCATTCTATTTCGCTAAGCGAATGGAGTCTTGCCAAGCGAAACCTTGTTTTTGCCTTTTTCCTGGTTCGCGGATGACCTAGAGGACGTGCCAGAAGTGCCGCTGAACTCGGAATTGGATACGAAGCAAGTTCCCACGCTGTCGATGGGATAGAATCAACTGAAACCCTGAGGACAGTTAGGGAACTGGCAATGACAATGCTGCACCAAACGCAGCAGAACGCTCAACTGCTACAGTTGACCATGCAACAACAGCAGAGACAAAATCAGCAAGGTGAAGTTGTGAGGGAAGACATCGGGTTGAATACTTTTTTGAAGGGGAAGTCGCCGCAATTCAATGGCGACTTCAACCCAGAGGGAGCTGAACTCTGGATACAAGAGCTGGAGAAAATCTTTGCGGCGATTCACTGCCGTGAGGACAGAAAGGTAACATATGCATCCTTCATGCTGATAGGAGGTGCAGAACTGTGGTGGAAAGGCAAGCAGAGGATGCTTGAGGCTGAAGACAGACTCATCAACTGGGGACTGTTTTGGGAATGCTTTCTGGAGAAGTATTTCCCCAGGATGATGAGAAGAGAAAAAGAGAAAGAGTTTATGGGTCTGAAGCAAGGGACCATGTCTGTTGGGGAGTACTCTGCAAGATTTGAGGCGCTGCTCAAATTTTCTGAATTCTACCAGAGGTTCCCTGATGAAGAATGGGTTTGCAGGCGCTTTGAGGACGGCCTGAAATATGAATTGTAATGGGTGATTGCACCACTGAACATCACCCGACTGCCCGAGATGCTGGAGAGGTGTTCTGTCATCGAGAACATTGACAAGAAGCGAGAGCTGCAGCAAGGCAGAACTGGAGGGCCTGCTCAGAGGTTTGACCAGAGAGGTCGAGGCAGAAAGGGAAGATTCCAGACGGGACGAAGGCCTTATGACCGTCAGGCCGCAAGATAGACTGAAGAACAACTCCAACCAAGTGGCTGCTTCAGGTGTGGAGGAACACATACAATTCGGGATTGTCCGATAAAGAAAACTCGCCAATGCTTCCGATGTGGCCAAATGGGTCACATAGCGCCAGAATGTACACAAGGGACGAGATACAACACAGGTGGGTAAGGCCCAATGATCAGAACCCAAGGAACCGGACAACAAGCAGCGAGACCACAAGCCTCCGGAAGGGTGTTTACCATACGAGGAGCTGAATCCTCTCAATCCCCTGATCTGATACAAGGTATGTGTCTAGTGTCAGGTAAACTCTTATCTATATTGTTTGACTCGGGAGCTACTCTCTTTCATATCCCAAGAGTGTGTGGATCATTTGAAGTTGCCTGTCTCTTTACTTCCCCATGACTTAACTATTTCTACCCCTACCAGTAATTCCTTGACAACCATAATTGTCTGTTTAAATTGTCTGATTGTCATTGAAAATCGAACTTTTTCTATTGATCTCATTTACTTACCTATGCATCAACTCGATATAATTTTAGGCATGAATTGGCTTTCGGCTAACCATGTAGTGTTAGACTGTTCTAAAAAGACTTTATCTTTTCCTGAGCAGTCTAGATTTCGATCTTACCAGCAGGGAGATGGTCGTACCGATTAGTTTGGCGTAGGGGCGATTTTGATCTTACCTGCGGGGAGGTGGTCATACCCGTTAGTCGAAATGTAGACGGACGGGTGCATATCTCGACCTAGCCTGCGGGCGGGGGGATATATCGTTACCGAAAGTTGAGTTGTTAACGAACGGGCGAATGCTCCGACCTAGCCTGCGGGCGGGGGAACATGACGTTACCATAAGTTGCGTGGTTGACGGGCGAATATTCAGACCTGGCCTACAGGCGGGGGGAATATGTCATATCCATGAGACGATTTGGGCCTGCGGGCTTTAGATCGAACCCTACCTTTATGGGGGTGGCATAATGATGATTGGGACACCTTGATCCGTTGGGGATGTCGCGTCGTGATCGCATCCATATAGTCGTTAGTTGCATGAATGTGAGGGACAGTAGTTAAGGGAAAAATTGTTCGGAAGTCGTTTGGTTGTAACTGTCGTGTTTGTGAGTGTGCTATCTATATAGATTATTTACACCGCTGTTTTTCCCATGTATGACATATTACTGTTTCTTATCCCCTATACTTTTCTATGTTGTATTTCTTTGTTCTCGACTATATATACGAGAAGACCCTGATGAGAAGTTTCCAGAGGAGATTGGTGGAATACCTGTTGAGCCTGATGCCGGCGGGAGAGCCTCGGATCCCAATGCTGGGGGACCTTGAGCGCCAGAGATGAAGTCGGAGTGCATTTTTGTTCTGATGCTATGTTTTTAGTTTTTATTTATTTCGTACTCTGAAGTATTTTATATTTGGTATCAGTGTTGTAGGCTCTATTAATGGAGCCAATACTATTATGTATATATACTTTTATTATGGTATCAGTATGTATTGTATATTTTAATATTTCTGCAAATTTTATACTACTACGCTACGCTATAACTCTAATAATTATAAGTGAGGTCACCAATGGGACCTCCTAGGAAGGGGTTGTCTCAATGCCCTTGGTCTTTTAATGAAATTCCCAAAATGTCCTTAAGGTATTTACAACTTTGCCATGGATGAGAAAATATCTATATCACTCACTCTCTCACTTGGCCATTCAGCCATCTCTCTCTCTCTCATCTCTTCTCTCACTTGTTCTTCAAGTTCTTCCTAAGTTCTTAAAAAAAAAAACCATCTTTTGATCTTGAAAAGTTGAAGCCTTTTGTGAAATCAAGTTTCTTTTCTCGTAAGCTTCATCAACTAGGAGGCATGAACTCCATCCTTACTTTCTTAATCTCTGTATTTCATCTCTTGAATCTCTTGATTCATGAAGATCAAAGTTTTGATTCATAGAAAATTCATAGAAAAGTGTAGAAAAATCATTTTAATGTCAAACCAATTTCTATGAGTTAGTTTCATCATTCTCTTTCATTATCCAAGAGCATGAAATCAAATAAGCTTTCTAGCCAATTCTTCTTGAAGTGGCCGAACCATGTATGTTGAAAAAGTTTGAGTTTTTGATTCAAACTTGGAATACTAAGACTTGTTTTAGTGTTAGGAGTACCTAAGGATCATCCATCCAAGAGATACGAAATTTTGAACATCTCTAGCTAATTTTAATAAAGAGGGGCCGAACCCTAAGTTGGTGAGAATAGGAGATTTATGTTTTGTTAGATGTTAATGCTTGATTGATTGTGTGATTGTAGTTGGTGACGAGTATTTGGGTGAACAATCGGGAGATCCACGAACTGGTCAATCCACTATCATCTGGAGGATTACTTCTCCAACAGGTATGGGGATGAACCTGATCACACCAAAGTTGGTGGCGGTGAAAATGGTTGTTTAAGTTTGTTTGGGTGAAACCCTTTTGTTTGGGTAAACCACTTTATTTGTGAAGTTCTCTTGGAGAACAAAACTTGTAATAATGGTTCTCTGTTTACTAGGTTGTTATGATGATGTTGATTGAATGAAAAATATTTTCATGTATGTTGAAAAACCATACTTTGATCTCTAGATCAAGTAAGGATTTTTATGCTTGATTATGATGCAATGATGTGTAATTGTTGTTTGTCATAATGTTGTGAGCATTTTGAGCTATGACTTGTCAAATTGGTGAAGCAAAATCTTCACATTTCATTGTGAGAGGCATTTGGCCCTGACCAAAAAGAAAAGGAAGAACATGAGTTGTTCTTAAACATTCAAAGTTTTTGAAGTAAGAAAGTGTTTTAATAACTTATGTTTCAAAGAAAAATAATAAGTGATTTTGATCCAAAGATCAAATAAAGTTTTAACATTCAAGTGTTTTCCTAAAGTGAAAAATATCTTTTTATTTTAGCCACAGTTATCTAATTAACTAAGTGTTTTAAAAGGAGAAATAATGAAGTGATTTCATTAAAGTTAACATAGTTTTTAATGAGATATTACCTTTATCTTAGAACTAAGATAATGTTCCATTTTTAAACACAAAGAGGACCTTATCCTTAAGTTTGAATAAAATGAATCATAGTTAGAAAATTAGATGAGATTACATTTCCTTTACACTAACTTAGAATATGGTTTTACACTAAGCTAGTAAGGAAAAATCCTTTTCAAAATTAGTTAAGGTACTTTACCTTAATCAAGTAACAAAGTTCTTTCAAATTAATAAGTTTTCAAATAGAAAGGATTTGTTTTACAAAGGGAGTTTTCAACTCAAATCGTGAAAGTTTTACGCGTGAAAACCTAAGTTAAAGTAATTAACTTAGAGTTGAAGACAAGGGATAATGAAGTATGGTATGTGGTGGAACAAGATCAGGTACTATACCATTGATGACTTAGCTCATCAATGACTTTATAAGACTTAAGTGAATCAACACTTATTCCATTATTTGAAAATCAAGGAGTAATACCTTAGAAAGGATCAAAGACTTATCTAAGGGGATTCTCAATCCTTCTTCATAATACTTAGGACTTGAGACATAATTCATAAGACATAAATACAAACATGAAACGTTTTGGGTTTTGAAACAGTAGTTCGATGAAGGACTGGTGATTCGGATCCAGGTCAATCATTCAATTGTTTCAGTCTTGTGATGACTCGATCCCGAAGGGATCACGAGATTTATCCGGTGGATAAAAGTTTTGAAATACAAAGACGCGTATAGTTCCTCAGGAAGAGAACCTTGAGGTTTATCCGGGGGATAGACATTGCTTTATCGCATGTGCTTTGTGTAAGCATTGGCATTTCATTGCATGAGTTGTAAGGCCTTGAGCCTAGGAGTAGAGCTTACACCTTGACGCGGGTGCGAATCTTACGGTGATGTTTTAAATAGTCTTGGAGGTATCGGGGTTGAAAAGGTTGACATGTGACTAGTTGGTAGCTCTTCTATGTCGTGGCAAATTCGAGCAATACACTGATATCCTCGACTAGATGTTGTACTGTTCATGTTTGGTGCAGAGTGTTTCCGTAAAGCCAGATACGTGCATGTTACGAATGTTGTAGCATCTTGCTCATGGCTGGCGTACACGGAACCTGTCCTCCCATTCACTCTCTCCGATGTTTCATTAGCTCCATGGAGTAGGGGTCAAAGTTTACCCTTGTGACATATGGCATCGATTCATGTACATTGCACTGCATTGCATGGTTGTTGATGATTATATTTATTTGTTGTAAATAGTTGTTCTGCTTTGAAAATGCCTTGTATTATGCGGCTGATATATACTGATATTTGTGGTATGCATATTAAGTATGTTATTACTTGGTGAATCGTCCCGCTTTTACTTCTACTATTTTGTTGTGTTGATGATCAAGAATCTCACCCATATTTCTATATCTTCTCAGCTGGTATTGTTGTTTCTGCTTGAGCAGGTGGACGCGATGACGATACAGTCCACAATTTACTTTGAGTTCGGAGGGTGACTCTCTTTGCTGTTTAGTTTGGCCAGGCTGTGTTAACTGTCAGTTGTACCTTTTAGGGAGTTGTGACTCCTAAGACTTATTATATACTTATTGCCAGTTAGGTATTGGACCTATGTCTGTATATAGTACTAATTCTATATCCGTACTTTATTTATGAATGTCTTTCAGAAATGCATGGTGAACCTAAGTTCATTTTATTATTAGTTACCTTTACTAATCTCATTACATCATTGCGAAAAGAAAAAAAAAGAAAAGAAAATCGTATTTTCTGCATTAATATTATTTTCAGCCTTATAATTGGTCGGGAATATGACACTCGGGAAAGAGTGTTGCAACTTCCATGACTAGACCACCGTTTTTCAACGGAACTCACTACCTCTACTGGAAAGAGAGGTTCAAGGGTTTCATCCTGAGCGCAAACTCTGTTCTATGGTCCAGAATTACAAATGTACCCAACATCTGTTGTTGCGTTGTGAACAAACTTAAGGGCAGTGTACCCTGTCGCAAAAGTAATATAGGACGAAAGTCCAGATATCGTACTCAAGAAGTTAATTATGTAATATGCAAGTGATAAGTTAAGTATCGGAATAGAGAAATCCTTATGTTATTTAGACTAATCGAAATAATAATAATATTAAGATGATGTAAACAGTAGTAAGATATGGTAAAAGAGAAATAAAGGTTTAAGAAATTAAGCGTAAAAGAGCCTAGAGTCATGGTTTTACTTGTACTTTCGATACCCCCAAATCCTAGTTCTATTCAATTTTGCAGTTGCTTTTCGAATATCAATCCCTCTACGAATACTATTAATTGTTTGTCAGGCAATCAATATGCTTTTCCCTAGATGAAACCAATGTTTGTTAGACAAAAAGTTTAAATGATAGGAAAGCATAAAGAGCAAAAAGGTTGAATGATTGAAAGGGGTAAATCACGTTTGATCATGCTATAATTTAAACTCTGGTTATCCTATAGATCAAACAATTAATTGCAATACGATCGTTGGTCAACCAATTGATTAAGAGCATACAAAGGATGCGCAATCCAAGTATGGGATAAAGAAAGATAGAATAGCACTATTCAAATCGCAACTTTGAAACCAAATAGAATTCGAATTAAAGCTAAGACATAGCAAAAATGGTTTCTACTAATATAAGATCCACCACAACTCTTGTGGTGAAGTTAGCTACTCATAATAATAGATAAAACCAAAATCAACAAAGGGAAACACATCCTTAAGAATTAAGAGAAAGAGTGTCTCCAATTTAACCCCCAAGCGCAAATCTTATTTGGAAATCTAAACACTACTAAAACTATAAACTATAGAAAGCTATTAGAAAAGATGTCAAGAGATGTTCAAAGGATGATTTAGAATGGTGCAGACGGCCTCCATATACAGGAAAATATGAGAAAGGGCCCAAAATTAGGTTTTCAGCGTTGCCAGCATAGACGTGCTCTTCATTTAGCACGGCGGTGCTCCCCATATCATATGTCATGTGTCAAGCCGTATGTCAGGCCGTGCTTAATTCTACATGGGTGTACCAACTTCGTAAAGTCAGCGTCATAGTGCACAGGCATCAACACATGCATGCTCAATCTTCTGCACAGCCGTGCTTCCTCTATGTAAGGTCGTTCTTGTCTAAGTCAGGCCTTGCTTCTCTAACACTTTATTTTTTAAAAGGGATTCACAATAACATGTTCCTACTAATGCTCCAATAAACTTCTAAGAGGTCACCAAAAGCAATTTTCAATTTTCAGAATAGGGACCAAACAAAATAATTTTCATAAGGCTCAAATTGGGAAACTAGAGGAAGTGTTTAACAAAATAATGCGGGCCAGAAAAATACCTAAGAGTGACCCAACCAAAGTTTCACATGCATATAAGTCAAATTCGCCTCAAAATGGTCTCAGGACAAGTTCTAGAACGTATTCACCTGAGAAATCACACCTATCAGCGAAATGGATTAATATCAAATAAATTTTGCAATATAGCTTAACCCATATAAAAGCCCAAGTATCACATTTAGAAGTTAAGTCTAATGAAAGATTTTCAATAAAGGAATTTTCTGCTAATTTTCAATTGTCAAAAGACAATTTTTTCAAAAAACACTTATGAGACTATCAAAGCAATTCATAAAAAAAAAAAAAAAGTTTTGTAAGGGGCTTCCTTAATTTTCATCATAAAAGAGAGACTAAGCCAGTTAATTGAATGCAGCAACATCTTCATGAAAAATCATATATTTTTCCTTCCCACACTTTACATATGCAGTGTCCTTAACACAACACATTTAATCATGAAATACAAGTGGAGAGAAGGAGAAGAGAGATATATTTAAATTTTTATTTTTTATTTTATTTTTTATTTTTGAAACCAAATAGAATATGAATGGCCTTGCTTAAATAAGCATGGCCTTACTTACCTACGTACCTGAAAACATTGAACTACAGGTTGCCTCCTGCTCAGCCCCTGTTTATCGTCCCGAGCGTAACGGTACTTAGGATGGATCCATCATTCAAATAGGTGACAGATTTCACTTGCGGGAATCCCTCCTCAAAATGCTAAGCGCGTTGCCCGTTGATTTTGAAGGCAGTGCCATAATCCTTAGTAACTTCAAGCGCTCCGGAAAGGAAAACTTGGGTCACAATGTAAGGGCCAAACCACCTCGAGCACAATTTTCCTGGAAAAAGCCGCAAGCGTGAGTTATAAACTAAATTTTTTTCTCCAATCTGAAATTCGCGCTTCTGAATGCGCTTATCATGCCACATTTTGGTGCGCTCCTTATAATATTTAGCATTCTCATAAGCTTCAAGGCGAAGCTCATCCAATTAATATCACAAACCAAAACATTAGTTAAAGGCATCTCCTGCGCCTAGAAATATTACCCCTACACTGGCAGCTATCACAGGATTTTATAAATTCGTTTGCATCTTTAAAAATTGTTGGCCAATAAAAACCACATTGCAAAACTTTGTATACAGTTCTATTTGGGCCAAAATGGCCACCGACCTCTCTAGAATGACAATGCTCAAGAATAAAGGCTACCTCACGGGCAAGGATACAACGCCGAATCACTTATCCCCACATACCTTAAACAATTAAGGGTCATCCCAGAGATAGTGTCTAGCATCAGAGAGAAGTTTCCTCTTTTGCTGGAAAGAAAAGTGAGGGGAAATGACCTTACTTGTTAGATAGTTAACAATATCATCATACCATGGAGCAGGGGAAATAGCTAAGAGATGCTCCTTAGACAACACTTCTTTGATCTCTCCATCATGGGCAGGTTGCATCACGCTCTAATCAAGGCGTGATAAATGGTCAGCTACAAGATTTTCTAGACCTTTCATGTCTTTGATCTCCAAATCAAACTCTTGCAACAAAAAAATCCAACTAATCAGCCGAGGCTTTGCATCCTGTTTACCAAGCACATAGTTTATAGCAGAGTGGTCAGTATAAACAATTACTTTTGAAAGAACAAGGTAAGGGTGAAATTTATCAAAAGCAAAAAATACATCCAGTAACTCTTTTTCAGGGGTGGTGTAATTTTTCTAAGCATAATCTAAACTCCGACTGGCATAGTATATGGTATGAAATGCCTTATCCTTCATCTGGCCTAAAAATGCCCCCACAGCAGTATCACTAGTATCACAATCAACTCAAAAGGAGGAGTCCAATCGGGGGCCATAACAATAGGAGCACTAATTAATTTTTCTTTTAACAAACTAAATGCCTTTAAACATAAGTCAAAAATATGAAAAGTGGTTTCTTTAACTATGAGGTCTGTCATTGGTTTGGCAATTTTAGAAAAGTCTTTGACAAACCTCCTATAAAAACCAGCATGGCCTAAGAAACTACGCACCGCCCTTACAGAATTTGGTGGAGGTAATTTCGCAATCACTTCTACCTGTAACATCCTAAAATTCCTGTATCTATCTTTCAACGGTTTGTGTGAATAACTTGACTGAGAACACAATCTGATTAATAATAATCGTAAAAATAGTTAATAATTGGAAATTCACATTTGAATTTCAATTATGAGCTTAATGATCATAAGATATTGTTTTGAGTCTGTGATGTTGTTTTGAGTCGGAACCGGTAAAAATATTATCATTTTAATCGGGACCACTTTACCTTAGGAAGCGTGCCTGGGTCGAGGCATAATCGGGCCTAAGATCGGGAGGTTACTTTGGCCAACAGTCGGGAGAAGTTTATGACTATGTATCACATTTCACGAGGAGATGTCACCTTTTTTTCAATTCATGACAACTTTTCACCTTTGTCAACTTTTCCTTTTATGGAAAAGCTAAACTACCTAGTTTTGGTTAATCTCTACAACTTTCAATGTGGAAGCAACACTTATGTATCTTCATCAATCTTGGCCTTTCATTTCCTTACACATATTTCCATCACACTTTAACTTGAATTTGGGGATAACACATCAAGGCCATTCGGCCATACACTCACCAAAACACATCCAACTTTCATTTTTACACTTCTAAAGATCTAACACATCTTTTCTCTAAAAATTTCAAAATCCTCTCACTTCTCTCTACACGGTTCTTCATCCTAAATCACTAACCAAAACTCCTTTTCCATTTCTAAGATCATACTTCACCTTGTCTTGGTCTAAGGATCAACTTTGGTGAAGGAAGTTTCTTGATTTGGAGGAGTTTGTTCTTCAACCTCAAGAACATCACCCAAACCTAGGAGTTGTTCTTTTGTTGGTGAGCTTCAAAAACCTTTGTCTTTTCATTTCCTTACTTATTACCTTGAGTAATCATCTTCTAGTTCTTCTTTTCCATGAAAACAAGTTCAAGATCTCACATTTTCCTCTCCTCTAGGTTTGGCCACTCTATGTTTAAGGAGCTTGGAGTTTCCTTTCACTTAAACCTCTTCATTAAAGGTATGTGTGAGTGAACCTCATCACACCAAAATTAGTGGAGGATAAAAATGGTTGTTTATGTTTTATTTGGGTGAAACCCTAGCTTGGGTTCACTACTTTGTTGGTGAAGTTCTCTTTGAGAACATGTTTGTAATAATGTTTCTACGCTTAGTATATGTTTATGATGATATATGCTTGGATGGAAAAATGTTTTCATGTATGTTGAAAACCATACTTTGATCTCAAGATCAAGTAAGGATTTTTATGCTTGTTTAAGGTTGAATGATGTATGATTATTGTTCATCATAATATTGTGAGCATTTTCAGCTATACTTGACAAGTTAGTGAAGCAAAATCTTCACATCCAATATGGTGTATTAATCGGCCATTGTTATTAGAAATGGAAGAACATGAGTTTGTTCTTAAACTTCAATGTTTTTGAAAGCTAATAAGTGTTTTAGTAACTTGTATTTCAAAAACAAACAAGAAGTGATTTTGATCCAAAGATCAACTAGGGTTCGACCTTCAAGTGTTTTTAACTAAGGTGAAAATATGTTTTACTTTAGGCATAGTTTAATCAATTAAATAAGTGTTTTAAAATAAAATGATGAAAGTAATTTCATGACAGTAAAAGTAATAAAAAGTTACCTTAGTTTTAATATGATGTCACACTCATTTTAAAACTAAGTTAACGTTTAACCTTCAAAGCATAATGAGGACCTTGTCCTAAGGTTTTAATTTAATTGAATCATAGTTTGAAAATTAAATGCAATTCCATTCCTTTTACACAAACTTAGATCACGGTTTTACACTAAGTTAGTAAGGACAACCCTTTTCAAATTCGTTAAGGTACTTTACTTCAATCAAGCAACTAAGTTCTTTAAAAGCAAATGAGTTTTCAATTAGAAAGGTTTTTGGTTTACAAAGTCTTAAATCGAGAGTCTTCAACTCAAATTGTAAAGTTTTACGCATGAAAACCTAAGTTAAGTAATTAACTTAGAGCAAAAGAAAAGAGATAACTAAGTATAGGACATAGTGGAACAAGACCATACCCTATACCATTGATGACTTAGTTCCTCGATGACTTCATAAGACTTAAGTGAATCAATACTTATTTCATTACTTGAAACTCAAGGAATTAATACCTTAGAAAGGATCAAAGACTTATCTAAGAGGATTCTCGATCCTTCTTCATAACACTTAGGACTTGAGATGAAATTCATAAGACACAAATGCAAACATAAAACATTTTGGGTTTGAAACAGTAGTGCCATGACGGACCGATGATTCGGATCCAGGAAATTCGTTCAATTGTTTTAGTCTTGTGATGACTCAATCCCGGAGGGATCACGAGATTTATCCGGTGGATAAAAGTTTTATAATACAAAAACGTGTATAGTTTCTAAGGAAGAGAACCTTAGTGAACCTTGAGGTTTATCCGGTGGATAGACATTGCTTTATCGTATCTGCTTTGTGTAAGCATTGGCATTTCATTGCATGAGTTAGTAAGGCCTCGAGCCTAAGAGTTGAGCTTACACCTTGATGCGGGTGCGAATCTTACGATGACGTTTTAAATAGTCTCGGAGGTATCGGGGTTGGAAAGGCTGACATGTGACCAGTTGATAGCTCTTATGCGTAGTGGCGACTCAGAGCAATACACTGATATCCTCGACTAGATGCCGTACTTTTCATGTTTGGTGTAGAGTGTTTCCGTAAAAGCCAGATACATGCACGTTACGAATATTTTAGCATCTTGCCCAAGGCTGGCTTACACGGAACATGTCCTCCCATTCACTCTCTCCGACGTTTTGTTAGCTCCATGGAGTAGGGGTCAGAGTTTTAAGCTTGTGGCATATAGCATTAAGTCATGTACATCGCATTGCATTGTATTGCATGGTTGTTAATGATTACATTTCACTGTTATACATCATTATCCTGCTTTTGAAGATGTTTTATGCTGCTAATTGATTAATATGATATATTGAGATGTCTGGTATACATGATGGGTATGTTGTTACCTGGTGTGTCGTCCCATTTTTACTTCTACTGTTTTGCTGTGTTGACGATCATGAATCTCACCTATATTTGTATCTCTTATCTGCTTGTGTTGTTGTTTCTACTTGAGAAGATGGGCGCAACGACGACTCAGCTCAGCGTCTACCTTAAGTCCGGAGGGGGACTCCTTATGTTGTTTTGTTTTGGCCAGGTTGTGCCTAGTCGTTAGTCGTACCTTTTGAGCAGCTGCATCTCCTAGTACCTACTTATGTACTTATTTTCAGTTAGGCTTGGACCTATATTTATATTCAGTATTGTTTTTATTTCTGCACTTTACTTCTGTTTGAGTTTTAGAAAAGCATAGTGAACCTAAGTCTATTTATAAGTACTCATTTAACAAATCTCATTTCATCATCATTATGAAAAGAAAAAAAAAAACCCGTATTTTCCGCATTAATATTATTTTCGGCCTTATAATTGTTCGGGAATGTGACACTCGGGAAAGGGTGTTACATTATTTGGTATCAGAGCTGATCGAGTCTTTCAGGTTTGTGGTTTTGGTCTGTCTTGTTTGTGCTGTGTTTTCTCTCTGTGTTTCTCTGTTATTATCTCCGCAAGGAAGATAATGTTGTTTGCTTTGGTTGTACTGTGGTCCCTTGAGCTTGACAATTCTTGTTTTGTAGGTAGCAATGGCTGCTCAAAACCTGAATGCTGAGATGACCCTCCTCTCTCTAAGAAGGATAAACCCATTAGTCCCAAGCACCTACTATTATTAACTATGCCTAGCCATGTATAAAGCGATAGCGTGGTAGTCAAACAACGTTGCGGAAGCAAACAAGCAATAACAGCAAGCATAGAAAGATCATCAAAGAAAAATGCAATAGAAAAGTAACTGTACAAGTACCATACATATGTTAGCCCCATTAGTTGGGCATTGTACATACATATACATGCTATAAAAGAAAACTAAAAATACATCAAACATCAAAAGAAAACTCTCGGAGCTCACCAACACTACCCATCCCCTCTCAAAAGCTACATAAAAAGCTCTCAGCTCACTCCCTAGGATGCACTGGCAGGCTCTCACAATCAATGGTGAGGATGCCCTGAGCTACCCTGACCCTCACCATGAGTACGCCTGTATCGCACCAGAGGCTCATACCCTGACGAAGAGCTGGACACCACAATCCTACTCCTACGGTAGGTACTCAGATACCGCTCCGTCCTTCGGCGCTGGCCTCGGTAGACGTAGCCTCTCTTGCTGGACACAACTGAGGACTGGGGTGCCACCCCCATGTAGTCTCGCTCCCTCTGCCTCGGCGATCGGCACATCTTGGGAAAAGGAAGAAACTGGTACATGCGGTAAGGGCCAATGATGTCCACGTACGGCGGTGTGCCGCTCCGAAAGATCAGACTGAAGGGTCCTGTGTAAACAACCAAAAAGGTCGAGGGGTCCACCCGCCATCCCCTCTCATCATGATAGACGATCTCAATGTCGCCCAGCACCGGCATCCGCGGTGCCCCCGTGATAAACGGGTGAAGCCTCGGGTCCATCCTGCGCCTCAGCTGGCTCGTCGTCTTCGAGCGAACCCACAACAGAATAATAAAAACAACAATAAGGAGATAAGAAATACCATGCATAACAATATCGAAAAACAACAGTAATGCAGTAAACACATATAACATGTAGCAGATATCGCAAATATAACAGTTACTGCATTCCGACAAACGTCACTCAAGACAACACATGCAACAAGCATCCGTCTCCATGAGTCTCACACTCAGATCAATCCTCTAGACCGGGATACTAATCATATGCAGCATGTCGGTCGAAAAACTCACAAAGCTGGTTCCCACTCGAACCATTCCACACCCGAACAAGTCCACACCCGAACAGGTTCTGTGTCGGAATGGAGTTAGTTTGTCCAAGAAACCAAACCGCTCACTGTGACCAATAAGAGTGCATCCCCCTTCCACACCGGAACCGGGGTATCTCGGTCACATCGGAACGTTAGCTTGGAACAAATGGAAAGCTCTGGATTAGTCGGACAAACCGGACAGGATCGAGCATCACGACAAGATAGGGGCTATCTCATCCGTCACTGTAAACTATTCTCGAGACCGGCAACATCCCCAAGGCCACTCACTTAACCGCCGCATCTACTTTTCGTACCCGCACTCAAGTATAACTAACCTCGTATGATGCTAGCAACCCATACTACCTGTCCCACGGCTTCGCCACTTGGCAGCTGATGATGATATATAGCAAACATCCTCAACGGATTTGATGCCGGATCTCACGCCTAAGCTCTCAATCAGAAACAAAACGATGCCATTGCATCCACACAGCCACAACCTCGACGCCACGCGTCCACGAGCCACAGCTCAAACAATCACGGCCATAGCCTCGGAAAGTCAGCATAGCAGCAACGACACCATCCATGGTATCAATCCAACAACAACACGGCACATAGCCAAACTTAACTCTATGGCATTACGCCACAACATTCAACATCATAACATACAGCATAATAACGGCAGCAATAATACCAACAATAGCACATAGCAACATATCAAATACCAAGCAACATATAGGTACTTAGACAGATAGCAACAACAACAATCAGTAGCATACAGTCATACAAAGTCAAACATCCTCAATCAAAAGTTTACTAGCCTAGGATTTCCAAAACTTAACGGCGATAGTCCCGAAGTAAGCTAAACCTAGGGTTTAGGTACTTTACCGGGGCTCAACCACTAGTAGGGTTAGGGCTTCCCCACACATAGCAGAAAAACATCCTACACTGCTCTTGCCTTCCCAACGGCAGCAACACTCTTTCTCCCCACCTGAACATTTGTCACACGAATCCACGCGATCACTGGAAAATCCTCGTACATAGCTACGAATGCGAAGAACAGCTTCGGAACAGCCTCAAAGCTCCTCCCTAGCCGCGGCCTCAAGCTCCAATTGCGAGGAAATCACGAGCACGAACTTTGCCCTAATCACGAGCACAACACATATATAATAGTGTTAGCCCTAGAACAAGCTCAAAAGATCAAAGAAAAAGGTAAAGACTCGAAGAACGCCAAGAACATGAAGAACGTGTGTTAGGGATTCGAGTTTACCTTGGGCGAATCGAGAAAGTAATCTGTCAAAGTCGAAGATGACTTCGCCGCGATCACAACGGTGTAGTCGGAATCCCGTTCCAGTACTTCGATCGCCTCGAAATTGAGCTTCCTCACTCAAGAACTCTGTTTCTCACTCTAACTCTCTGGAATAGCTATGGAACTCCCACCAAATTTCGTGCAACAAATGAGGAAGAAAGGAAAACTCCACCAACTTGAGCTGTTGTGCACGCTTTAGCGTGGGCTCCCAGCACGCTTGAGCGTGAGGTCCTCTCCACGCTTGAGCGTGGAACCTTGTCCGCTCCGCCTTAACCCTGGCCTGACACGTGTAGCACACGCGTTAAAAGGCACACAGCTGGAAAACGCACTCAGAACGCTTGAGAGTGCAACGTTACCAATGCTTGAGCGTTGGCACGCTAGGGCGTGCTTCCTTCCCATGCTTGAGCGTGTAGCTTGGCTGGGAAAAGTCTTCCAAACTTTTGGCTCCCACAGTTACTCGTTTAACGCCTTAGGCACCTCCAACCTTGTTCAAGCCTATTCCTAAGCTTCAAACTAGGTCTTAAACTAGCACACAACAAATCACGAAATCATCCAAAGCCCTAATCGAGGTTAACCAACTCGACTAGAGTCACAGAAAATCGGGACGTTACAAATCCTGCTGTGAACGCCATACGAGAGATGGCTGCTGCGATGGTCCAACGTGATGAGAAATCTGCTGGGGGTAGAGGACTGGATGAATTCCTCTGTAGGAACCCACCTCAGTTTCAGGGTGAGTTCGATCCTAAGCAAGCCGAGCGTTGGATCCAGACTTTGGAGAATATCTTTGGAGCTATGAGGTGTACCGAGAACGACAAGGTTGTCTACGCAACTTATATGTTGGTGGAAGATGCTGAATATTGGTGGGAAGGAGCCCGTCAAGTGCTGATGCATGATCAACAAGTTATAGACTGAAATGCTTTCAAGGGTAAGGTTCTGCAAAAGTACTTTCCTGCAAGTGCGAAGCACGAGGAGGAGATGGAGTTCCTCCAACTGAAACAAGGAGGAATGTATGTAGCTGAGTATGGGGCCAAGTTTGAGAATTTGGCAAAGTTCTCGAACTACTTTCTGGACAACCCAAGAGAAGAATGGAAATGCAGGAAGTTCGAAGGGGGTCTAAGGCTCGAGTTGAAAAGGGTTGTGGTTCCTCTTGAGATTTCTGTGTTTCCTAAGCTGATGGAGAAGTGTCGCCTAATCGAGAGCTTGGAGCCTAGCAAGGACAAGCGAGCACAGAGTTCTGGACCAACTAGGTTCCACAGAGGCAACAATGGTCATGACAACAGATCTCGATGGAAACCTAACCGAGACAGCAAGATCAACAACAGAGTTCTATAGGAGGAAGCAATGGGGGTTTCAGTTAGTCTGGAAATGCCCCAATCAAGTGTTTGAAGTGCGAGAAGAATCATGCCACAAAAGAATGCTCAATCAAGGGGTCAATATGCTTCAGGTGCGGGAAACCGTAATGTAACACCCCCCTTGGGCATTACATCTTAAACATGTGCGAAATTAAATTTAAAGAGAATTGCAGGTTGCTTTCGAAAAATAATTTACTTCAAGTCAGAAAACTCGGGTGTAAAAATTTTTCGCATAAAACTTCAGAAACATGATACACACATCATAATAATAAAATCACATTATACTAGACAACACACATAAACTGGGTTTATTCATAAACCATTTCATCATCACATATAAGTTTTCCTGAAATTATTTTTCATTTTGAAGTCACCAACTGTACAAAGGTTTTCAAAATCACATATACCGATTTTCTCAACATTATACATTAAAAACCTAAGAGCTGATCTGACAAAGAACTCTAAGAACAATAGAGCATACTACCTAGCATACATCGTACCAATGAGGCTGGGCCTCGTCGTCAACAGTTCACACATCTTCGTCGTCGACATCAAGAAACTCAAGCTCCAAACTCCGGTAGTGACCCAGAGGACTGTTGGGAAAGCATCTGTACACATATCCAAAAACATAACAGGGTGTCCAACATGTATACGCAAGGGTGGGTAACCAATATATGGATTTAAACACGATAAATACATGCACGACACACAAAACAGTAAGACAACCCGCCGTCCCATTGGAGAACCTAAGATATTAACTAACCTTAATCGTATAATAAACGTTAGCGCGCCTTATTAAATATGAAGCGGAGCGGAAAATTGAGCGTGGAAGCAAACAAATGTACGGCACGCAACGCTTCAGAGTACACAGCTTCAAAATATAAATAATTATATCACATACATCAGTCATCCCGTCAGTGGGACTATAGTAATAAAGTAAAGCATACGAGTGTTTTAATACAGACCAAAAAAAAAAAGCAGGAAAAGTAGGCCGAGAGACAATCCTCCGGCTAACCACAATCACTGTCCAACCTCTCGAGGCTAGGGTCCGTGGCACGTCCTCCGGCGTCAGGCTCGTATGGAACGCCGTCCAACTCTTCAGTATCTGGTTCCTCCTCGGGGTCTTTCCATAAAATAGAAATAACATATACAGAAAAAATGTGGGTGATAAGAAGCATAATTCATCAATATGGGAGAAGGGCATCAATATAGCATACATATATACATCACACAACACAGATAACATATACAACACAACATCACTCATCTCTTAAGTCACCCACCACAATCATCTCAAACATCATTCTCTCAAATAAGCCTATAAGAGGGATACTAGTCCCTATGTATATGCTGACTTCCTTATATGCATGTCGGTCGATATATCACGTCCCCAATTGGACATCCCCATCGGGATTACATCACATCACATCCCGCCTCGGGATTTTAAGTAACGTCCCCAATTGGACTTCCCCTTTGGGACCAAATGCTGTGGTATGAAATGATATGATAATGCAATAAACATTCATCGTAGGTTGATATCGAAACCTCACACCTAAACCTCATATCAACCTCAATCAATTTTATCATCCATGATATCAACTTAGTGGCGATAGCCCAAAAGTACCTACACCCAGGGTCCAGGCACTTTATCCAGGGCTCAACCTCTAATAGGGTTTAAGGGTTCCCCTACACACACACACACACACACACACACACACACAGATATATATATATACTAAGCTTGCCTTCTCGACGATATTAGTTCTTTCTCCCCACCTTAGTGATTTCCTCGTGCAGCTCCGGCTACGACTCTGCAGCTGTCAGTCGGGTGCGCTGTCGGATGTTCGAGTCTTGTCTGATTCTATATAACAGAACACAACCAGAAATTAATACAGTTAAATCAAAAAATCCCTAATTCCTTAGGATTAACTATTGCCCCTATTTAATTAATTAGGCTAGGGATGTGTAAAAATTCCTAACTCTTGGATCCATGATCCTTAGGTATCCCTAAACATAATCAAAGAAGGCATTAGCTCAAAAAATAAAGATTTTTCCTACTGCACTACCCCTAGGGTTCGGCCTTACTAAATGAAAAATATGAAAAATAGCTAGGGAACTCCAAAAATTCTCATTTTTTGGATAACACCCTAACTAAATGTGATAACCCTAGATATCAACTCAAAACATCAAAAACCAACCAAAAACCCTACCCTACACAAATAGAGGTTTCGGCCTCTCTCTCAAAAAAATAGCTAGAGAGATTTCATGGCTCTAATCCCTTGGATCATGCAAGTATGTCATGAACCTAGGCCATAGAAATTGGTTTGGTATTGAAATGATTTTTCTACAATTTTTCATGGATTTTTGAAGATTTAGGGGTAAAAACCCTAACTTCTATGATTATGGCAATTAGAGAAGAACAAAGAGAGATTAAGAGAGATAGAAAGAACTAGCTGCCTCCTATGATGATATCCTTCAATTTTGGTGAAGGTTTCTTCAACAAATTCAAGCTCAAAGTGAGCTTTAGTGGTGAGAAATGAAGAAAGGAAGAAGAATGGGGCTGCAGGGGAGGGCTGGTCGAATAAAATGGGGAAGGAGAGTGTGAGAGTGAGACATTTATTTAGTAGACTTAAGGCTTAAGTCATAGTAAAAAAAAATGGTAAAAGGTAATTAGTAAAAACTAACCAAGGGCAATTTGGTCAATTTACGTCCCGACATTTTCAAAATCCTCACGACACAGGTAGGAGTCCCCAAATAATTTAGCATAGCCCTGGTATGAAAATCATTGGCTCAAGATTCTCGAAAAACCCTAAAACCGCTCGAATCGTCTACCCGATCGATTTTCGGTTCAAATATAAAATATTATTTATATTTTTGGACGTCAAGATACATTTTAGCAAAAAGGTATAGGATTGAATTTTAAGACTAATGTTTTTGACCGTTAGTCAAAATGAGGTCTTGATAGTAGAAAAACACTATCATCTGAAAAAACATAGATCGGGCTCCGTTTGAGTTTTCGGCCCAAAACTTTACCATAGCCTCCTACGATGGCGTAGAGCGTGACCATGGTCTCGGAATAATTTATTAAATTTTCTAGACCCTCTAATAAAATATAATTACTTAATTACCGATAAATTAAAAAGATTAAGAAAATCGGGGTGTTACATTACTGCCCCCTTAAAAAGAATTTCGTTCTCGAAATTCGACGTACCTTAGAATAGATGTGGATATCGCTGCTACATATCCTCTTCGCATTCCCAGGTGGCAACTCCTATTGTAGCATCCCATATGACCTTGACTAAGGAAATCTTCTTTCTGCGGAGTTCTTTCACCCTCGTGTCTTCAATCCGTACAGGCAATGCTTCGTATTCTAAGTTTTCCCTTACCTGGATTGATTCGGGCTCTATCACGTGTGATGGATCACAATCGTATTTTCTGAGTTGGGATACATGGAATACATTATGAATATTGGATAGATTTGGAGGTAAAGCAATTTGGTAGGCAACTGGACCAATTCCGCGAAGAATTTGAAATGGTCCAATGAATCTAGGTGTAAGCTTTCTGGATTTGATTGCCCTGCCGATTCCAGTTCTTGGAGTGACTCTCATAAAGACATGATCGCCTTCCTGCAACTCCAAAGGTCTCCTCCTCTTGTCACTGTAGCTCTTCTGCCGATCCCGTGCGATTTTCATCCCGAATTTTCTTAACTTGCTCCGTCGTTCACTGCACCATCTCGGGTTCTATCAACTGATTTCCCCCAGTTTCATACCAACAGATCGGTGTTCTACACTTTCGTCCATATAGTGCCTTGTATGGCGCCATGCCAATACTCGAGTGGAAACTATTGTTGTATCTTATCTCAATCAATGGAAGGAATTCGTCCCAACTTTCTGTGTTTTTCCAAAACACAAGCCCTTAAAAGATCCTCTAGAGATTGAATAGTCCTTTCAGACTGACCATCCGTCTGCGGATGATAAGCTGAACTCATTCTAAGCTTCATTCCCAATGCATTATTTAGACTCTGCCAAAACTTGGAAGTAAATCTTGGATCCCTGTCCGAAATTATACTCGAAGGTACTCCATGTAATCTCACCACTTCTTTGATGTAAATCTAGGTTAATCTTTCCAAAGAATACCTTTGGTTGATCAGCAAGAAATGAGCACATTTCGTAAGCCTGTCAACGATTACCCAAATTGCATCACATCTCTTTTACGTCCTTGGTAGTCCGAAAACAAAATCCATTGCAATACTATCCCATTTCCATTCTGGGACGTCCAGTGATTGCAATAACCCTGCTAGTTTCTGGTGTTCAATCTTTGCCTTTTGACACACCAGATAGGATTGGACATATTCTGCTACTTCCTTCTTCATCCCAGGTCACCAAAACATTCCTTTTAGGTCCTGGTACATCTTTGTAGATCCGGGATGAAAACCCAGCTTGCTCTTGTGTGCTTCCTCCAAGATCATGTTCCTAACTTCACTGACCTTAGGCACACATATCCTGTCTCCAAACTTCAGGATTCCATCAGTACCTTTCTTGTACGCCAAAGTCTTTCCTTCTTCTACCATTTGGTTCTTTTCCTGTAGGTACTGATCTTCTCCTTCCTTTTACCAAATCAAGTTCAGAAAATCACTAGTGATAGTGATCATTCCTAAACTTATCTTATCTCTGGATAACTTCACGTCGAGATTCAGATTCCTAAACTGTTCCAGTAGTTCTAGTTCCTTCACCATCATGGTGGACATATGCAGAGATTTCCGACTCAATGCATCCGCCACTACGTTGGCCTTTCCCGGGTGGTACTGTAGATCAAATTCATAATCCTTTATGAATTCCATCAATCTCCTCTGCCGCATGTTCAACTCCTTTTGGTCATACAGATACTTTAAACTTTTATGGTTGCTAAACACGCTGAATCTAGCGCCTTAAAGATAGTGTCTCCATATCTTCAATGAAAACACTATTGCGGCCAACTCTAGGTCATGGGTTGGGTAATTCCGTTCGTGCACTTTTAGCTGTCTCGAAGCATATGCCACCACTTTCCTTTCTTGCACGAGTACACAACCCAAACCCTGATACGATGCGTCACAGTACACATCGAATGACATTGAGGGATCTGGCAAGACTAGCACCGGAGATGTAGTCAGCCTCCTCTTCAGCTCTTGGAAACTAGCCTCGCACTCTTCTGTCCATTCTTACGTTTTTCCTTTCCTCGTTAATTGCGTCAAAGGTAACGCAATCTTCGAGAATCCCTCAATGAACCTCCTATAGTATCCTGCCAGTCCGAGAAAGCTTCTGATCTCGGTTACCGTCTTAGAGCTTTCCCACTTAACCACAGCTTCTACTTTTGCAGGATCCACTGCCATCCTTGTCGATCACATGTCCAAGGAATTATACCTCCTCCAACCAGAACTTGCACTTCGACAATTTGGCATAGAGTTGTCTGTCCTTAAGAACTTGAAGTACAACCCTCAAATGCTCTTAATGTTCTTCCTTGTCTAAGGAGCAGATAAGGATGTCATCGATAAAAACAACGACAAACTTTTCAAGGTACGGTCTGAAGATTCTGTTCATATAATCCCTGAACACTGCAGGAGCATTAGTTAAACCAAAAGGCATAACTAACCGACTCTTAAAAGCCGTCTTCGGTATATCATCTTCCTTCACCCTTATCTGATGATAACCGGATCTCAGATCAATCTTAGAGAATACCGTTGCTCCCATCAACTGGTCCATAAGGTCGTCAATCCTTGGCAACGAGTATTTATTCTTGATCGTAACCTTGTTGAGCTGTCGGTAGTCCACACATAACCTTGAACTGTCGTTCTTCTTCTTGACGAACAGCACAGGTGCTCCCCATGGTGAAACACTCGGTCCGATAAACTGCTTCTGCAGCATGTCGTCCAATTGCTTCTTCAGCTCTGCCAACTCTATTAAGGACATTCGATAGGGTGCTATTGAAATCGGTCCGGCTCCGGGTGTAAGATCGATTGCGAACTCTACCTCCCTCTTGGGTCGCAATCCTAGCACATCATCCGGGAAGATATCTGGAAACTCACGCACCACTGGCAAAGTATCAAGACTTGGAGTCTCCTCGGCTTCCAAAGAAAACAGCACCATGCACTGTCTTGATTGTACACCTCCCGATACACCATCATTGGCAAGCAATGATCCAGATTGCTTGGAAAAGCAGAGGGTTTTATTTGAACAGTCTAGTACTACATGGTTGGCCGAAAGCCAGTCCATGCCTAAGATAATATCAATCTGCTGCATAGCCAGACAGACTAGGTCCACAAGAAAAGTTCGGTTTTCTAACATAACCGGGTATTTTAAACAGACAAATAGAGTTGTCAGGGAATCACCCGTAGGTGTAGAAACAGTCAAATCATATGGTAAGGCTGAAACAGGTAAATTCAAATGATCCATACACGCCAAAGAAATAAAGGAATGTGTAGCCCCCGAATAAAATAAAACAGATAAGAGTCCCCCCGCAACTAGGCACTTACCTTGTATCAGATCGGGACATTGAGAAGCTTCAGACCCTCTCACGACGAACACTCTTCCCGTCATCTGTGGCCTGTTCTACTGGTCCACCGCTTGCTGTCCAGTCCTAGCATTCTGAGCCCGTCCAGCTTGCTATTGAACTTGGCCCTTACCAGCGTCCCCCATTGGACACTCGTTGGCATAGTGGCCCCACGTGCCACAACGGAAGCAAGTGACGTTCGGTACCTAAGCACAATCTTTCACTTGATGCGGCCCGCCGCACCGAAAGCACTTGGAGAATCCTGGTTGCCCTTGACTGGCATTTCCTTTTTCATAGCTTGCTGGTTACTGATTCGGGTGACTGTAAGGCTTCGCCCTCGGTTGGAACTTTCCTCCTTGGCCTTTCTGACCAAAGCTCCTGGCCGGTCCACCGCTTGTTACTAGAGTTTGTGTAATTCTCTCTTCATCGTGTCCTTCCAGTATGGTACATTTTTCCACTAGCTCAGGGAATGATCGGACGCTCAATGGCAGCATAGCCCTCTTCAGTTCAGGCCTCAGTCCGTCTTCGAACCTTCTGCACACCCAGTCTTCATCCGGGTGTACTTGATAAAACTGGGAGAATTTCAGTAGCACCTCGAACCTCATGACGTATTCTTCCACTGACTTCTGTTCCTGCTTCAGGTTCAGGAATTCTTTCTCTTTCTTTTGGCGGACACTCCTTGGAAAGTATTTCTCCAAGAAGCTCTCACGAAACACTTCCCAGGTCAGCAGTCTTCCTTCAGTCTCTAGCAGTCTCTGCTTGTTCCTCCACCATGCTTCAACTGCTCTGACTAGCATGAAAGCAGCGTAAGTAACCTTCCTATCCTCTCTGCACTGGATAGCCACAAAGACTTTCTCGATTTCTTGCAGCCATAACTCATAAGCTTCCGAATTGTACTCTCCATGGAATTGGGGAGGATTCCCCTTCATGAAAGCATTCAGTCCAGTGTTTACAACTTTACCTCCTCCAACCGGATTCTGTTGTTGTCTAGCATCCCTCTCTTCCTATCGCTACATGAATTGAGCATTCTGCTGTGTTTTTTGCAGCATTGCAGCGGTCAAATCCCTCATGGCCCACATCACTTCGTTCTAATCTCCGCTAACTCCAATTCCTGAGGTATCCCCACTACTGTCGGGGCTCCCGGTTCCAACTAGTGCTCCCCTTCCTCTACCACGTCCTCTGGCCATTCTTTCCTGGTAAAGGAAGCGTTAGTTTAAATTCATAAGTAATATCTAGTTTGTTAGTTAGGAAAGAAAATGAAGAAAACAAGAGAAAAGGCAAAAACAAGGTTTCGCTTAGCGAGACTACATTCGCTTAGCCAAATGGAGTGCATTTCGCTTAGTCAAACTCCATTCGCTTAGCGAAACCCCATTCGCTTAGTGAAATTGAGTGAATTTCGCTTAGTGAGGCTCCATCCGCTTAGCGAAATTGAGACAACGATGCATCATTTGAAACTTCTCTGGATCTTTTAGCGAGATCAATTTCGCTTAGCGAAATTGAGACAGTGATTGAAACTTCTCTGGATCGCTCAGCGAGACCAAATTCGCTTAGCGAAAACCATTTAGCTTAGCGAATTGAATTTCGCTTAGCGAAATTCTCCAGATCCTCAGCTATTCCCAACAAGAATAAAGCAACATTCAATATAAATCAACCGATATATATATCATGTGCCCTACGAACAAAACAATTATCACTCTCGATAACATACGCATCGGACACACTACCCTTTTCCTAACACAGTTAGTACCCAATGTGGACATAACTGTAAATGCTAATATGCTTTCTAATCCACACAGTCCGATATTAGAATCGAACTGCTCTGATACCCATAAATGAGACAACCCGCCGTCCCATTGGAGAACCTAAGATATTAACTAACCTTAATCGTATAATAAACGTTAGCGCGCCTTATTAAATACGAAGCGAAGCGGAAAATTGAGCACGGAAGCAAAAAAATGTACGACACGCAACGCTTCAGAGTACACAGCTTCAAAATATAAATAATTATATCACATACATCAGTCGCCCCGTCAGTGGGACTACAGTAATAAAGTAAAGCATACGAGTGTTTTAATACAGACCAAAAAAAAAGTAGGAAAAGTAGGCCGAGAGACAATCCTCCGGCTAACCACGATCACCGCCCAACCACTCGAGGCTAGGGTCCATGGCATGTCCTCCAGTGTCAGGCTCGTATGGAACGCCGTCCAGCTCTTCAGCAATTGGTTTCTCCTCAGGGTCTTTCCATAAAATAGAAATAACATATACAGAAAAAATGCGGGAGATAAGAAACATAATTCATCAATATGGGAGAGGGGCATCAGTACAACATATATATATATATATATATATATATATATATATATATATATATATATATATATATATATATATACATCACACAACACAGATAACATATACAACACAACATCACTCATCTCTTAAGTCACCCACCACAATCATCTCAAACATCATTCTCTCAAATAAGCCTATAAGAGGGATACTAGTCCCTATGTATATGCTGACTTTCCTATATGCATGTCGACCGATACATCACGTCCCCAATTGGACATCCCTGTCGGGATCACATCACATCCTGCCTCGGGATTTTAAGTAACGTCCCCAATTGGACATCCCCCTTTGGGACCAAATGCTGTGGTATGAAATGATATGAAAACGCAACAAACATCCATCGTAGGTTGATATCGGAACCTCACACCTAAACACTCGTCCACGACCATGACACATCGCTTCACTTCAACATCAACATCAACATCACATCACATCATCATCAACATCACATCAGCATCAACATCAGCATCACGACGCCTTGCGTCTACGACCCACAACTCCACGATCGGGACCACAACGATATCAACTCGAACAACATCATCACCCATCATACTCTCATCAACGCTCAACCACTAGTCATATAACAATAACATTACAACAATAATTCGTCCAGTACAAACATCATTATAAAGCCAGATAACAATAAATCACTCCAACAGTTTAACATAACAGGTAAACAGATAATCAATTAAACAAATAAATACATCAACCTCAATCAATTTTATCATCCATGATATCAACTTAGTGGTGATAGCCCAAAAGTACGTACACTCAGGGTCCAGGCACTTTATCCAGGGCTCAACCTCTAGTAGGGTTTAAGGGTTCCCCTATATATATATACAAAGCTTGCCTTCCCGACGATATTAGTTCTTTCTCCCCACCTTAGTGATTTCCTCGTGCAGCTCCGGCTGCGACTCCGCAGCTGTCAGTTGGGTGCGCTATCGGATGTTCTAGTCCTGTCCGATTTTATATAACAGAACACAACCAGAAATTAATACAGTTAAATCAAAAACTCCCTAATTCCTTAGGATTAGCTACTGCCCCTATTTAATTAATTAGGCTAGGGATGTGTAAAAATTCCTAACTCTTGGATCCATGATCCTTAGGTATCCTTAAACATAATCAAAGAAGGCATTAGCTCAAAAAATAAAGTTTTTTCCTACTGCACTACCCCTAGGGTTCGGCGCTATAGAATGAAAAATATGAAAAATATCTAGGGAGCTCCAAAAATTCTCATTTCTTGGATAACACCCTAACTAAATGTGATAACCCTAGATATCAACTCAAAACATCAAAAACCAACCAAAAATCCTACCCTACACAAATAGGGGTTTCGGCCTTTCTCTCAAAAAAATAGCTAGAGAGATTTCTTGGCTCTAATCTCTTGGGTCATGCAAGTATGTCATGAACCTAGGCCATAGAAATTGGTTTGGTATTGAAATGATTTTTCTACAATTTTTCATGGATTTTTGAAGATTTAGGGGTAAAAACCCTAACTTCTATGATCATGGAAATTAGAGGAGAACAAATAGAGATTAAGAGAGATAGAGAGGACTAGCTGCCTCCTATGATGATCTCCTTCAATTTTGGTGAAAGTTGCTTTAACAAATTCAAGCTCAAAGTGAGCTTTAATGGTGAGAAATGAAGAAATGAAATGGAGAAGAAGAGAAAGAAGATAAAAGGAAGAAGAATGGGGCTGCTGGGGAGGGTTGGTCGAATAAAATGGGGAAGGAGAGTGTGAGAGTGAGACATTTATTTAGTAGACTTAAGGCTTTAGTCATAGTAAAAAGAATGGTAAAAGGTAATTAGTAAAAACTAACCAAGTGCAATTTGGTCAATTCACGTCCCGACATTTCGAAAATTCTCACGACACTGGTAGGAGTCCGCAAATGATTTAACATAGCCCTGGTATGAAAATCATTGGCTCAAGGTTCTCAAAAAACCCTAAGACAGCTCGAATAGTCTACCCGATCGATTTTCGGTCCGAATATAAAATATTATTTATATTTTTGGACGTCAAGACACATTTTAACAAAAAGGTAGAGGATTGAATTTTAAGACAGAACCATTAGTCAAAATGAGGTCTTGATAGTAGAAAAATACTATCATCCGAAAAAAATAGATCGGGCTTCGTTGAGTTTTCGGCCCAAAACTTTACCACAGCCTCCTACGATGGCGTAGAGCGTGACTATTGCCTCGGAATAATTTATTAAATTTTCTAGACCCTCCAATAAAATATAATTACTTAATTACTGATTAATTAAAAAGATTAAGAAAATCGGGGTGTTACAAACAGCATATGAAAATTGTGCAGTATCAACATAGCACGATAGCAGAATTAACAAAGGAGGACACACCAAGTAACAACATGTCCAACATGCATACCATAAATCGCAATATATCATATTAATCAAGTAGCAACATAAGACATCTTCGAAAGCAGAATAGTGATGTACAATAAGTAAATGCAATCATCAACTGTCATGCAATGCAATGCGATGTACATGACTCAATGCCATATCCCACAAGGGTAAAAATCTGACCCCTACTCCATGAAGCTAACAAATCGTCGGAGAGAGTGAATGGGAGGACATGTTTTGGGTATGCCAATCATGGGCAAGATGCTACAACATTCGTAACGTGCACGTATCTGGCTTTATGGAAATACTCTCTACCAAACATAAAAAGTATGGCATCTAGTAGAGGATATCAGTGTATTGCTTGGAATCACCACGACACAGAAGAATCACCAACTGGTCTCATGTAAGCCTTTTCAACTCTGATACCTCCAAAGACCATTTAAGATCGTCACCATAAGATTCGCACTAGCATCTAGGTGTAAGCTTAACACCTAGGCTCAAGGCCTTACAAGTCATGCAATGAAATGCCAATGCTTACACAAAGCAGATGCAATAAAGCAATGTCTATCCACCGGATAAACCTCAAGGTTCGCTAAGGTTCTCTTCCTTAGGAACTATACACGTCTTTATATTATAAAACTTTTATCCACCGGATAAATCTCGTTATCCCTCCGGAATCGAGTCATCACAAGACTGAAACAGTTGAACGACTTCCTTGGATCCGGACCACCGGTCCGTCATCGAACTACTGTTTAAAAACCCAAAACGTTTCATGTTTGTATTTGTGTCTTATGAATTACATCTCAAGTCCTAAGTATTATGAAGAAGGATTGAGAATCCTCTTAGATAAGTCTTCGATCCTTTCTAAGATATTAACTCCTTGGATTTCGAATAATGAAATAAGTATTAATTCACTTAAGTCTTATGAAGTCATTGATGAACTAAGTCATTAATGGTATAGTGCATGGTCTTGTTCCACCATATACTATACTTAATTATCTCTTTTCTTTTTCTTTAAGTTAATTTCTTAACTTAGGTTTTCCATGCGTAAAACTTTGCGACTTGAGTTGAAAACTCTCGATTTAAAACTTTGCAAACCAAAACCTTTCTAATTGAAAACTCATTTGATTTAAAAGAACTTTGTTACTTGCTTGGGGTACAGTACCTTAACCAATTTGAAAAGGGTTTTTCCTTCCTAACTTAGTGTAAAACCATGATCTAAGTTAGCGTGAAAAAAAATGGAATTTCATTTGGTTTTCGAGCTATGATTCATTTAAATGTACACTTTAGGACAAAGTCCTCTTTATACTTTGAAAATTTCAATGTTAACTTAGTTTGAAAGAGTGTGACATCCCATTAATCCTAAGATAACTTCATATCACTTTTACTTTCATGAAATCACTTTGATCCTTTTATTTTTAAAACACTTAGTTAAGTGGATAAACTATGACTAAAGTAAAACATATTTTCACCTTAGTAAAAACACTTGATGGTCAAAACTCTATTTGATCTTTGGATCAAAATCACTTCTTATTTTGTTTTGAAATACAAGTTACTAAAACATTTTTCTAACTTTCCAAACACATTGAATGTTCAAGAACAACTCATGTTCTTCCTTTTTCTTAAGGTCAAGGTCAAATGCTCCTTCACATGGGATGTGAAGATTTTGCTTCATTAACTTGTCATGTAATAGCTCAAAAGCTCACAATATTATGATGAACAATAATTATACATTATTCAACCATAAACAAGCATAAAAATCATTACTTGATCTAGAGACCAAAGTATGGTTTTCAACATACATGAAAACACTTTTCCATCCAAGCATACATCATCACAAACATATACTAGGCATAGAACATTCTTACAATCACAACGAAGCTCAAACAGAGCTACACAGATCAATCACGGATAACATATAGTTATCGAGAAAAATCCCTCAGGCAAACTCCCCTACCTCTTGAAGTTTTCCTCCGGGCAAAAGTCATCGGATCGGCCCTTGAATTCTTCCGATTCCTCGTTCGATTATTCAACCACAACTACATACACACAATCAATCCAAACATCAATACTACACAACACAAATTTCCCTATTTTTCTTGCTCTAGGGTTCGGCCATGTTGCTTTAAAATTGGTTAGAGATGTCTAAAAATTTCTATCTCTTGGATGAAGGATCTATAGGTACTCCTAACATCAAAACAAGTCTCTACACTCGAAGTTGAATCAAAGATTCTTGTTTTCCCCAAATGGTGGTTTCGGCCACCCTTTAATAAACTAGGCTAGGGAAGTTTTTTGATCACATACTCTTGGATTCAAGACTCTCTAGGTGTGATAGAACCTAATCACTAGTTCTTGGACAAAAATTTGAACAAAAACGCATGGATTCAAAGGAAGGGGGATTCGACCCCTTTATACCCATATGGGTTAGAAAACTCATTTGGTTACATGCTCTTGGATAATGAAAGAGGATGATGAGATTAGATCATAGAAATTGATTTCACATTAAAATGATTTTTCTATGATTTTCTAGAAATTTTTGAAGTTTGGACTTAGAACTTGAAACCCATTAGAATCATGATTTAAAAACAAGATACCTTGAGTACCTTGTGATACCTTTTGGGGTGACGAATGCTCCAGCTATATTCATGGACTATATGAATAGGATCTTTCGTCCCTACCTAGATAAGTTTGTCGTTGTCTTCATAGACGGCATACTCATCTACTCTCGAGATCAGGAAGAACACGCTAAACATCTTAGTGTGGTTCTTCGGATTTTGAAGGAGAAACATTTGTATGCAAAGCTATTTAAGTGTGAGTTTTGGCTCGACGAAGTGCAGTTTTTGGGTAGGTACACCCTCCAGGGCACATAATCAGACGAGGAGCTAGACACCATAATCCTCTTCCTCCGGTAGGTCCGAAGGTACTACTCGCTGTGCTGTCTGAGCCCTCGCTGGACGAAACCTTTCCTGCTGGTCATGTGCAAAGACTCCAATACGTCCCATATGTGAGCATGGGTGATAGGCCATGGCGGATGCCACATCTGAGTGAACAGTAAGAATTGGATGATGAAGGTCCGATGATATCTCTGAAAGGCAAAGCTCCAAACCTGAACCGTATACTCATGGGTCCTGTGTACACGGTCAGGAAAGGTGGCTGGGTCCGCCTGCCAGCCATCAGCGTCATGGTAGATCAACTCTAGATCCCCCAACAACGGGATCTATGGAGCCATGTCTAAGAGCCTCCTGCATGGATCCATCCTCGTCGTCTAGGTCTTCTCGATGTCGAACCACAAAAAATATACAGAGAAAAGACAGGGAGATAAAATGGCAACATATCATATCTATGGGAAAAACTACAGTATAAAGCATTTACATATGTATGCAAACAACATGTATCAACATATAGACAACCATCTTCTGAGACACATATTCAGTCAAACAGCTCCAATAACTGTCTCGCTCAAATCAACACCTCTACTAGGGATACTAACCATTTATGCATGTCGGACGAATCTCTCAAACATTGCATTCCCATCTCAGAAATAAGAGTTAGTTTGTCCAGGTAACCCTTCCGCTCGCCGTGATCAATAATAGTGCTTCCCTACTCCTCTCTCAAGAGGGGTATCATGCCTCAGAATGTCCACCCATGACTTGGAAATAGCTCAGGGATTAGTCGGGAGAACCAGGCTTGATCGGCCATCACGACATGATAGGAGGAACCCCATCTGTCATTGTAGATAGGTCCCAAGTCCAGTTACATCCCAAAGGCCCATCTCAGACCGCCCTTTCCGCTTTCCATACTTGCACTTAGGTACAACTAACCTCGTATGATATTGGCAGCCCATACTATCGCCATACGGCCCCACTACTTGGCCACTATGATATGCAACAAATATCCTCAACGAGTCGATACCAGAAACCTCACACTTAGAATCAACACGATGACAGCCCGATGCCACACATCCACAAAATCTTATTTCCATCAACCACACCTCGACGGTATTGCTCGATTCCACACAACAACCCAACATACCAACACATTGACCAACATATGATATCATATTACATCATCACATAAACATCTTGCATTCCAGTATAACAGTTAATCATGTGAACAAATAAGCAACCAGCAATCAACAACACAACAAACATCTATAACAGGTCAACCTCAAATAATAATCGCCTAACCTAGGGTATTCTCTTAGCGGTGATAGCCCAAAGATACCTACACCTAGGGTTTAGGTACTTTGTCAGGGCTCAACCTTTAGTAGGTTTAGGGTTCCCCTACACACATGCAAATACGCTATACTACTCTTGCCTTCTCGATGATAGCAGTAATCTTTCTCCCCACTACCTGAAACGATGATGCGAGCACAACCGCGATGATCACCAAGCCACCAAAACCACCACCACGCAGCCACCACCAACACCTTGCAGCTGCAGTCTCGCCTTCCAAAAGCTAGCACGAACGCGACCTCAAACTTTCCTTAATCATGAGAAGAACATACATTCAACATTGTCAACCCTAGGGCAACTCAAAACCAAGAAAAGATTCGAGGAAAGCTCGAAGAACACGAAGTACACTAAGAACACTAAGGTTGACGTATCGACATGTTATGGAATCGAGCTTACCTTTGAGGAATCGAGAAAATCAATCGGTTGAAAGTGAAGATAAAGTCATCACGATCAACCCGGTGAAGTTGAAATCTTGACCTAACGCCTCGATCCTCCGCAAACCAAGCTTTCACTCTCTCTCTCTCTCTCTCTCTCTCTAAGGGATTCTCTGACCTCTCTCCACTGTAAAACTCGAGTTTGAGAAGATGAAAAACGTCCAATGTCAAATGAGAAGGAAAATTACCACTTATGGGTAATTAACCAACAAGCTAAAGCGTGTAGAACTCCCACGCTAGGGCGTGCCCACGCTTGAGCATGGGTTCCCTTCCATGCTTGAGCGTGAAGCCTCGTCCACTCTGCCTTCTCCAGGGCTTGACACCTGTCCAATAAGCGTCGAAACTCAGAACAGCTAGTGCCAACACTCAGCACGCTTGAGCGTGCTCCAAGCCAACGTCAGAGCGTCGGCATACTTGAGCGTGCACTATTCCCACGCTTGAGCATGCTGCTCAGCTAGGAAGATGCTCCCATGCTGATTATGCAAATACAAATATACAATAACCTGTTTTGCAAATACAAAAGCAATAACTAAAACTTTGACCATTCGACCAAGCAAAAAGTGGTTGAAAAGTCAAACCTTGCCAAGTGGCAATCTGAATAGTCCAGATTTGCTGACTTAAATGGTGCACCCATGCACCACTTTTGGGAGGGTGCACCATTGAATACACCTATTCTCCCACATAAGAGAGACTTAATGCTCTTAGTTTAATCCCTAAATTCATACCTATGGAAACATTATTGAGAGTTGCTTGCTTAGACACCCAATCATATCTTGAGGTTAGTCTCTTACCTCTCACCTGTTTAGAAAATAATCTAAGAAATAATAATAAAAATATTAGGCTTCTTCTTTAAAGTAAACAAAAATATAAAATTAGAAAGTAATAGTATATCCATCCTTGATTAGTTAAAGTGTATTGAAGTCTCAACTCAATTTAATTAATTAAGGGTGAACACACCTTTATTTTCTTACTCTACACTTTTGCTCACTTTAGAGAGCTTTTTATTAAGGGTTTGTTTGAGAGTTAGGAGGAGAAGAGAGGGATAATGTTTGAGAAGAAAGGTATGAGAAAAAAGATGGGAAAAGGAGGATAGTCTCTAACTTTATAAAAATGGATAGTCACCAAAGTTGTATGAAGGTTTATTTTTTAATAAAAGAATCAAATTCCCCCACCTAAGGAACTACAAAAATGAATTAGAGGATGGTTTTGAAAGTCCGTCCTCTCTTTTCATTCCTCCTCAAACCTTTTCCCTTCCGACTAACAAACAAATCGTAAAAAACACCTGTACAAAGTTCACCTGTCAAGGTTATTATTACTAATATTAGTATCTCCGAGTCGCCTGACTTATTCATAACTTCATCGGTGAATTCGTAAGTTTTTCTTCCGCACTTGTTGCTTTCAACTTGAATTATCTTTTTTTTTTTTTAATTTTCTTTTTGTTTTTTGCTTTTTGTTTTGTGTGCGCCAGACACAATAATGCACCAAACAAGGGTCTATGGTCAGAGAGTGCTGGTCCTTCTGGTTTTGTTTTGACATTTCTGTGTGAGAAAAGAAGCCAAGGAGCTATGCTTCTCAGTCACCCATGGATTCTATCTTCTTCTCGACCTCCAAGCCTCATGCACTTGTCATCAACCAAGAGGTATTTGTTCACCTTCACTTCATCCTCTCTCGTGTTTTATTATGGGCTTATTCCTCTTGGGAACTTGGGAGTAGTTTTAACTTTTTAGTTAAGAAAGAGATCAAGTTTGACTTCTCTGCTCTGCCTACTCAAAGTCAATGGCCATAAGACTCAATATCTGATTCATTGGGTGCACTGAGAACCAAAATTACCTAGTGTTGTGACTTAATCAGTTCATATCCTGCCCTCCAACGGAACTTCCAAGCATTTTAAGCAAATAGCTTTCTTCCTAGCCTTTTTGTCAATCAAGATAGTTTCAGCTCAGGTTGTCTTGAATCAATTTATCTATCTCTTAGGTGTATCCTTTTAGCTTCTGGTGCATGGACACAGCATGATGGAACGGGATGTTCTATTCTGTTCTCTTTGCTTCCACTTTTTTAGTGAAACCAAAATGTTCTGTTATCCAAACATAGAATACAACTCATGTTCTGTTCTGACAGTTTGCAAAACTAAAGATGGAAGTAATAATAGAACACACAACAAAATAAATGCACTATCAGTAGTTAATCACAAAATATAGAGATCGCATGAAAATGAAAAACCAGTTTTGAGGTATGCTATGACAGGAGCTTTCTTCATACTAGATTTTTGTCGCTACCTTGGCACAAATAGCAATTGATGATTCCTACTCCCAAGATACAGCAAATAACTCAAAAATCTTCTAATGTACATCCAAACAGAAATTCTGTAGAACTCTTGAACCTCTCAAGTGCTGTTGAAAGAATTTAGAACAAAAATAAAAAAAAAAATAATTTTGGAGAGGAGGGAAGAGAGGAAAGTTCTAAAGCTGAAAAGTCATAAGTGATTTTTCAGTCTCTTGGAGATGGGTATTTATTAAGCAATGTGCCTTTACAACATTACACATTTTTTTTATAATACCCAATAGATATATCCATCTATTAATAAATGGACATGTTCTTTCATATACCTTAGAAACATATCCTTTCCATTAATCAATGGATGTGTCTATTAACCGTTAGTACTTAGGACATTACATTTTCTCCCAAGGAATTTGTCTTTCTAGTTTCAACAACAAAGGGATGTGTCTATTAACCAATAGAGCGTCCCAAAGATATTTGCCTTCCTACAATAAAGGGATATATCTTTTCAACAAAACGACATGCATATATTCAGCAAATAACTAATTATATATCCTAAAGGAACATTAAATTTTGAATCACCTGAAACATAAAACAAAAAACAACACCTATAACCAATTCAGGTATTTCTATATTATAAAATTGGGCTTTCCCTCAGATTTAAAATTACCTGGTCGTTTGGAAAATCTGTTGTTTGTTTGCTTGGGATGGACATATTTTAGCAGGGTTGTGCAGGATTTTCAACATTCCATGATAAGTATAGCTGTTTCAAATTTCTTGGTGGATTAGTGCTGTAGGAAACTGACATTGTGATACACAGGTGGTTTATGCCCTGCCACTTAATCTGCATCAGTTCTTCAGCATTACACGCACATGGTCTTAGCACAGACAGTGAAGGTGAGCTACATGAATCCATAAGAAAACAAAAGTTGAGTTTCTATGTTCAATTTGTTATCAAAAGACTAAATATGCTGCATTATTAAATCCTATGATACCTCAAAGACTCAAATGTAATATTGAGTTTGTCCAGGGTTAGATGTTCTTGCTTATCATATAAATTTGAGTAAAGAAATTTGAGTTTGTCCAGGGTTAGATGTTCTTGGTTGCTTATCATATAAATTTGAGTAAAGAAATTTGAGTTTGTCCAGGGTTAGATGTTCTTGCTTGTGCATTTCACGTTTATATATGATTTTAGAGTTTTTTGTGACTTATTTAATTGTTTATTTGCTCTTATGCTAATGTACCACCTATTTCCAGTAATTTGAAGAGAGTTTCAACTTGTCTATGGTGTCATCAATAATCCATTGGCAAATGGAATTCTTTTTTTATATACCTTTATCTTTGCTCAGCTGTAGCTTTCATGATTTGGTTCTCTAGTGGGCTTCCATATACACTTCTTTTGTTTTTGTCCTTTCACTTCTTTTGCCAACAAATACTTAAATAGACCATAGACTTACATGGATACAAGGGTGTATCACTTGTTTTTCTCTGAATCTGATAATAATGATTTTGTTACTCCATTAAGAGGCAAGATTTCAACTTCAAGTAATTGCAAACATTTGAGATTAATCAATTGTCATTCTGAGGAATAGAAAATTTATGAAGTGCTGCTTAGTTATACTGTGTATGACCTGGGACAGAGACCTATCAATAGTCAAATCCCATAGGATGCTGAGCTAGGGTTCTTCTCTTACTTGTATGGTTTACATCCTTCTTATTCTTCCTCTATAATATTATTATGAAATAGCTGATGCAGTTGGTTTGATGAGTTTACTAGTTGTTCTATGATTGTTTCTAGTTTGTTGGTTTACTGTTATAAGAAAATGTTGTCTTCTCTTCCTCCTCATTCTCGTGTCTGAGATATTGTAAAATGAGTTGTCCACCTTAGATTTTAAAGAGCATTGATAATTTGTGCAATTTTCATCTTGTATTTTCATTTATGACTTCTTTGGTTCATCAATGGTTTCATCCGGTCCTTGCAGCTATATTCCTTTGCTATGTAAAGATTCCTTTGAAGGTCTGCATAGTTGTGTCTCTTTGCTTATTTCTGAGGAGAGGTGCACTTGTTGCTCTTTGTACTAAATTGCTTGAAATTGCATTTTTGGGTCTATCATCCGTTAAACTATCTTAGCTTCTTAAGCAAGAAAGGATAAAAGCCTCTGCTTTTTTGCAGACTGGGCTTGTGATGATACATACATCACATTGAGAAACTTCACTGAATGTCAAGTGCTCATTAATGCAGCATACTGTCAAAATTGGGGACTTCATTTCCAGCATATCATTGATTTTAAATTTTTTGTAGATCTGTTTTGCTTAATCCACAGAATTTTCTATTTTAAAATGTTTATAGATCTCTGTCTGTCTCTTCATTTATTTACTTTTTTCAAATTTTTTGAAAGATCATTGTTTTTCCATGAGCTTATCGATCTTCTGACTGAAGGTACTTGGTATTTGATCAACTGTAGTATTCTTTTATTTTGTTAGGGATTTAACTGCTGTATTAATTGTATGTTAGTTGCCTTTTCTTGTCATTCTTATTGTTGCCTGTGATATCTGCTTTTTCTTCTTCATTTTGAAATAACTTAACTGGAGAGATTTGATCCACTGTTTTAACCTGAAAGGCTAAAACTAAAAGATTAATTATTTTTAATGGAATCCTTGTAGGGAGATGGGAGATTGATTCTCACAAGTCGGAAGATAAGTTAAATTCCAATACTTCTATACATGTTCAAGGAAATTCAGGCGACAGTTTCATTTGGATAGAGAAAAATAATAAAAGTTCTCAGGTAAGCAATCTATGAGAAAACACAAGTATGAAATTCAGGAAACGGTGTGTGGGATTATCCTTTTAATCTGCTGCACAATAAGCAAATATCTGCATTGGGGAAAAATGCCAACCATAATTTGCATGTCATTTGAAGAAAATTGATGCTAGAATTTTGAGGGTGTTGGAGACAAGTATTATTGCATGTAAAAACTTTGTAGTTGTGGTATAAAGATGGTTTGGTTACTGATAACGATCAATATCAGATCATGACATATATCAAATGTTATTTAAGAATTAGAGCCAAAATTACATGCCAGGTTTGAAGACTATTGGGTGTAAACTGCAATACAGGATTTGTTACAGATATAAATTAAAACCACTCTTGGACCTTCTTCTAACAGCTTAAGATTTTTATGTAAATTGGTTTTTGACATTGTAACACCCGGGGCTGACGAGGGCGGGGAGTGGTCGCCGGTGCATGAGGCACGGACAAGGAGCGGCTCCTGGCAGGCTTCTAGGCGGAGGGATACATGAATGAACCGAATTCACATCGGAATGAGAGGGATCCTGAGGCTGTGCAGGTATGGGACTGTACAGTTGAAGGAAGGCTTATAAGAATTGATTTGTATTACCTATACCAACAAGATGCATCTTCTTTTCGGTAGCCATCACTTAAGAACTCCAAAGTTAAGCGTGCTTGACTTGGAGAAATTCTGGGATGGGTGACCTCCTGGGAAGTTTTCCTAGGAAGCGTGTGAGTGAGGACAAAGCACGCTGAAGAGACCCGTGTTGGTTTGTGGGGACAGTCGGCAATCCTTAAAGCAGTCCGGGCCGTTACAAATGGTATCAGAGCGGACCTCTCCCAGTACGGTGTGGTTCGGGGACAAACCAAGCGGAAGCTGGTGGGCATGTAACACCCGGGGCTGACGAGGGCGGGGAGTGGTCGCCGGTGCATGAGGCACGGACAAGGAGCGGCTCCTGGCAGGCTTCTAGGCGGAGGGATACATGAATGAACCGAATTCACATCGGAATGAGAGGGATCCTGAGGCTGTGCAGGTATGGGACTGTACAGTTGAAGGAAGGCTTATAAGAATTGATTTGTATTACCTATACCAACAAGATGCATCTTCTTTTCGGTAGCCATCACTTAAGAACTCCAAAGTTAAGCGTGCTTGACTTGGAGTAATTCTGGGATGGGTGACCTCCTGGGAAGTTTTCCTAGGAAGCGTGTGAGTGAGGACAAAGCACGCTGAAGAGACCCGTGTTGGTTTGTGGGGACAGTCGGCAATCCTTAAAGCAGTCCGGGCCGTTACAGACATGAAACCACAGCCTTTTCAACTAAGTGGTCGGCAGTTTGATCCTCCGCCACCTCATTCTCATGATTGAAATTTAACTTTTTGAAAAAGGTAGGGGTAGGTTATGCTTTGCCCCCACTTAAAGGCTTTCGAATGAGAGAGTATGTCGGACATTTAACTATAAACCAATCCTTTGCCTTCTCCTATCTGCTTAAGCTTTCAGGTTCAATAGATTCTTGAATAGATTGATATTAAATTTGTTCTGTTGTTGAGAGAAAAGGTATGAAACAGAAAATATTAATGTGAAGAAATTATTTTACTTTTGTCTGTGGTGATAATGAAGGAAATATTGTGAAAATACAAGGATTGTTTTCTAAAACTTGAATTGGCTTTGCTAATGATGTCATCTCTACATCTGATATTCTATGCCTGACTTTGTGGAAGGCAAGGAAGTTTTTATTTTATTTACGATGGATTCTATATTGGAGCTTCCATGCACAGCCTTAGTTATAACATTTCATTTTAAATTGTATCTTATGGAAGGTTTAGAAAATTGATCTTAGTGGAAGAGTTAAAAGCCTTTGAGAAAAACAAAAAACACTCATCTTTAGGCCATCTGTGCAGTTTTGAAGATATTTTTATATTATTTATTGAAAATGTTCAATAGACATATCATGGCTATGCTTCTGCTTTGTTCTCGATTGGGTCTTCTAACTATTATCTAAATGAAATGCATTTTACTTGTTAATGGAAGAAATGATATATAAATTATGGTTCTTGAAGCAGTGTTCTCTTCAGATTCCTTGCTTAGATGATTTTTGTTAATACATTGGTTACTTTATGACCAGTCTGTCGGATTGACAAATTAATAACTAGAATTGGGCTAGTTGGGCTTAACAATATTTATATTGTTTGCTAAATCTCTCAAAACACATGATATTTGCTGCAGGGTCCACAGGCTAAAAGCATGATACGATCTCTGTCATTGTACTTCATACAGAGACTGACACATCAGATATTTTTGGATCATATTATAATAGTTGTCCAAGCAATTCTTCCAAATGTGTTTCAGTCTCTTAGTTCAACAAGCCTGCCTCTTGCTTGTGTTTCAAACGCCTTGAACAATCCTAGGTCTCTTAAATTAGATGTGTCCTTGCCCTCTTTCCGTGATATTAGATGGAGTTTAGCAAGGTTGTTGTACTTATTTAACATCCAACTTGAGAGAAATGTTGCAACGTAAGTTAAATCTCCAATCACTCAATCATTTATTTTCTTTAGCGCATCTTTTTCTACTAGTTATTAAATCTTAACCTCCTCACTTTACTGAAGCCTTTTAAGTTGCAGTATTTTTGGCCCTTTTGTATTTATGTTGGTATCAGATGATAATATTGTTTTGTGCACTTTTAGTGTATTTTATCAAGCTAAAATGATCCTTATTTGTCATGAGGCTTATTTTACATTTTGGTTTCCAATTGATTATTTTCCGTTTTATTTTGCTTATGAATTTTTTGTAAGTGTAAGCAAACTTTTTTTTTTTGTGAAACCATGGTTTCTTATGGGATATTGATAGGATACTGGATTTGGGCCGAAGCCCAACAACTGGGCTGAATAGAGAATTAGTTACAATAGCTGATGTGGCCAGTTGGAGGCAAAGTAGTTATAGGGAGAGGGCATGGAAGGGAGGGGCATTCTGCATTATGTTGGTTAGAACCTTACGGGTTTGGGAAGAGCAGTGTTATCGATGGCGGATGGTAGTCCATGGCGGAAAGCCAAAAATCCGGCATACAAATGACGGATTGCGATGCGGCCATATGGCGGATGCTATGGCAGACAACATAGAAATATTACATAACAAAAAAAATGCAGAAAATGTGATTATGGACATTAATTTCATATATTTTACTTTTTAATTTCATATATATATATATATATATATATATATATATATATATATATATATATATATATAAATTTAAGCATAGGCCCATATGAGCAGCAGCCCACTCCATTAGCTTATTACTGTCCAATTTCATATATCCTACCTTATATTTGTTTGTACATTAATTATTATATTATTTAATTATTAGGGTTAACTTTCTGTCTTCTTCAACACACAGCCACCAGCGCCCTGATACTCTTCAACACAGCCACCGCCGCCAACATTTCTTCTTCTCTCTTCTCCATCTTAGACCCGTAGCAGATTCGTAGCATTCTCCCCATCCTCTTCTTTTGCTTCTTCTATTTCACCCCCCTCACGGGCGCCTTTCGGGTCGGGTCGCACGCCCAATCTTCTGGAGACCTTCTTTTTTTATGAATTTGGGCGCCTTTCGGGTCGGGTCGCACGCCCAACCTTTTGGAGACCTTCTTTTTTTTTTATGAATTTGGGCGCCTTTCCGCCATGCTCGCGTTTCCGCCTTGGAACGCCACCGCTTTTCGACCGCCATACCCCGCCGTGTGAAATCCGCCACGCCATGCCATCCATATAGCGGTTTGTCCAAAACCCGCCACCGATATCCACCATGGCGCTGCCATGGCCGTTTTTTAACAACACTAGGGAAGAGAGAGAATCATCCCTTCTCTATGGAGCAATAACTTTGGGGTTACAGGGGGCTTTTCTTCTGTAATAGATCTAGTTTTCCAATCAATAATACAATTTCTGATCCTCTTTTATTCGGGTTCCTATCAGCTATATGATCATCTATTCTTCTTGGAAGATCTGGAATAGATATTTTTGTTTATTATTTGTGACATGAGTTTTGCTTAGAGGCTGTTAGAGATAAAAACCATTCTTAGGCCTTCAGAAAACAGTTTAAGCTTTCAGGAGAGTTATTCTTTGCCATGGGATCTGAACTTTTTGACCAATTATTCAGGAGATCATTCTGTTATGACCCCTCGTGTAGGACCGAGTCACAAGTCACAGGCCTAGACAAAGCCCCTCCTCAACTAACACAAATTTTCTGGAAAAAAATAGTTTCTTGATGATTTTATTCCAATCCAAGTCTGCCTTTTATAAAACGCTACAGATAAGAGAGATCTTAATTGGTAGGATCATAACTTACGATTTCCCTAATCAAAACTAGTACTGATAAGGATTCTGTTATACCAAATCTTATCAAGAGAAAGAAACTATAAATAATTCAAAATTTAAAAAAGATAACCTAATCAACAAATCCTAATTAACAGAAATCTAAAAAGATGAAATAACAAAAATTTAAAAAGATTAAATAATCCTAATCAACCAAAATTATATTGCTTTACTTCGAATGTATTGTTTCCCCACAAATGCATCCATATCATCATTCCCCTCTCGACCTTGAGCGTGTCCTCAAGCTCAATGAGGGTCTGGTTGAGTTTTCTCTTCTAATTCACTGCTCTTTGCTGGTACCTCAATCCAAAACAACCTTTTACATCAATGTCCTATTGCATATGATTCATCACAGTTGTAACACAGCCCCTTAGTCCTCCTTTCTCCCATTTCTGCTCGTGTCAACCTTTTTGCTCCCAGCTGGCTTGGTTGTGTGTTCCCCCCGTTTGTTGTCCAACCCTTCTGGGCGGATAAAATAGACCCATTGTTGACGGTTTTACTCATATTATCTCGTGATGTCAACACTCCTAGAGGGCTCCTTTGTTTATGTTCCAATGCCCGAGCCATATTCATGGCGATGACGAGATTTCCTGGTTGTTGAAGCTCAATACAATCCTTAATCCAACTATCAACCTAGCAGTAAGGAGGTCCACCAGCTGTCGAGGTTTAAGATCAGAAGTTTTGGCTAGGAAGGACTGGAGTTGGCGTTGATAATCTTTTACAGAACCTGTCTGCTTGAGATTGGCTAGTTCACCCAGGGGGTTATTACTGATGGCATGGGTGGTCCAAATCGTACATGACAACATTCCTCGAAGTGCCTCCAATCTAGTTTCGGTTCCTCTTGTTCTAGCTCTTCAAACTATAAATGCCCCTTTCCTAAGAGATGAAATGCAGCTAATCCCACCTTGTCTCCTTCAGCATTCCGTTGATTTGTAAAAAATCTCTAAGCGTTTAAGCCACCCTAAGGGATCTTCGGTGCCATCATAAGAGGGAAATTCTAGGTTGGAATTTTGCGGAACCATGGATCCCCCAGACTGTGATTCCCTTTTGTCCTCCGCACCGCCGCTACATCCTCGACTATCACTGCTCGTGTCCTTGGAGTTTTCTCCGGCTGATCCTTTAGCCGTTCCTCGAACGACCATGGAAAGGTTGACCATCTATTCTTCTAGCACATGTTGTCTGGTGGCTATTTGTTCCATGAAGGCATTCTATTTAATTGCTAAATTCTCCGTGTCACCCATGCTGGCTCTAGTACCTATTTGTTATGACCCCTCGCATAGGACTGTGTCACAGGCCTAGACACAAAAGACTCCTTCTTTCGACCTACAGTGAAAGCAAGAAGCAGACTCGTCCATGACAGAGCCCTCCTCGACTAACACAAACTTTTCTGAAAAAAGTAGTTTCTTGATGATTTTATTCCAATCCAAGTCTGCCTTCTATAAAAGGCTACAGATAAGAGAGATCCTAATTGATAGGATCATAACTAACAATTTCCCTAATCAATACTAGTACAGATAAGGATTCTGTTATACAGAATCTTATCAAGACAAAGACACTATGAATATTTCAAAATCTGAAAAAGATAACCTAATCAGCAAATCCTTATTAACAGAAATTTAAAAAGATAAACTAATCCTAATCAGCCAAAATTATAGTGCTTGCCTCCGCTGCTATTGTTTCCCAACAAATGCTTCCCTATCACATTCCTTGCCATCCCAATTAATAGTTAATTAAATTGAATTTCGGCACAAGGTATGGTGGCTATGTGCTTTGTCTATGCTTCATCCTGAATGACTCTTGTGTGAAGGGGTGTGTTAGAGATAAAAACCATTCTTAAGCCTCAATATATCAGCTTCAGATTTTAAGAGAGTTGGTCTTTGACAAAGAGGCTTCTGAGTAAAATGTAAGATTCTGCTGAAGCATGCCTCTTATATGGGGATTTAGCATATATGGTTGGAGAGGAAATCAAAAGGTTCAAGTATCAATATATTCTTCACTATGCTGGTGATTTAACTGACAATTTGTCTGAACAATTTTGGTAAAATGTGTAATTGATTGTCTCCATTCATATAATGGAGCCAATGGATCTCGTTTGTTTAATGAATTATTTCCTGACATAAGAAACTGATGGTATCCATTTGTGCTGTCTTAACAAATCTTATGGACTCTTTCAGATTCTTTGTGGTGCTCCTTGTAGCATGCTTCTTGTTTGTTCTCATTGGCGGTCTGCTGTTCTTCAAGATCAGGTAATCGTAGAAAAATGTGCTATGAAGAATGTTAATCTGTTACTCAATCTTTTGTGGTTTTTGTACTGTAAATGGCATTATCAACCACTTGGTAGCCCTGACGTCAAACAAAAACAAATAACCTTTCTTTTTTATTAAAAATTCAATCCCTGCAATACTACGTTATTTTTTGTTTATTATTATTCTTGAAACTAGATAAGGTAACGAATTTTAATTATAATTTGTACCACTTGTTATGGTGAAGCTCAATGAAGATTATGATATAACTCGAGAGATTAATTATCAATTACTTTTTGTATAAGAGCTATTGAAATTTGTGTTTTCCTTTATTAACTTGTTGATAGACCTGCTATCTCCATCAATCTATCTATCTGTATGCTGCAAATTGTGTAGAAGATTAAAAGGATACATAAAATTATCTTGTCCTTTGTGCTGCACCTTTTGGGGGAGAAAGATGGAGGGGGATATCTTCTATTACAGTTGGAAATCAATGCGATACATTTTCGTGGCTTTTTTGCTACCAAGCCACGTAGATCCTGGCAGTTAAAGTTGTGATGGAAATTGTATTCGATTTCATCTCTGTTGTGGTTATAAATGTTTCCTATTATTGCTAAATTGGGCTGTTGTTATTGAATCGTCCAGGGGCAGTCATCAATCATTGGAGGACTGTCTTTGGGAAGCCTGGGCATGTCTTTGTTCATCATCTACTCATTTAAAAGTATGTTGGTTTTGTTGGTGGATTTCATAATCTGATTTTTTGTTGACTATGTTCGCGTTGTTTATAAGCATTTTGTGACTAAAGAACGGATGTTTTTTTTGCCCTCAGCAACGAACACGTATTGAGCGTGTTATTGGCTTTATTCTTGCAATATGGGGTTTATTGTTTTACTCACGCCTCCTAAGTACTATGACTGAAGAATTTAGGGTAAGATCTGAAGCAATAAGAATCCATTAAGGAATATTTTCTGTGCATGTCATTAATTATCTGTCCTCGAGACAGAATAATATGCAAAAACTCAGAGAGGGGGCCCAGCTGCAAGTTATGGAGAATGATCACTTTGTTATTTGTGGGATCAATAGTCACCTGCCTTTTATATTAAAGCAGCTAAATAGGTATCATGGATTTGCTGTCCGCTTAGGCACCGCCACAGATAGGTAAGTGGCCAGATAAGGTAGTTGCCCATTTCCCTGAACTTGTGATCAGATTGCTGGATTTTATAATATGCTTTTTTCATTCCTATGCAGGAAACAGAGAATCCTTCTTATGTCTGATCTTCCAAGAAAACAGATCGATAGAATAGCTGACAATATTGCTAAGGATTTAAATCACATTGACATCCTTCCAAAGAGGTATGCATGCTGGAAAAATTCATTCTTTTTGTTGAAGAATTTAGGTTTAGGGCTAGAGAATAAGGAAAAGAGAGACAATTGTAAATTGATAATATTATTGCAAGATGTGATGTGGTGATACAAAAGACAAATCCAAAAGTCCTATTTATAATAATAGTAGAATCTTAGTCATAATTAAATATGGAAACAAACTAAGTAATATAAATAAGAAATAAATTCTAAAAAATCTTCTAAGTTACTCTAAAATATTCTAGGATACAATAAAGATATTACAAGATACTTTTCACATATTCTAACACTCTCTTAAGGTAAAGCTTCTCAAGCTTTTTAGCTTGTTACAATTAAACCCACCAAAAAAGCTAAAAAGATAACTTCAAGATTTCGAAGAAGCACAACGGAAGGGGCAACTTTGAGATCTTGGAGAAGCATAACCGAAATTGCCAAACTGCATCCAGGATGGAACCATAATGCATTTGGGTCAAATACAGTGCAAGGGACAAACTGCATCTAGGATGAAACCATATTACATTTGGGATAGAGCCAACAGAGCCAATCTTTCAAGCTGGATCAAGTGTGTTCACAGGACAGTACAAGAAGAAAAGAATATTTTCATCTTATTATCTTATGATAATTGTAGAAATATATCAGATGAGTACAACTTAAATAGAAGAAAATAGAGAATCTGTTTCCTTAATCATAGGAAACCAGAGTCCCATAGAATCATAAAGGATTAAAGAAATAAAGCAAAAAAGATATGATAGAGTTAAATCCCATGGAATCGGGATTAACTAATTCTATCCTATCCTAGGATCTTAACTTCCTATTTTATTCTGAATCATAGAATCCTAACATTCCTAAAATATCCACACTCCCCCTCAAGTTGGTGCAAAGATATTTATCATGCCCAACTTGGAGACTTGATGTTCGAAGGGCTGTCTTAGCAGCCCCTTTGTTAGGATGTCTATAATTTCCTGAGTGGTAGGGACGAAGGGAATACAAATTACTCCTTCTTCAAGCTTCTCTTTGATGAAGTGTTTGTCAATTTCAACTTGCTTTGTCCTGTCATGTAAAACTGGGTTATGGGCAATGCTTATAGCAGCCATGTTATCACAAAACAACTGCATAGGAAGATTTATTGGTCTTTCAAGCTCTTCTAGAACACGTTTCAGCCATAAAACCTCACATACACCTTGAGCCATTGATCTAAATTCTGCTTCAGCACTACTCCTAGCTACAACATTTTGTTTTTTGCTTCTCCATGTAACAAGATTACCGCATAAAAAGGTACAATACCCTGAGGTTGACCTTCTATCAGTAACCGAACCTGCCCAATCAGCATCAGTATATACCTCAATCCCGCTCTTCTCATGTTTTCCAAAGAATAGACCTTTCCCTGGTGTGCCTTTGAGATACCTAAGGATTTTGTATATAGCTTCAAGGTGTTCTTCATAAGGAGAATGCATAAATTGACTCACCATGCTAACAGCGAAAGCGATGTCAGGGCGTGTATGGGACAAGTAGATAAGTTTCCCGACCAGCCTTTGATACCTACCTCGGTCTACTGGACCACCATCTTTGACATGTTCAAGTTTAGTCTTGACTTCTATAGGAGTGTCTGAAGGCTTGCAGCCACTCATTCCAGTTTCTTTCAAGAGATCCAAGTTATATTTCCTTTGTGACACCACTATGCCCCTCTTTGACCTTGCCACTTCCGTTCCAAGGAAATACCGAAGCTGTCCAAGATCTTTAACTTCAAATTCCTTGGCTAGACTTTGCTTCAAAATGCTCATTTCAGTCATATCATCTCTTGTCAGTATTATGTCATCTACATAGACAATTAAAATTGACACTTAGCCTTCAATAGACTTTTTTATGAATAGGGTGTGATTTGAGTGACGTTGATTATAACCCAAGCCCTTTACAAACCTTGTGAATCTTTCAAACCAAGCTCTAGGGGATTGTTTGCGGCCATACAAGGATTTTTTTAGCTTGCATACCTTATTCCCAAAATTTTCAGTAAATCCAGGTGGCGGTTCCATGTAGACTTCTTCCTCTAACTCTCCATTCAGAAAAGCATTTTTCACATCTAACTGAGTTAGAGGCCAATCAAGGTTGGCTACGACCGAAAGAAGCACTCAAATTGTGTTCAGCTTCGCCACTGGAGAAAAGGTTTCAGAATAATCTACTCCATATGTCTGTGTAAAGCCTTTAGCTACTAAGCGAGCCTTGTACCTTTCCAAGGAGCCATCCGAATTGTATTTTACGGTAAACACCCATTTACAATTGACAATTTTCTTCCCATTTGGCAGATCCACTCTCTCCCAAGTAACATTCTTCTCTAGAGCTCTCATCTCCTCAAAAACAGCTTCCCTCCATTGTGGAACATTTAGAGCTTCCTGGACATTGTTAGGAATAGTGACACTAGAGACCTGTGAGATAAAGGAACAATATGAGGTTGAAATATTTTTGTAAGACACAAAATTTTACAAAGGGTGTTTTATAGTGCAAGATTTGACACCTTTTCTAAGAGCAAGGGGAATATCATCATGACTAGTGGGATTTAACTGAGAGTTACCTGGGAAATTATTATCAATTGTTTCAGGAGAATTATCATGAATTTCATGGATCCATCCTTTGATCAGATTTTTGGTGGTGCTGTTGAACAATGTCTCTCTTCCTTTTCTCAGCCTGGTGTTCTTTTGTATACACAGCACCTTTGTACCATCTCACATCCTTCTCTATTGGCTCAACATGTTCATTTTGAGATGACATTATTGCATTCTGCTCTAAGGCAGAATTGATAGAATTATTTAACTCATTTATTTCCTCAAGTTTTTCATTTTATGCCTCATAAAAATTGAAGCATACATCAGATTTATCTACAAAACCATCTTCACTACCGTGCGCCCCCTGAAGATTGGACTCTTGATAGTATGGGGTCCCTTCAAAAAACGTGACATCCATAGGCACAAACATTTTTTTTGAAGTTGGATCAAAACATTTATAGCCTCGCTGGTTAGAGGGATAGCCAACAAAAATTCATTTGTATGCTTTAGGATCAAGTTTGGACCACTTAGGATCATGGTTATGAACAAAAGCTACACTCCCAAATTTTTTTAAGGGAATGTTAGTGATCAGCCGTGACTGGGAAAAAATTGTAGTGAATGTTTGCAAGGGAGTTTGAAAGTTTAATATTCTAGTAGGCAGTCTATTTATCAAATAGGTGGCAGTTAAAATAGCCTCCCCCTAAAGATAGTTAGGGACCTTGGTTTGGAAACTAAGCGCCCTAGCAACTTCAAGGAGATGTTTGTTTTTTCTTTCTGCCACCCCGTTTTGCTGAGGAGTATTAATGCAAGAACTTTGGTGCACAATACCCTGCGCAGCAAAAAAAAGGCCAAAATATTATTAAAAAATTCCTTGCCATTATCACTACGAAATATTTTAATGAGTCTGAAATTGTGTTTGAACAATGTTAAAATTTTTTTTGAACACAATTGTGTTAGGACCTCAAATGGGGATATGTGCCCAAATTGGCATTTATCACATCAGCTGTCCAAGTCTACTGTGTGGAGAGTCATGCTAGGAAATAAAAATAGGAAGGGGAGGGAAAGAATGTGACGTGGCAAAGGGAGAGAGGGGTGAGCCAATTGTGTGATCATTTTCTGTTATAAGGAGATGTGAAGAGAGAGAGAGAGGATATCTTGGAAAATCATTGTGGTTTAGTATGGGCTGAGAGCTTTGCTCTTTGTAGGAGCTTTTCTCTTTGTAGGAGCTTTGCTTTGTGGCAGTAGGAGATTTCTCCACTATAATTTCCTCTTTTCCAGCAATAATACTACTATATCTCAGTTTTCTATTATTTGATTTCTCTTTTTTTTAATTCAGGTTCCTATCAAACTGGTCCGACCTGCTGGATACGTCTCGGGGTAGATCTTTTGGAGAGGGACCAGTGCTGTAAGGAAATGGGGGCGAGAATAGGAGCTCTTGAGAGTGGGGTAACGAGCATCAAAGCAGCGCTAGCAAATTTGCAGCTCAGGTTAAACGAGAATCACGAGAAATTGATGGCGATGTTAGAGAAAAGCCTGAACCGGAAACGGCAAGAGGGCGAAGGGATGATGGAGAATGACAGACGACAAAAAGCAACACCAGAAAAGGGGAACGAAGAATCAGAGAGTCGCTCATCATTAGGAAACCAAAATGGTACGGGGATCGAGGGTCGAGAGGATGAGATCAGTTCGTGGGCAAGAAAGATGGGTGGTAGGATCGACCAGTGGGGTGCATCGCAGAAAATTAATCAATAGAGGAAGTTGTCAAAGGAGACGGAGGAAAAACCAAAGATAGAGAAGACTCTCCATACGGGTGTTGTAAGAATAGAGAGAAGGAATGAGAGAGTGAAAGCTTCTACACACCGTCGGAACCACCACTAGACACCGGCCTATTAGCGGCGGCCCCTCCACTGCATGAGCCACCGGAGCCGCCTACGCCAACCGCCAGATCCGCCTGAATCGCTAGATCTATGCCGCCTGTCGTCATGGCGGTGGGCAGTTGGTCATAGGGACACCTTCATCGATGACCCAAGCTCCACCGCTGGAGCTTCCGGCGCCTCTGTAGCCACTGGGTCGCCGGCCGCTAGTCTACATGTGACAACCACGGGGTTGCCGTTAACAGAGACTACTGAAGGTCTATTTTTGTTGAAGAAAGAGAGAAGGGTAGATTGGGTATTCTATAAAGTGGGTCTAATGTTTGACCTAATGGGCCTGGCCCAAATTCATCTTGGTAATGAAATCCGTCAGAATGGGTTTCACGATACTCTACTTGTCGCTGAAAACTTGGATGAGGATTATGACCAACACAATCTTTTGAAGATTTGTTCTATTGTTGGGAGTTTGAAGACTAGCCGTATCTGTCCATCTCAAGAGTCCATTAATGGGACGTCATCGACTTCAAGATTTGGAAGCTTTGATGAAATGCCTCCCTCTAACAAGTTGCATGCAATTGCTGAATATGCATTTGTTGAGCTGGCTAAGAGAGTGATCGCGAAACTAAATGATGAGAGCCATTGGGGCAATGGCCCTCCGAGGTCGTCTGTTTGTTAGACGCCCATCAAAACTTGCTCAAGAACTAGAGATGAAGAGGCTTTATGTTGCAGTTGGCGGGGAACTGGACTACCCTTTGGTAACCCAACCACTAGCAAATGAGAGACGATCAACAGAACGGGTACTTGATCAAACCATTGAAAATCTCTTTATGCGGAATGGGCTGAACTTTATAGCATCAGTAGAAGTGAGTCCCAACACATTTCTCCAACATCTAGAGCTGCTTAATTTCATGATTATTGCAATGTTAACTCAGCTTCTTTGTGGGTCATCTCCTCGACCAAATGATGTGGATCCATTACTTGATGTAGCAAGGGCTCAAGGCAGTTCTCTGGTTGGTTCAGTTTCTCACAAATTGCTTCTAAATGTCATTACCAGTCTTAGTATTCTATTTAATAGGACAACTTATTCCATCTATTATGACGGAAGTCAGAGCAGTGTGTTACAGGGAGTTGGTTCTGTAGCTGCCATTATTGTTTAGTTGCCATTCAGTTATTTGGACAGTTCAAGAGGTGAAGGGTCAAGAAGTCTGTTAGGAACTCAGAAATCACAGTAAAAGAAATAGGAAAATATATTGTATTATTGATGGAAGCAAGCTTGTATCAGTATGAAACAGAGCTTGTAAGGAGGAAAAAAGAAATACAGTGATAGCTAGGCAATTCGAGAGGCCTAGTTCTCTCCCAAGGTTCCAATATCCCAATTCCAGCCTACCTCTCCCCCTCCCATTCCTTCCCTATATACCTATTTTACAACTTACTCCCACACTCTCCTTACCCTCTCTGCTGCCAGCTCAGCAGTTAGTTGCATTGGGTCATAATCCCCTACATTGCACCTCTCTCTCTCCTCACGTACTCCTTAGTTATTTTAGGTCCCTATCAACACTCCCCTCCTCAATATTCACCTTGTCCTCTAGGTGAAGGCCTTGTGAATGATCTTGTAATTGCTGCCATAATCCACCAGGATCCCATTGCTTGAAGCATACTTGCCCAGTTCCCAAATCTTTGGCAGCCCCGCTTGCACTGCTAACTGCAGCAGGTCTTGAATCGTCCCTTGCATGAGCATGTTCCGCTCTAGCAATAATTGTTTCTATACATTCCTCCTCATCTGAAGAGTAAACAAGACCAACCAATGCAGGCAAGTACAATGAAGAATCTATCACTGGAAGCAATTTGGGTGCTTTGCTCGTGAATCACTACTTCTTCATCTCCAAGCCTCTGTAGCAATTTGTTGGCTATATCCTGCCAAGACGACAAAGGAAATAATTGTTGCGACTCTGATGATATATGAATGACTTCTGGTATAACATTCATAACCTTTCTTCTCTGTGAAATGTTTGTAGAAACCAAAGGCTTAAGAACTCCCATAAGACACTTACCAGCTTTGCTCATTGAGCAGTATTCTGCTATCAGCATAGCGATAGCTCTAGACGGACCATCCCGCTCATCCAGAAGGTGGAGCAAAAAAGGTATCACAATATTAGCCTGGCAACTATCAGTAAGTGTGTCTTCTTGTGAGTAATTTGGCATGAAAACGATAGCCTTGTACATCGAAACAACCTTAACTATCATATCTTCATCAGTGCAATCAAGATGGGGTACTAGAATGCTTGAGAAATTCATCCCAAATCCCAACACTGTTCTTGCAAATCTCTTGCTGTCTAGACGTCCCAGTAGCAGGCATAAACAGTTAACAAAAAACTTTCTGGTCTCCAACCCACCATCCTCATGGTCAACATGCCCATCCGAATGGTTGTCCATATAATAGTCATTAGTTTTAAGATTGAAGGACCCTTGATACCTTATCTCAAGAAGTTCAGCCCCACTAATTGGTTCAAAGTCCCCGTCATTCGGCTGACATTCTATTTTCATTCCCCTGATGGCCTTAAGTTTAACAAAAGCTTCAATAATAAAATCAACACTAATGGGCTATGTACAAGTGAGGTTAGGCCCAATTTCCAACCATATAGTTTCTGATTGTTTTTTTCTATTCCTTGAATTCCTTGAATGAGAAACATCTTTCCCTTTTGACTCAAGAATTCTAATCCTCCACTCATCTTTCTGGGCCTGGCCCATTAGGTTAAAAAAATGACCACTTCTTTGTAACCTCATTTTTACCCTTCCCTTCATCAGTTTCTCTTTTCCCCTGTTGATGTTAGCAGCTTGTGGCAGTGAAAACTCGATCGGTGACGACCCAACCTCCGCCGTCGTGAATGACCCACCCTCCTTCATGGACGCACCTACTTCCAGCGGTATTGGCGGTTCCGGTGGTTCTTGTGGCGGTGTGCGATCCCCTACGACCCTCGTCTCCACCCAACTACCTTGGCAACCACCCACGCAGCGTCCGTCGTCGCCATTGTGTAAGTCGTTGCCACCAACGCAGCGGTTGTCGCCGCATCTACTGTGGCCACCACCTATTCCTTGAAACCCATCGTTATCGGCCCACTTTTTCGGCAACTCAAGTTCCTCCTCCCTTGCATGGCGGCGATTCACTATCTCGGAGACTATCTCTGACCTCCGGCTGTGATTTGTTATCTGTGTGGGTCGACCTTCCCCCAACAACTCCTCCTCCTCCACGACCACCACCGCCTTAATATCCGGAACCTCCACTCTCTCAAATTCCAGCACCTCCATTGTCTGGTCAGTGTTGATTTCCATCTTTGGTTGTGGTTCACAGTGGTCTGATTCTCCCCCACCCTTTTGGTTCTCAATCTCTCGGCCTTCATCTTTGCTTCTGTTTTCTGACTCCGCCGGTTCCATTTCATCATCCCCATCCCTTATCAGTAGAACGTCTCTGTACTCCGGTTTAAAATGCCAGAGTAGTGCAACCGCGAACGTTAACCAACTCGCCTGTGGACGGTTGGGACCCCACCATTGACACCATTTGAGAGCACGTCCTCTCAATACCTTCACGATCTCCGACAATTTCTCCGTCTTCGGTGTCCCCGTTGCCTCAAAGTACTGTTGAATGCAAATAAACCACCCATAAGCATCCTCTTCTCCATCAAACCCGGGGATCTCCATCTTTGGATTTCTCTTCAATGCGGCTGGATCCACTTTCCCTTCACTTCTTCGGCGACGTGAACCATGGTCACGTCGAGATCGATATCTGGTGTTCCATGATGGTCTGGTATTCATCATTCTGGCTCCCCGGATCGAGAGCTTTGATACCAATGTTAGGAACTCAGAAATCACAGTAAAAGAAATAGGAAAATGTATTGTATTATTGATGGAAGCAAGTTTGTATCAGTATGAAACGGAGCTTGTAAGGAAGAAAAAAGAAATACAGTGATAGCTAGGCAATTCGAGAGGCCTAGTTCTCTCCCAAGGTTCCAATATCCCAATTCCAGCCTACCTCTCCCCCTCCCATTCCTTCCCTATATACCCATTCTGCTACTGAATCCCACACTCTCCTTACCCTCTATGCTGCTAGCTCAGCAGTTAGTTGCATTGGGTCATAATCCCCTACGTTGCACCTCTCTCTCTCCTCATGTACTCCTTAGTTATTTTAGGTCCCTATCAAAGTCCCATAGCAGATAGCAGTTATGTTTTATGGTTCGATTGTGAATTGAATTGTGTAGAGGTCCCCATGAAATGGGCCTTTTGGATGACTGGTAATTATGGTTCCCATGCGGGTAAGCATTTTGATCCTAACGCCTTATCTGAGGTCAAAGGCATCAAATATAGAGACCTGGTAGTTGAGGATGCAAGCATGGCTGCAAGAGCGGAAGGCATTTCCAATGACCCTTTTACTGGAATATGCATTTCCAATGTTTCAATTAGTATGGCAGCCAAGACCAAGAAACAGCCTTGGATACATGTTTTCGAAAATTATCATGATCCAGAAGTAGGTCTTCCTCTATTTAGTGTTTTGTGCAAGTATGGGGATATCCCCGTCGAAGATAAGTGGGTGAGAAAGTACAAAGGGGTGGTTGTAGCTATAATGCATGAATGTTTTCTCTCTGATGACACACTTGAACTCATTCGAAGTTTTGAAGACCTTGGTGCACCTGAGTATACCCCTATATTTTTAAAGAAGCACATAACTCTGGCTATCAACAGAAAGAGCAAAGAAAAGGAAATGGCTTTAGCACTGCTGTTTGATCTTCATATAGAGATTTTTTCAATGAAGGGTATAGTAAATGGTTTTGTCATGCTCTTGGAAATGGCAGAAGACGCGACATTAAACATAGGGGATGCTCCAAATAAGCTTGCTCTTGTCTTAGCTCCAACTGTGATTTTTGGCGTGTTGGCCCCTCTGAATTTGGAAAAAATTAACAGCAGGTTGCCACATAGATGCAGTAGAAGTGAAACTATGGGGATGACTCAATCGTTTGAGGATGGCTTGTCAAGCTTCCAACAGTGGGATCCCGGGGGCAGGGACTTGGCTTTCAACGACTATAGCACAAGGGAAGTTCAGTTTTTAAGTCAGCGAAAATGGGAGACTGTGGAAGAAGCTACATGGGAGGGACAGATCAATGTTATGAGTCAATCTCCCAAGCCTAGACTTGTCACTTGAGGACAAGTCTGTATTTCAAGAGGGGGGCAATGTTAAGACCTCAAATGAGGATATGTGCCCAAATGGGCATTTAGCACATCAGCTGTCCAAGTCTACTGTGTGGAGAGTCATGCTAGGAAAGAAAAATAGGAAGGGGAGGGAAAGAATGTGACGTGGCAAAGGGAGAGAGGGGTGAGCCAATCGTGCGATCATTTTCTGTTATAAGGAGATGTGAAGAGATAGAGAGAGGATATTGTAGAAAATCATTTTGGTTTAGTATGGGCTGAGAGCTTTGCTCTTTGTAGGAGCTTTGCTCTTTGTAGGAGCTTTGCTCTGTGGCAGTAGGAGATTTCTCCACTGTAATTTCCTCTTTTCCAGCAATAATACTACTATATCTCAGTTTTCTATTATTTCATTTCTCCTTTTTTTTAATTCGGGTTCCTATCAAATTGCATCTTCAGATTTGTCACTAAAAAGAAATACCCAAGTGACCCTAGTGCGATCATCAATAAAAGTGATAAACCATCGTTTTCCATAAATAGTTGTTATCCGAGAGGGACCCCATATATCACTATGAATCATAGTGAATGGGAAGATTTTTTGTAGGGTTGAGGGGGAAAAACAACACGGTGATGTTTTGCTATTTTACAAGAGTCACATTTAAAAGATAATTGATTTTATTCATAAATAACTGAGGAAACAAATGCCTTAAATATTGGACAATAGGATGTCCTAATCGATAATGCATAACATAATGTCTTTATTAGAAATAGAAACAGAATTGAAACAAGTCCGCTGTTCTTGCCTTCCAAAGGTGAGGCAGTTATTGAGAAGGTAGAGACCATTATCCTGCTTAGCACCCCCAATCATCTTCCCTGAGGATAAATCTTGAAATTCGCAGTGAGAAGACCAGACCTTAATTTGACAATTATGATCAAGAGTTAATTTACTAACAGACACAAGATTGTATGACAAATTAGGAACATGTAGGACTTCCTGAAGACTTAAAAGAGGCACGGTTCCTTTTCCAGCTATAGTAGCCAGGGAACCATATGCAAGTTTAACCTTAGCACACGGTGTATATGAGGAAAAAAATTGGGAAACACTAGTCATATGATCAGTGGCACCTGAATCTAATATCCATGGGCCATTAGACCTTTGACACGCAACGGTAGCAATAAAATGATTACCTGACTAGGCTATGGAGCAAGATGGATTAGAACTTCCTACAGAATGAGATTGGAAAAGTTTGGATAAGTGCTCTAATTGTTCTGTTGTGAAGGGCAGAGATTCTGAAGAAGACTGCTGCTCTGGATCAACTTTGCTGCTTGAAAGGCATGGGTGACCCCCCCAAAATTTGTTATCAGTACCTGGTTTCTTCTTGAGAGGTGGTTTTCCATGCAGTTTTCAGCATGTTTTTCTTGTGTGCCAAGACTGTTTACAGTGGTCACACCAAGGTTTCTGCTTTCCTTCTCGCCTATCACCTTCATAGTCTCCTCCTCGGGCTACAAGTGCTCATCCTTCGTGATCATTTTTCAGCATCACTTGCCTCCTAGCCTCTTCTCGTCGTCCTTCTGAAAACACATCTCGAATGGATGGCAGAGGTTTTCTTCCCAAGATACGTCCTCGGACTTCATCAAGGTCTTTGTTCAGCCCTGCTAGGAAGACAAAAACTCTCCCTCTTTCAACTTTTTTCTTGTAGTGAGCACTGTTTGTGGAAAATTGACTTTATTGATGTTTTGATTAATGAATAAACTTAGTTACTCCAATATGATTTAGTATTTGACACACTAATTACTTGCGGAAAAATGTTAGTATTTGATAATTGTTCTTGATTAAAAGTATATTAGGGAAAAGCTTGAATTGATTTGTCAAATTCATATTTCTGAAAACTTGCAAAAACAACTTTGTTTTGTTGGTTGACAAAATCTTTTGAAAAAGGAAAGTAATTCAGTTTTTGCAAAAAGTCACAAAAAGTTTAAACACTAAATTCAGCCCCCCAACTTGAGTGTGAAGCCACAACCAACAAGTGGTATCAGAGCTAAAACTCTTGTGTCAAGCTTAATCGCTTCAAGAGAATGGCTTCAAACGATATCTTCGATGATGGGGCTTCCTTAACAAGACCCCCTGCCTTTAATGGCAATGCCTACATGTATTGGAAAGAAAGAATGCTGTCTTTCTAGAGGCTGCTGGTCTTGATGTGTTAGATACTGTAGAAAATGGACCTTATGCCCCTTATACTGTTGATGAGAATGGTAGCTAAAAGGCAAAGCCAAAAGAACAATGGAATGATGATGATAAGAAGAAAGTTGGCTATAAATCTAAGGCTAAAAGTATAATAATTGCTGCTTTGAGTTATGATGAGTTTTTCAGGGTTTCAAATTGCAAAACTGCAAAGCAAATGTGGGATACTCTACAAGTCACTCATGAAGGTACAAGTGAAGTCAAAAGAGCAAGGATGAGCACTCTTGAACATGAGTATGATCTCTTTCCCATGAAGAGTGGTGAAGAAGTTGATGAAATGCAAAAACGGTTTACACATATTGTGAATCAACTTGAACAACTTGGACTCACCATTCCGGATGAGAAGCAAATCAACAAAGTCATGAGATGTCTTAGAATTTGGGTTTGGGCCTAACTTAACCCCAAACTCTAGCTCATAGGGTGAGGGTTGCCTCCCACTTTTAAGCATTATTTAGGCCATATCACTATCCAATGTGGGACTCCAACACACCCTTCTCGCCCAGGACTGGACATCTGGAGCGTGAAGTTTGCAGGACCTGCGGGTAGCCCAACAGATCTCGGATAGGCTTTGATACCATCTTAGAACTTGGATTTGGGCCTAACGCAACCCTAAAAGCTAGCTCATAGGATGAGTTTGCCTCCCACTTATAATCATTATTCAGGCCATATCACTATTCAATGTGGGACTCCAACAAGATGTATAAGTAGAGAATGGCAACTGAAAATCACTGCAATTGCTGAATCAAAAGACCTTGCAACAATGACTGTTGCTACACTTTTTGGAAAGCTAAAAGAACATGAAATGGAGTTACATCGACTGCATAATCAAGAAGAAAATGACAAGAAGAAAAAAGGCGAAAATTCAATCACAAATGTTAAGTGCTTTGAATGTGGCAAACTTGGCCATTACAAAAATGAGTGTCCCAAGCTTCAAAAGAACAAACATGAAAGTATGATTCCAAGGATAAGAGGAATAGAAAGCCAAGAAGAGCATATATAGCATGGGAGGATAATGATATGGACTCTGCTGAAGAATAAGAAGAAGAAGAGGCAAATCTTTGCTTCATGGCCAGCCATCGAAGTGATGATGAAGATGAGGTGTGTTTGAAGGCCAGAAGTTCAAATTGGTATCTTGATAGTGGCTGCTCCAAACACATGACTGAAGATATTACAAGATTCTCATCCTTCACTCCCAAGCGTGGTGGAAGTGTCACCTATGGTGATAACAATAAAGGAAGAATCTTAGGAATTGGAACAATTGGAAGAAGTGCAACCACTAAAATAGAAGATGTACTTTATGTGGAAGGTCTCAAATACAACCTACTAAGCATTAGCCAATTATGTGACAAAGGCTACTAGCCAAACTAAGTACTGCAAAGAGCTTTTAAAGAAGTTTGGAATGGAGAATGCAAAGGAAATGACAACTCCAATGAGTCCATCATGCTACTTGGACAAAGATGAGAAAAGTAAATCAGTAGATGTTTCCAAGTACAGAGGTATGATTGGTTCCTTAATCTATCTTACTGCAAGTAGACCTGATATAATGTTCAGTGTGTGTATGTGTGCTAGATACTAATCCAATCCTAAGGAATCACACTTAACAGCTGTAAAAAGAATTATGAAATACTTGCTAGGAACTAAAGAAATGGGTTTATGGTATCCTAAGGGATCTACATGTACCTTAGTAGGATATTTTGACTCTGATTTTGGTGGATGCAAATTAGACGGAAAAAGTACTAGTGGATCATGCCATCTACTAGGAAACTCATTAGTCTCATGGTTTAGTAAGAAACAAACTAGTGTGACATTATCTACTGCTGAAGCAGAATATGTTGCAACAAGAAGTTGTTGTGCACAAATTCTTTGGGTAAAACAGCAACTAATTGATTACGGTGTTTTCCTTGAAAAAGTGCCTATTAAATTTGATAATACTAGTGCAATAAATCTTACTAAGAATCCAATAATGCATTAAAGAACTAAACACATGGAAATAAGACATCATTTTATAAGGGATCACATTATAAGTGAAGATGTAGTTATTGAATATGTTGATACATCTAGACAATTAGCTGACATCTTTACAAAACCATTAGTTAAAGAAAGCTTAGAGCTAGGAATAATTGATCCTACATATGGTTGATGTTTTGAATGCTAAATCCATAATTCTTTGCTACTAGTTTGAGTTACATAGATTACATACATCGATTATGTAATGCAAAATTCATAATTCAAAGCTGTACATCGGTTATATATGAGGTGTATCACATATAATTGCTTAAAAACTCATACAGACGCTGGATACATCGATGCACACACAAATGTATTAAAACACTGAATATACAAGTACATAGATGTTGTACATCGATTATGATAAAATCAGAAAATTGAACTCTCTGGAAACACATATACATCAATTATTATAATCGATTGACACATAATAAAAAGTTCAAAATCTTGAATATATTGATGTTGTACATCGATGTACCTGATATAGAGTTTCAATATCTGGATTCTGACATAACAGACATCGATTAGATTTCAAAACAAAAGAAAGGACTCAATTCTGGAAACATACACATCGATTGGTACATCGATTCTGAGAAAATCTCCAAATGAAACCTCTGTGTGAACACTTATAACTCGATTGGTACATCGATTCGGAGAAAATCTCAAAATGAGACCTCTCTATGAACACTTATACATCGATTGGTACATCGATTCTGAGAAAATCTCAAAACGAGAACTCTCTGTAAAGCCCTATACATCAATTAGCACATTGATGTATCTGTCATGAAAAACTCAGAATGAAACACCTGATGTTAATATACATCGATTAGCACATAGGTACGTTGATGCTCAAATAGAAAAATTCATATATACATCGATTGATTAATTGATTATAATATTTGTGGGTTTATAAAAATCAGTCTCTCCCTCCAATTCTATACATTCATTTCAAAATTCCCAATTTGGAATTCTTGCCCTAGCAGAGCTTAAACCGTAAATCCATGGCTCGCACCAAGCAAACCAGTCCTTCAACTCCAACTCCCTCAAATTCATTCGATTCTTCATCTACTCTACCCTCTTCTCCACCAATCTCTCACATTGCAACTCCTTCGTGCCTAAAGAGAAAAGAAACAGAGCAACCCACATCTTCCAAGTGTATTGACAAGCTTCCAATCAAAAGCTTGATGAAGAAGAAACAAGAAAAAGGGAAAAAAGTGGTGGTTCAAGAAACCCCAAAGAAAGTTCAAAAGAAATAGAAAAAGAAGAAGTCTGTTAAGGAAGAAGTTCCAAAGAAACAAGAACAGAGGAAAAGAAAGAGGAACACTGAGAATGTTGAAGGAGTCACTGAGGTTGAGTTACTCCAGAGGTATTTCTCAGATGAATATATTGATCATTTCATTAATGATTTTAAGCATAGGGAAACCCACAAGGCTAGGGTAGTTGATTTCAGTTACTTTGGAGAAAATGAGTTTAGCTTTCACAAGGTCTTAGAAGAGTATGAACTAACTCAGTTTCTTCAAATTAAATCTGATATCTATCCTACACTTGTTAAGGCATTCTATTGCACATTGGATATAGATAATGAGGATTTCTCTGCTGAGGTGAAGGATAGGAAAATTGACATGACATTTGAGGAATTTGCTCATTTTCTTGGACTGAGTTATAAAGGAAACAACTTAGCTGGAATTGGACCTGAAAGTGCATGGATTAAGTCTTATGATAAGGAGGACGCTAAGAAACTTGCTAGTAGAAAATGCACAAGAGGGAAGATTAATTAACATCAGTCTATGCATATTTAGCATAGGCTTCTGCAATATGTGTTGAGCAGGATATTGGTTCCTCGCTCTGGAAATCATGCTATTTTGCAGAACAATGACATTATGCTGCTTTGGGCCATGCTGGAAAAGAAATAGCTCAGCTGGAGCTATATTTTGGCTAGACATATGCATGACTGCAAGCTAAGTGGAGGAACACTGCCATATGCTGGATTGCTAGTCAAACTACTTGAACACTTTGGTGTGTCTTTTGAAGGAGAACAAGGATTTCAAGCAAGACATGTGACCAAAAAGTTTGGTGATAGCACCATCAGTAAAGAACTCAAGAAATAAACAATAATAAAGCAATAGTAAAAGATAATGAAAGAATATGAAAATAGAGTTTAGAAATCAAGAGTAAAGAGTCTAGAGCCGTGGTTTTACTTGTGCTTTCGATACCCTTCAAATCCTAATTCTATTCAATTTCGCAATTGCTTTTCACATACCAATCCCTCTACGAAAACTATTAATTGTTTGTTAGGAAATTAATATTCTTTTCCCCAGATGAACCCAATGGTTGTCAGGCAAAGAGTTTAAATGATTAGAAAGCATAAAGCGCAAAGAGGTTGAGTGATTGAAAGGAGTAAATCACATTTTCTCAAATCTAGATGTTAAACCCCGGTTATCCTATAGATCTATCAATTTAATTGGGCTTGATAGCCAAAATGTCAACCAATTGATTAAGAGCATACAAAGGGTGCGCAATCCTAGTATGAAATGAAGAACAACAGAATAATACTATTCAAATTGCAACCTTGAAACCAAACGGAATTGAATTAAAGCTAAGACATAGCGAAAAGGGTTTCTACTAACACAAGATCCACTACAACTCTAGTGGGGAATTTAGCTATTCATAATGATAGAGAAAATCAAAATCAACAAAGGGAAACTCATCCTGGATAATTGAAAAGGGAGAAGTTGTCTCCAACTTAATCTCCAGGTGCCAAATCCTATTTTAGAAATCAAAACTATAAACTAAAAGACTAAAACAAGAGTATAGTACTCAAAGAAATAAAGAGATAAAAGAATGATAAGATGTGCAAAAGATTATCTCTAAAGTGGCACAAATGGTCTCTATGGGCTTTGAATTAGGTCTTCTGCGCCGTCAGCACGGGCGTGCCAATTAGGTGGCACGGGCGTGCTCTTCACTCAGCAAGGCCGTGCTCTTCAGAATATAAGGTCGTGCTCAAATATGTCAGGGCGTATCAACTTCGTAGAACAACGTTCTAGTGCATGGGCTGCAGCACGGGCGTGCTCTCCTGATGGTACGGGCGTGCTTTTTGCGATTGGGACCGTGTTATCTTCTGTCAGGTCTTGCTTCTTTGATTCAGCCCTTTCTTCAATGTGGCACGGGCGTGCTCTCGCATGGCACGACCGTGCCAAGTCTCCAGAGGTTAGCTTTAAGTATTTGTATGGCTTTGTTTGGATGGATGAATTTGGAAGGATGGCACGGGCGTCCTCTCGCATGGCACGGCCGTGCTAACCTTAGAACTTTAGTATTCTGCCCAATTAAGCTCTAAAACCTTCACTTTTCTTCAAAAGTCCGTCAAGCTGCATCTGAATGTCAATTCTGTCAAAACTTAAGTAAAATGGTGAAATACAATAATATCTCTCTTTAAATGCATTGAAATTCGACCCAAATACCCCCTATAAAATGCACAAAATTGAGGTTCATCAATTCCCACTTCTGAGGATGTAGTCAATATGGCTAAGGAGGTTGCTGCTACTACTGCTGCAGAGGAAGAGAACATGAAGAAAATGCAGAAACCTCTTCCCAATTCCTTGCCTCTCCCGGACCAGTTCTTCATGAGTCTATCTAGTATTGTGTTAGGTCCTTTAGGGTGTTTGTTTGCTGCTTTATTCTTCAAAGGTGTTTGTTGTTATGTTATCCTTTTGCTTTTTGTAATGCGCCTGGATTTGAACTATTTTATATTGAATGATACAAGTGTATGTTTTGTTATCTCCCCCATATATTCTTTTTGATAATGACAAAGGGGGAGAAGGGCACCATACATACTGTATAGGGTACCATACATACTGTATGATTAAATCTGATCCTATTCTGAATTTCATAAATACTTCAAATGCTTAAGATCTGTCTATGAGATAGGGGGAGTGAAATTGATATGCGCTGCACACCTAACTCTGATATATGTTTAAGTATGGTAAGTTTGTCATCAATCAAAAAGGGGGAGTTTGTGGAAAACTGACTTTGTTGATGTTTTGATTAATGACTAAACTTAGTTACTTCAATATGATTTAGTATTTGACACACTAATTACTTGTGGAAAAATGTTAGTATTTGATAATTGTTCTTGATTAGAAGTATATTTGGGAAATGCTTGAATTGATTTGTCAAATTCATATTTCTGAAAACTTGCAAAAACAACTTTGTTTTGTTGGTTGACAAAATCTTTTGAAAAAGGAAAATATTGTTGGTCCTTGCATCATGACATCATTCCACATGACGTTGACTTGTTTGTTGAGATGCCTTATGACTTGGAATTATATGAATGACCGTGATGATGTGATGTGTATATATGATTATATGAGCATGCCTTATCTTGTGGTGTCGTGTTATTTTCATCTACCATATGTTGTGATTGATGAATGGGAATCTCACTTATTACTGTTATTCTTCTGTTATGCTTTTCCCTTTTGCTGTAAAGACGACATCGTTTCGGACGAGAACGATGCCTCCTTACATCTACGTTGATTTCCACAGAGGAGATGACTCATGGATTGGGCACACGTACACCTGGCACATGGAATACATAGGAGACGCCTCTATCACCATCCGGGAGAGCCGGAGCGGCTGCCTTTGGTTCACCGTTCGTCTACCTCTTCACATGGAATGGCATCAGAGGAGGAGGTCAGGTCCATGGGCAGTGACCAAGATCAGGGTCATTGGACCACGTTCCTTTGCTTCTTCTTGTGGTTACCCTCCACGGAGAGATGGTGTTCCGTCGGTTTCACCTCCAGTCGTAGCATCTACAGCTGTTCCTTCTGTTGCACCACCGGTGCTGGTACCTGCTTTTCCTGCTGCTGCTGCGGATGACGATGTCCCTACAGTACTTCCACCTTACGACCCACTTGCTGTGCCGTTGCACCCTCGCATTCGGTATACGGCTCGGAAGAACGTTCTCTATAGGCCTAGACCTATTCTGAGGGAGTCGATGCCGATTGTGATTCCTAGCGACATAGCGGAGGCTTCGGTGGAGGACTCGGAGGCGGACATGGAGGAGGATCCCGAGGAGGACCCAGAGGAGGATCCAGAGATGATGGTTGAGTCCGTTGAGGAGTCTTCGGAGTGGTAGTGTGTGTGTTGGGCCAGTCTGGTTGTTTTGTTTTTTGTGTCAGAAACTTATATTTTGAGGAGCTGCGACTCCTAGTCTCTTTTAATATTTATTTTGACTACTTTTGGGATTGTAACAGATATTCGGTTACCTTATTTTATAGTATGGAACCCTTTTTAGTTTGATCTTATATTCTGGCAGAAAATGATTCTAAGTTAGAATTTACTACGAAAATGTTTAAGTCATGTTATGATGTGATTTATTATCTTACGTTTTCGAAAAGAGAAACCGCATTTATGAACAAACCTAAGTTTTAATTTCTGCATATTTTACTTTCGGCCTTATAAAATGTTAACAGTGTCACAAACGATGTACCACTAAAGAAGGGTGTTACAAGTGGACTTATGGGGCGACTTCATGTATTTGGGGTTGGGACTTCATGTATGTGGGGTTGTCTCAGGTTTGACACCATATCATGACCCAAAACTTTAAGGCATTAAATTTATGGGTCTTTTACACTTATAGAGCCTTCAACTTTCTCACACTTCAAATTCCACTTACATAACCTTAAGGCATTATCCATTCCTTTCCAATGTGGGACTTCTTCATCCACATCTTACTTACTTGAAAATCCCAACAATATCCCCTCAAGTGTGAGCCCTTCACACATGCCCACTCCCCTTTAAGTGGAAGCCTTTCGAGTATTTGGTAGTGTCACCAAGTGTACCTCAAGCAGATAATTGTTCTCTCCACTAAAAGTACTATTCCTCTAATTTTCTGATAATATCAATTTAATCACTTCTTGTGCTCCTCTAAGATGAGTTTTTCTGTAGTGTGAGCAAATAAGGATGTATCCACCCTTAAATCATTTAGCGGGTGAAGATGACTATGCACTTTAGATTAAATCAATGATGGAGACACCCTTACTTGTTACTTTACAAATAAACTTCTTTAGTGGAGCTTTTTCCTTATTTGTATGTGTATTTTATTCTTCTGTCTATAATAAATTTTTATTAGCATATTATTTTTTTAGGGCCCTAGGAAGATTTCAAATTTTTAAGATTAAGAATGAGCAGATATAATTTGAAGTCATATAACTTACTTTAATTTAAACTTTTTTTCTTTCATGTCTAGACTTGAATTTTCTGCCTTTACAGTTGCAGCCTTAGTTTAACAAAATCATTTGAAAGAGCAGCAGCTAACAAGGCACGTGCAATAATTATACTGTCATCAAAAGGGGAACGGTAAGAGTTTATCTACTTAAATTATTAATGGTTAAGGTGGTTCTGCTTCACTTTCACATTTCAAATGAAATCAATTGTCTTTATTTTTTGAATTTATTGAATTTTTTGAGGGTATATACTGATGAAGGAGAAAATTGCTAGGTGTTATAAATTTATAATGATCTTAGGCCTAGAGGTGGAATTTTAATTTTTTGAAGTCTGTTAAGATTGTTATGGAGATTTTAGCCTGGGTGAGAAAGAGAGGGAAAGTGTCACTTTACTGAAAGTCAGAGTTATTAGAACAACAGTCAAGCCTTATCCCATTAGTTAACACATTTGTGACTCCATGCATCCTGCAAGCATTGCCACGCAAATGGCAATGAACCAACATGATTGTGAGCATTGAAAGATGGAGTTATTAATCCTAAATTTCTCGGCATGTATTTCTATACAGATAACTAGGGTGACAAGTGTATATTAGTGTAAGCCGAGCTCACAGCCCATACATGGAATCTCGAAAGAGTCTAAAATACCAAGCATATGATCCACATCAGTTGCTTCTCAATCATTAGGATTTCTACAGAAATGAAAGTTCCAAGAATAGAACTATGCAAGGTAGATAAGCTATAATGCCCCCTCCTCAATCCACAAATCTTCCCAGAATTGGGTCTATTCTTCCACTGTAAGAGATAATTAAGGAGAGAAAAATGGGTATACCTGAGTGTTGGAATTAGTAGAAGTGTTGGAATTAGTAGTACTTAATTATAGGTTCATGTACTTGGTACATGTACATAGAAAATATCATACTTAGGAATAGATCCTTAGTTATTATCTTGTAAATGTAAGTTGTGATCAATTTCAAGTGTATATAAATATTCATCTGGCTGAGTGCTAATCACTCAAGCAATTCACAATCATCTAGTCCAATCTATATTCTAGTCTTTCAAGCTGGTATTAGAGCGGGTTTGTCCCGTTTCTGATCTGTCCTTTTCCGGTTACAAGTCTCTGTCCTGTCCAACCCAAGACAGTCCAAAAGCCACTCGGCTAAAAGGCACTCTATCGGCCTACCCAGTACACACCATCGCCAGAAACGTTCTCAGGAGTCGCCGACCGGCCAGCCCACAAAGAACCATCGCCGGAAAACTTGTCATGTGCTGCCATGCGCCGCTCACACGCTCTCTTTCTATCGGAGCGTGTCAGTCACGCGCCGCCTTCCTGACATCGGAACTGCCGCGCGCTTGCCCAAAACTGGTCGCCGTCCTCTCCTCTTCTTGTCTAGGTGGTCAGTCATCCGATTCTCCAACATTTTGAAAGCAGCTCTCCTCTTCTTTACGCATATGTTTTCAGCAAATTGTTCTTTTTGCTTGCTCTATTTTCAAAGCTGTAAAATGGGTTCTGTTCGGCTTTTCATCTCTATGGCTGCCATAAATCATTGATTGTTATATCATTTAGATATCAAGAATGCTTTTTTTTCATGGTGACTTATCTGAGGAGGTTTACATGGAACAACCACCTGGGTTTGTTGCTCATGGGGAGTCGGGTTTAGTTTGTTGATTACACAAGTCCTTGTATTGTTTTAAACCATCTCCTCGGTGTTGGTTTCGGAAATTCAGTAAAATTGTCTTGCAATTTGGTATGACTTGTAGTGAGGCAGATCATTCGGTATTTTATAGACATGCATCTTCTGGTCAGTGTATCTCTCTTGTTGTCTACGTAGATGACATTGTTATTGTTGATATTGATTAAATAATATATTCTGATTGTACGAATATTAGGTAATTAGGATAGCCAGATATTATGCTATTTTGTAATTGTTGGAATTAGTAGCATTAATATTGGGAGTTGTAGCAATTATATTCAAATTCATGTACATAGTTAGTCATGCATCTAGGGAATGTTATACATGCACCTAGGAAGTAGAAATATTATTAATCTCCTTGTAAATGTAAATTGTATTTACTCCTACAAGTGTATATAAATAGTAGATCAGCTGAGTGCAAAGATACTCAAGCATTTCACAAATCCTTTAGTCCAAATTATTCTTTTAAGTCCTTCAATATGGTATCAAGAGCGGGTTTATCCTCTCCTTGAAGGTTCTGACTCTGGTCCAGCAGAACTCTCTCGCCTAGTTACCCAAACAGCCACCGTTCAAAGCCTAAAGTCACTGTCGCCGGCTACCCACTGTCCATCGTCGCCGGAAATCCTACCATAAGTCACCAACCGGCCATTTCCCGAAGTTTCGTCGCCGGAAAACAGCCCACGCGCCCTCACGCGCCTCCATACGCGCTTCACCTTGTCGGCGCGTGTACCTCACGCGCCACCTTCCCCACGCCGGAAAATCGCCGCGACCGCCCAGAATCGTTCGCAACACTGTTCTCTGTTGTTCTAGCTGGTCAAAATCCACTTTTTTGGTTGTTGGGAGAAGTGGGTCTCTTAGTCTCCTCTATTTTTTTGTTGTTCTTGTCACTGCACTGCTGTTTGCTCTGTGTTCCCTTACTTTTCAGCTGTTAAGATGACCTCTGAGAAGACAGCAAATGGTGGTCCGGCTTTCTCTATTTCTGGAACTCCAACAATCACTTCGGAGAAGCTAAATGGTAAGAATTATTTAGCATGGTCTGCCTCCGTGGAACTTTGGTTTCTTGGTCAAGGATATCATGAACATTTGGAGAAATCATTGGATAAGATTCCAGAAGACAAAAAGGATCAGTGGAAGAAACTTGATTATCAACTTTGTGCTTTGTTGTGGCAATCTGTTGAACCTAGCATCCTAACAAACTTTAGAGCCTTCAAAACTTGTAATACTTTCTGGAAAAAGGCTCATGATGTCTTTGCTAATGACATTCAACAGTTGTACGATGCTGCACAAAAGTTGGCAACTCTCAAACAGTCCGATCATGACATGATCTCGTATGTTTCTAAGGCTCAAGCTGCAGTTGAGACGTTAAAAATGTCTTTGGAATCCGACACTCTTGAAGGTATGAAAACTAAGCTCGATAATTTGTACATGGTGCTGGTTCTCCGGGGAATGCATCCGGATTTTGAGCATGTTCGTGATCAGATTCTGACTGGCCAAGAAATTCCCTCAATTGAGAATTTGGTCACTCGACTCCTTCGAGTTCCTTCCCCAAAAACAAGTGGGAATTCAAATGAGACTATTGAATCTTCTGCAATGGTGTCTAACCGGGGAGGGCGTGGTGGAAGAGGTGGCCGTCCTCAATGTTCATATTGCAAAAGAATGGGTCATACTCAAGATACTTGTTACTCTCTTCATGGATTTCCCGGAAAATCTGTGAATCTCTGTAAGTCTGAAAAAGCAGAGATAAAATTTTCAGAAGAAGATTATCAAGAATATCTCCAATTGAAAGCAGCCAAGCAATCCCAATCCTCCACTGCTGCTGGTGCTCATAACTCTACCGCTTGCATCTCTCAATCCGGTAATCAAAATTCATGGGTAATTGATTCAGGTGCCTCTGATCATATTGCTGGTAATAGTTCTTTATTTTCCTCTATTTCTCCACCTAAATTCCCTCATTTCATTACTTTGGCGGATGGTTCTAAGGTTGCAGCCAAAGGAATCGGTCATGTTTCACCTACTTCTACCATGTCCTTAAACTCTGTTTTGTTTATACCTGGCTGTCCTTTTAATTTAATATCTCTTAGTCAGCTTACTCGTTCCCTTAATTGTTCAGTGACCTTTAATGTTGATTCTTTTGTTATACAGGAACGTGGTACGGGCCGGATGATTGGCAGAGGACATGAATCACGTGGTCTTTACTACCTCCAATCAACTCCTTCTTTGGCTTGTATTGCTGCGGACTCACCAAATCTTCTTCATGAACGTTTGGGACATCCAAGCTTATTTAAATTAAAGCAAATGGTTCCTAGTCTTGACAAAATAAAAACTCTCACCTGTGAGTCATGTCAATTAGGAAAGCATGTTCGTTCTTCTTTTCCTAGGCAGATTGAAGGTCGTATTGATTCACCTTTTTCTGTTATTCATTCTGATATATGCGGTCCAAGTCGTGTGTCATCAATGGGTTTTAGATATTTTGTCACTTTTATTGATGAGTTTTCTCGATGTACTTGGGTTTTTCTAATGAAAGAACGATCTGAATTATTTTCCATCTTCACTTCTTTTCTCAATGAAATTAAAACTCAATTTGGCAAGACGATTAAGGTTCTTAGAAGTGACAATGCAAAAGAATACTTTTCTTCCAATCTTTCTTCTTTTTTGTCTTCACAGGGTATTCTTCATCAATCAACTTGTCCTCATACCCCCCAACAGAATGGAATAGCAGAAAGGAAGAATAGACACCTTGTTGACACTGCTCGGACATTGTTACTTCATGCAAATGTACCTGTCCGTCATTGGGGTGATGCAGTTTTAATTGCTTGTTTTTTGATAAATCGAATGCCTTCTTCCTCCCTTAATAATAAAGTTCCTCACTCAATCTTATTTCCTAAAGAACCTTTGTTTCATGTCGCTCCTCGTGTTTTTGGATGTGTCTGTTTTGTTCATGATCTTTCTCCAGGTTTAGACAAGTTGTCTGCTCGAGCCATCAAATGTGTTTTCCTAAGATATTCTAGATTGCAAAAAGGATACCGATGTTACTCTCCAATCCACAATCGTTACTATGTATCAGCAGATGTGACGTTCTTTGAGGACACTCTATATTTCTCCTCCTCCATGGTCGAGTCTAAAGCTGTTCATGAGGTATTTCCAGTTCCCTTACTTGATCTATCTCCTTGTCTGGAGGAACCAATCTCTCCTATGGGTTCCACCGAAGTTGCTCCTAGTAATTCCCAGCCAGAACCATCTCAGGCGCCTCTCATCATATATCGGCGTCGTCCGCGAGCTCCTAATACAGCATTGGAGGACCCTGAAAGACGCGATGAATCATGTCCTACTCCAACCACCACTCCTATCACGGACCTTCCCGAAGAAAATCTTGGTTTACCTATTGCTCTTCGAAAAGGTACTCGGTCAACCCGGAATCCTCATTCTATTTACAACTTTTTAAGTTATCATCGTCTTTCTCCCTCTTATTATTCTTTTGTGTCAACCTTATCTTCTGTTTCCATCCCTAAACATGTTCATGAGGCACTTGCTCATCCAAAATGGCGACTAGCCATGATTGATGAAATGCAGGCACTTGAGCACAGTGGTACTTGGGAGTTGGTTCCACTTCCGTCTGGCAAGAAACCTGTTGGTTGTCGTTGGGTGTATGCTATTAAAGTTGGCCCAGACGGCCAGATTGATCGTCTCAAAGCTCGTCTCGTGGCTAAAGGTTATACCCAGATTTATGGTCTTGACTATGGAGATACCTTTTCCCCGGTGGCAAAAATTACTTCTGTTCGATTGTTTCTTGCCATGGCTGCCATCTATCATTGGCCATTATATCAACTGGACATCAAAAATGCATTTCTTCATGGAGAACTCGAAGAAGAGATTTACATGGAGCAACCACCTGGTTTTGTTGCTCAGGGGGAGTCTGGGTTGGTTTGCAAACTACGACGATCTCTCTATGGACTTAAACAATCTCCACGAGCTTGGTTTGGGAAATTCAATTCTGTTGTACAGGCTTTTGGACTAAAACGGAGTGAAGCGGATCATTCAGTCTTCTACTGTCATACTTCTTCGAATAAATGTGTTTACTTGGTGGTTTATGTGGATGATATAGTCATCACAGGAGATGATCATGAAAGAATCTCTCAACTTAAGGAACATCTCTTCAGCCATTTTCAAACCAAGGATTTGGGAAAGTTAAAATATTTCCTTGGCATTGAAGTTGCTCAATCAAGTAATGGAATCACAATCTCACAAAGAAAGTATGCCCTAGACATACTTAAAGAAACTGGTATGTTGGCTTGTAGGCCCATTGATAGCCCTATGGATCCAAATCAAAAATTACTACCTAGTCAAGGGGAGCCTTATTCAGATCCGGAAAGGTACCGTAGATTGGTTGGAAAACTTATCTACCTCACTATTACTAGACCAGACATTTCCTTTGCAGTTGGAGTAGTAAGTCAGTTCATGCAATCTCCTCATACTGACCATTGGGATGCAGTGATACAAATTCTGAGGTATATTAAAAAATCACCAGGACAAGGGCTACTCTATGAAGACAAAGGAAACACTCAAATAGTTGGATACTGTGATGCAGATTGGGCAGGATCACCAATTGACAGACGTTCCACTTCAGGGTATTGTGTTTCTATTGGAGGGAATGTTGTCTCTTGGAAGAGCAAAAAGCAAAATGTTGTTGCACGGTCGAGCGCAGAAGCGGAATATAGAGCTATGGCCACAGCCACTTGTGAACTCATTTGGATTAAACAACTTCTTCAGGAGTTGAAGTTCGGAGACACCAAACAGATGAAACTATGTTGTGATAATCAGGCAGCTCTTCACATAGCTTCTAATCCAGTGTTTCATGAAAGAACTAAACACATTGAGATTGATTGTCATTTTGTTCGAGAGAAAGTTCTTTCTAAGGAAGTTATCACTGAATCTGTTAGTTCTAATGACCAACTAGCAGACATTTTCGCAAAGTCTTTAAGGGGGCCAAGAATTCAATATATTTATTCCAAGCTTGGAGCATTTGATTTGTATGCTCCAGCTTGAGGGGGAGTGTTGGAATTAGTAGCATTAATATTGGGAGTTGTAGCAATTATATTCAAATTCATGTACATAGTTAGTCATGCATCTAGGGAATGTTATACATGCACCTAGGAAGTAGAAATATTATTAATCTCCTTGTAAATGTAAATTGTATTTACTCCTACAAGTGTATATAAATAGTAGATCAGCTGAGTGCAAAGATACTCAAGCATTTCACAAATCCTTTAGTCCAAATTATTCTTTTAAGTCCTTGAATAGTAATAATTGTAATTATTACCTTGATTGTGTATTGATTTGTTCAGAGCACTATATAATACATTCTCCGTGGTATAGTTGAAACACACGGGCTATACCAATAGTCTCTTGTTTTTCTCTCATCTCAACATGGTATCTAGAGTCTAACAAGAGGCAACCCTAATCCGTTTCTACCTGGTGGACCTACTGGTCATCAGTGAAAAATTTTCTGCAAAACCATGTCCTCTTTCTGGTTTTGCACCGTCTTTGGTGGCCGTGTTCCCCTTCCGGCATCCCATCCAGACCTGTTTGCCGCTGTCAGTGACTGTCAGCCTCCGCCGTCAGACACCGTTTTCGGCCGCTGACCCCACTAACAGCATCGTCGACCGCCGATCTGTCTGACCATCCAGAAACTGCCGCTGCCCTCCTCCTGGCTCGAGCGACTTCCAGCAGCGCATTCGTCCACCGTTCCGGCCGCCGTTTCCAGAAACAGGTTTGCTGAATGCTAAATCAGTTAATACTCCTATGGATCTAAATAATAAACTTCTACCAAATCAGGGGGAGCCACTTTCGGATACAGGGAAGTATAGAAGATTAGTTGGGAAGCTGAACTACCTCACAGTCACTCGTCCAGACAACTCTTTTGCAGTCAGTGTGGTAAGTCAGTTCCTAAATTCACCTTGCGAAGGTCATTGGGATGCATTGATCAGTATCCTCAAGTACATCAAAGGGGCCCCAGGAAAAGGGCTCATCTATGAGGATATTGGTCACACTCATATCGTTGGGTATTCAGATGCTGATTGGGCTGGCTGTCCAACTGACAGGAGATCCACTTCTGGATTCTGTGTACTCATTGGGAATAATCTAATATCTTGGAAGAGTAAGAAACAGAATGTTGTTGCAAGGTCAAGTGCTGAAGCCGAGTATCGTGCCATGGCATCAGCTACTTGTGAACTCATCTGGCTCAAACAGTTACTTCAGGAACTGCGATTTGGGGATGTTATGTAGATGACACTCATTTGTGATAACCAAGCTGCACTACACATTGCCTCGAATCCAGTTTTTCACGAGAGGACCAAGCACATCGAGATAGACTGCCACTTCATCAGAGAAAAAATGTTATCTGGAGACATTACCACTAACTTTGTGAATTCGAATGACCAACTGGCAGATGTTTTCACTAAGTATTTGAGAGGTCCTCGAATAATATATATATGTAACAAGCTTGGTGCATATGATTTGTATGCTCCAGCTTGAGGGGGAGTGTTGATATTTATGTAAATAATATATTTGATTATAGGAATATTAGGTAATTAGGATAGATAGATATTATGCTATTTTGTAATAATTGTAATTATTACCTTGATTGTGTATTGATTTGTTCAGAGCACTATATAATACATTTTCCGTGGTGTAGCTGAAACACACGGGTTATACCAATAGTCTCTTGTTTTTCTCTCATCTCGACAGTTATCACCAGAAATGATCACGAAGGTATTTACGAACTAACACAGCAATTTGTCCAAGTCTTTTGTTTCAAAGTGCTTGAACAAGTGCTGTTTTAGTTCCTGAATACCTTCATGATCATTTCCGGTGATAACAATGTCATCCACATAGACAACAAGATAGATGATCTTCCATGGACAAGTGTGCATTGATCTCCACCTTGGCATCCCAACCATTCCAAGGAAGACCATAGTTTCTATTTTTCACCCTACAGCCTACACCAAAGGGTTTGATGTTCCAAAGCAAAATGCACGCCCATTTAACCCCAAGGGAAGTGTTTTTAGAAACCAAAGAGAGTATTTCAGATTGAACAGTTAGCAAAATAAAGGGTAAACATTTGTTGTAGCAGTTGGAGAGCTTTTTCTACAAAGTTTCTATGCAGTAAATGCTGACCAATTTTTGGCTTCAGAATTTTCATTTATGTAGCTTGGATCGTTTCAGTAGAGTAACTAGTTTTTACTTAAATTACCTTTTGTCACTTGCTGAATTCACTTTAACAGTGTTTATTGATTTTATAACCTTAATATCTTAGGTATGAAGTCGACACAGATGCATTTCTCTCTGTTTTAGCCCTTCAACCAATTCCAAACATGCATTCTGTCCCCACCATAGTTGAGGTATGTTACTTACAAATAGCTTTATATGAAACCAAAGACTGAAATAAAGAATGTGGGGCATAAAGCTTGGTTGAATTTTTCTTATTTAATATATGCAGGTTTCAAATTCCAGGACAAGTGAGCTCTTAAATTCAATCTCAGGATTGAAAGTAGAGCCAATAGAAAATGTTGCATCCAAATTATTTGTTCAATGCTCTCGGCAGAAGGGCCTTATAAAGATCTACAGACACTTGCTAAATTATCGAAGTAGTGCATTTTTACTCTTAACACCATGTTTGTTATTTTGGTTTTGTGCTTTATTTTTAAAGTTTCTGTAGTTGTATTTTGTTTATGGTTTACTCTATAATTCAGAATAAATTTAAGATAAGTGTGCTGTTTGATAATTTATAAACTGGACTAACCAATTACCAAATTACTCATTCTATATGTTTCCTTATTTTAGTAAGTTTAGTTGCTATTAATGCAAATGGACAGATTAAACTTAAAGTTCCTTCTCCAGCCTTGCTTTTTGGTGGCCTTGGATTGTGGTATTGGTTTTCATCTATAAAGCATGAACACACCATTTTGGTGCCATGTCACATATTAGACACATGTCACACACTGATGCTTGTATGACACACAATGACAAGCATCCGACACACGTCCAATATAAAATTATTTTCTCAGCTCCATTCTTAAATTTTCAATTTTATATACATATACGTGCAATGTCTGTAGATTTTATGTGTCGTTGAATCTGTGTTGGTGTTTGTGCTTCATAGGTTTTCATTTCTGAGTTTAATTTGTGGTATACCAATGCAGACAATGATATTGTTGGCCCTACATTTGAACAATAGTTTCATTTCTTACAAATTTTTCTTGTCCTTCATGTTGTATTTATCCCTTGTTGATAATTATGGTAAATATGTAATAGTTAAATATCATGCGTTTATTCTGTATTAATTAGTCCTTATTACCATGATTGTATATTGATTTATTCAGAGTCTATATGGTACAATTTCCGTTGGGTAGTTGAAACACACGGGTTATACCAAATAGTTTTTTTCCTCTCATCTTAACATGGCATCAGAGCTTACCGCGATGTTGGGCCACTTTTAAATATTCATTTTTGCAAACTTCACACTCCATATGTCCAGTCCTGGACGTGAGGGGGTGTGTTAAATGTCAAAAGTCAAACATTGGTGGTGTATATGAGCAAAGAACCATTTATAATAACTTGGGCAACCTCCCTCTAAGACCTAGCTTTTGGAGTGGAGTTAGGACCAATTATTTTATCATGGTATCAGAGCGTGGCGGCGCGTCCGACCAAGGCTCCTCTATCAGGATCTGCCTTTACCTCCCTCAACGGACCTTTGTTCCGCAATAACCCTTTGTGTCGAACTGTTCAGATAAGCGTAATTTCAATTATTTTCATTTGTGTTCTGACCCATGGCTGGTTCTGCTCCCAAAGACTCCTCCAAAGCCGAACCTCCTGTTCTCACCAATTATGTTAGTTTCGCTCTTTGCATTGACAAATTGGATGGATGCAACTATGACACATGGGCCTCTGATATTAAACTCTGGCTGAATGGACAAAACTATGTTAAGCACTTGACCAAGAAATTCGATGTTGTGCATGTTGCTGAATGTTCCAGGTGGAACAAGATTGATGCTCAGTTATGTAGCATTAAATTGAAAGGAAGAACAATTATTTTCTGAATTGCTTATGTTAATTTCCACACAGTATAGAGGTATTCTATTTAGTATACTAGAAGAATTAACTACAACTGATAATTAGAAGACAAATAAATGAGGCACCTATTCCCTAAGTGTATAGACATTTCCTAAGTTCATGAACTAGAGAATACATGAATCTAATTAATTACAATAGCTATTTCCTAAGCTATTAATGACAGTTTGTGAACCTTTGGTTGGTAGATTCCAACACTCCCCTTCAAGCTGGAGAATGCATATCTATCATTCCTAGCTTGCAAGTAAGTTGGTTGAATCGTTCCGTTGGCAAGCCCTTTGTTAACACATTTTCTAGCTGCTACCCAGAGGGAATGTAGGTTGTTGTTACCAATCCACTATCCAACTTTTCCTTGATAAAGTGTCGGTCTATCTCAGTGTGTTTTGTCTTGTCAGGCTGAACAGGATTATGAGCAATACTGATAGCTGATTTATTGTCACAAAACAACTTCATAGGGTCGTCACACTTTATCTTCAAGTCATTAAGCACAATTTTCATCCATAATAGCTCACAGATTCCTTGCGCCATAGCTCTAAATTTTGCCTCTGTGCTTGATCAAGCCACTACACTTTGTCTTATTACTTCTCTAAGTAACAAGGTTCCCACACAAGAATGTGGACCTTCTATCACTCACTGAACCTGTATAAGTCTGCATCAGTATAAGCCTCCATTGTCAAGCTTCCACCTCTTTTGAACAAGAGTCCTCTTCCTGGAGTGACTTTGAGATACTGCAGATAACGTTCTATAGCCTGTAAGTGTCTCTCCCTTGGATCATGCATGAACTGACTCAAACACTGACCGCATGTGCTAAATCTGGTCTAGTGTGTGCCAAGTATATCAACTTCCCCACTGGTCTCTGATATTGGACTTTGTCAACCTTGGCATTCTCCTCTTTAGTGCTCATTTTGTGATTTTGCTCGATGGGAACACTTGCAGGTTTGCATCCAAGTTCGCCAGTTTCTTTCAAAAGATCAAGCACATACTTCCTTTGAGAAATGAGAATGCCTTGTTTTGAGTAGGTCACTTCAATCCCCAAGAAATATTTCAGTTTCCTAAGGTCCTTCATCTCAAATTCTGCAGATAATTTTTCTTTAAGTAGTTGTCTCTCAACTGGATCATCTCCTATAACAATTATATCATCAATTATATCTCCTTGGCTTTGCTTGTAACCTAGGCACACCATTGCTTTTGTAAATCTTCCAAACCATGCTCGGGGAGACTGTTTTAGCCTATATAAAGCCTTCCTCAATTTGCACACTTTGTTTGTTTCACTCGTGGGTCCAAATCCTGAGGGAATCTCCATGTATACTTCCTCGTCGAAGTCTTCATGCAAGAAAGCATTTTTAATTTTCGGTACTTTACAGTGTAAATCCATCTACACCCCACTGGTCTCTTTTCTTTTGGTTTCTCAACAATTTCCTATGTTACATTCCTTTCTAGATCTTGCATCTCCTCATTCATGGCTTGAACACAATTCTTATTCTTCATTGCTTCTTGTATTGTTGTAGGGATTCTTATAGAGTCAATGGCTGCAATAAAACTTTGGTGCTACAAAGAAAGGTTTGTGGAGGAAACAAATTTGGAAATAGGGTACTTAGCACCAGACCTTTTCTCTTTTCCTAATGCAATAGGTAAGTCATCATCAATGTTAGGATCACAATTATCCAAAGGAATAGGTTTAGAATGAATGGGACTAGTGTTTTCCGTACTCACCATGGGTTCGGATTCTTGGGGTTGCGGCTGGACCAGTTCAGGTTGTTTTCTCCTTTGATACACCACTTTTGGCGAGCTTGCTCTAGTTCGAGCAATTCTTTCAAGTTCAGGTGAGTGACTGTCAAAAGGAGCTAATTCTTGTGTATCAGAAGGCATATCAGAAGATTGAACCAAGGGAATGTTACTGTTTGGAACAATCTCAGCTTCCAAATCAGTAGTGTTCTCCCCCTGAAGCTGAGAGAAAAAATATGATTGACTTTCTTGAAAGGTGATATCCATGGAGACATACACTCGACGAGAGGAAGGGTGATAACATTTGTATCCCTTCTTGTTTGGAGCATAATCAATGAAAATGCATTTAGTCGCACAAGGGTTATGTTTGCCCTGATGTTGACGATGGACATGAACAAAAGCAACACAACCAAAAACACGAGATTGAAGACTTAGCATAATAGGAGCAGAGGGAAAAAAATGATTACATGACATTAATAGGTCTAACATCCCCAAGCATTCTAGAAGGTATTCTATTTATTAGATAAGCAGCAGTTAAAACAGCTTCCCCCCAATATGACTTTGGAACTGACATTTGGAATAACAATGCCTTGATCATTTCAAGCAAGTGTCTGTTTTTTCTTTCCGCAACCCCATTTTGTTGGGGAGTATCAACACATGCGAGTTCATGAATAATACCTCGTTCTTTAATATTACGTGATGATTACCCACTGGGATTTGATATGATGAAAAATGGGAAGATCAAAAGGTCATGTGATCGGTGGCGCCAGAATCAATAATCCAAGAATCCTTAGGAACAGTACCAGAAGCATGAGAGAATAGAGAACATAGATTCTTACCATTCATGACTAGGGAGCAGGAGCCAGAAGACTTACTGAGGGAATAAATAAGAGTGTTTAAACACTCCAATTTTTCCTTACTAAGGGTGGTGTTCTTATCTTTCACTTGTTTGACCTCCACATCTGACATGCTTGTAGCAAAAAAGGAGGAATGATGGGAGGATGAGTGATTAGTCTTTGTAATTGTCATGGTGAGGTATGGGTGGTCACTAAAGGATCTGTTTGGGTTGGAAAGTTAAGGAGTGGAAAGTGTACGGACTGTAGGAGGAGGTATAAGTTGACTTTTTCGGCAAGTGATGGTCACTATTGGATAGAAGAGACCCGATGAGTTGGGCGGTGGAAGTGGCGTCCAGTAATAGTCACTGACGCGCAGAAGAAATGGTGGCGCATGGGACCAAGCGCAGAGAGTTCTGGCAGCGTGTAGAAGCGCGTGGGTGGTCCGGTGAAGGTGCGGTTTCGGTGGTGGTTCGTTTGGTGAGGTTGGGTGTCTGGTTTGGGGTTTGGTTTATGAGATTTGTGTGGTTTTGGGTGATTTTTTGGTGAAAAAAAGTCACTCTGTAGGTGGGGCAACAGTGAGGAACGGTTCAGTTGATGAGAACAAGAACTTGCAATGAAGGAAAGTGAAGAACAGATCCTGCAATGAAGGCAAGGCACCTTAGGTACTCAGCAATGAAGGCCGAGGCGGCGGAAAAACAAAGCAGAGACTCCCAGGGTTGGTAGCTCTGATACCAAATTGAAAGGAAGAACAAGTATTTTCTAAATTGCTTGTGTTAATTTCCACACAGCATAGAGGTCTTCTATTTATATACTAGAAGAATTAACTGCAACTGATAATTACAAGACAAATAAATGAGGCACCTATTCCCTAAGTTCATGAACGAGAGAAAACATGAATCTAATTAATTACAATAGCTATTTCCTAAGCTATTAATGACAGTCCATGAACCTTTGGACGGTGGATTCCAACACATTATCAAATCACTATTCATCCTTCTCTGAAGCAGATCTTCCGTACCCATATCACTTGTGAGTCCGTTGGGGGGCCCACCAAAGTACTTTACACCAGCAACACACGACGTCTCTATGGAGTTTGCCAGTACTTCATGAATGTCATCGCTCCTCTCTAGATTGATGGTCCTATTTCTTCTTATATGGGCAATGGTCATGGTTCCCTGCATGATTTCAATGAGCTGCTGCCCCCGGCCGACATTCTTGCTCAAGAACTTGAACAAATTAGTAACGTATTCATGTTGTTAGCCTTATATGGTTTGCCTTCGTCTTACTCTGCCATCCTTGGTCAAATTTTAGGGTCTCCTACTCTCCCATCTCTGACCATGGCTTGGTCCACTTTACTTCGGGTCCCGGTTAAACCGTTCGCTGACTCCGGGCTGCCTGCTGCTCCTGTTTATGCCTCTACTCTTGTGTCCCAGGGCAATGATTGTGGTCGTACTCGGGGTGGCCAGTGCGGTAAACCTCTCCCGAAGTGGGATCACTGCCATCGTTTGGGCCACACTGGTAATTCCTTTGCTTGTCTCTCCCAGTCGTCCCTAGCTTCTTGGATTCTTGATTTTGGTGCCACCAATCACATCTCTGCTCTGGTAATAAATCTTTTATTTCCACCCATTCTACGTCTGATGACTTACCCACGGTTACGTTGACGAATGGTTCTAAAACACATTTCCAGGGGGTTGCCACTGTCCATCCCTTCCCTTCCTTCTCTGTTGATAATGTGCTTTATGTCTCGGGTTCCCCATTTAATTTGCTTTCCATTAATCGCTTGACATGTTCTCCTGATTGCCCCATTTCTTTCACTAAAGATTCTGTTCTTCTGCAGGACTGGAGTTCGGGACGGATGATTGGCACCGAATGTGAGTTCAATGGCTTGTACCAGCTCAGACCTCCTTCTCAGGTTTGCGCAATAAAAAATTCACCTTTTCTCATTCATGCTCACTTGGGAAATCCCAATCTTGCCAAGCTTTAGCAGTTGGTGCCAAGTCTGTCCAAACTTACTTCTCTATCTTGTGAGTTGTTGGTTATGGACCTGCGATCCTAAGGCCCATCAAGACCGAGTCCTTAGGACTAGCTATATCATAATCATTAGCTGTATCATAGGGATATTAGTTTCCTGATTACCGTCATATAGAATCCTTCCTTTTATAGATATAGGAGTTAATTTGTTTCCTATTCTGTTGTATATCCTAGGCTATTTATACCTACTTGTATTGTGTAACATATCAAAGGGAAATAAAACAGAGTTTTTAGATGGTATCAGAGCGGCCGTTCTGATCTGTGGTAGAAAAAAGGTTTCCCCTTGTCCGAAGAGCAGAATAGCTCAAGCATCTTTGATGCTGACCTAAAGGTGGTGGCTGGTAACACTACAAGTCAGACCGAGACAATCCTGATCACTGGCTACAAACTCTATGGCCAGAATTACACACAGTGGGCTAGATCGGTCTGCATATTCCTGCAAGGAAAAGGCAAAGAAGACAACATCACAGGCGATGCAGTGAAACCAAAGAAGGATGATCCAAACCATGCAAAGTGGAAGCTCGAGAATAGCCTGGTGATGTCCTGGTTGCTTAGCTCCATGACAAATGAGTCAGGTGAAAATTTCATGTACTATGATATTGCTGCAGAGATCTGGGATGCTGCCAAGGAGACATACTCAAATGTGGATAACACCTCAACTATATTTGAGAGCAAGAGCCTCTTACATTACTCTCTAGTCACAGAATACTATCACACTCTCACAAGGTATTGGCAGCAGCTTCATATCTATGCAAGCATGGAATGGAAATATCCAGAGGATGACAAACTCTACAAGGTGGTAGAAAAAGATCTAATTTATCAGTTCCTATTAGGACTAAACAAGAATTTGGATGAGGTGAGAGGAAGGATACTTGGAACTAAGCCACTTCCTAGTATCCGTGAAGCCTTTGCAAAAGTAAGAAGGGAAGAAAGCAGGAGAAAGATTATGTTGGGAAGTCAAACTATGAATTCCAACATAGAAGGTTCTGTCCTAGCCGCAATAGGACAAGAAGGGTCGAGGATGGTGTGATCACTGCAAGCGGCCCGGACACACGAAAGAAACATGCTGGGCACTCCATGCGAAACCTGCAAACCTGAAACCACGATACGAGGACAACCGCGCCTATACCACTACGGCTGATGAGAACAAGTCCAAAAATACTTCAGAATCCAGCCCGTTCAACAAAGAACAAATGGAGATGTTGCAGAAGCTGCTGCAACAGTCATTTAAAAATACTAGTACTTCTGCTTCCACTGCTACTCTTGCCCAAAAAGGTAATCCTTTTACTTCTCTTCATGTCAACCACTAGAAAACAAACTTTTGGATCGTCGATTTTGGTGCCTCGGACCACATGACTGGGGATATCAATGTATTTAGCAAATACAACGCTTGCCATGATGGTTCCATTGTCCTTATAGCAAATGGTACTGCCTCCAAGGTGGATGGTAAAGGTTCAGTGATTATTTCCAAGGACATTACACTTGATTCAGTTTTATATATTCCTAAATTAGATTGTAATTTACTGTCCATCAGCAAACTTACATAAGATTTGAGATGTGTTACTAAATTTCTACCACACTTGTGTGAATTTCAGGACCTGGATTCGGGAAGGAAGATTGGCAATGCTAAGGAGAGTGCAGGTCTCTACTTCCTGAGAGTTGAAGACCACAACAAGAGATCTTACAAGGCTGCCCTTATGAGCTCATCGAAGGATGATGTAATGTTATGGCATTATTGCCTAGGCGTTCAGTGCCTCCTCCCTTTCTTGAGGATAGGTTGCTTGTTGGCAAAGTTGCGTTTGAGGCAACTCTTGTGATGTCCTCCGTAGGAACACTAGTAGTAGTCCCTGCTAGCGTTCTTGTTAGGCCTCGTTTGACGGGTCCTGGTTGGAAGGCAAGAAGTGAGGAGATTAGGGGGGAGGTGATCTATCTACGCCTTCCTATACCTTTCGCTTGTCTCCCCGTAAAGAAGAAGTTAGATGAAGCATTCAGCGGTTGATCCGAGAAATGTCTTCTTGTGTAGTTTGTTGTCGGCCAGTGTAGGGTGTCAGAGTGTCTGTACCTTTCTTTTATCTTTTGTGGAGCTGCGTCTCCAAGTATCTTATGTTCAGGAGCTGCATCTCCAATCATTTATGTTGAGTCTGTATGTCTCTGTTTTATTTCTGTAGTCGGGTTGAGTTTTTATGTAAAACCTTTATGAACTTATGATCTTGTATTATGAAATGTTTCTATTTACTTTACATGCATAAACGGTTACAAACTTTTACAATTATGTCTTGTGAAAAGGAAAATTTTACCCCATCTTAAGCGATTTTAATTACCCCGTTTTTCGGGCTTATAGTTTTATAAAATGGCTGTAAATGTGATGCCTCCGGAAAGGGTGTTACAAATACCACCTGGGCTTGAAACTTCAGAAAATTCAAGCAAGGTGAGTAAACTCAGGAGATCACTCTATGGTCTCAAACAGTCTCCCCGAGCATGGTTTGACAGACTGACACATGTGGTTAAATGCCATGGCTTTATCCAATGCCAAACTGAGCATACAAAGTTTGTAAAATATTCTGAGGAAGGAAAGGTTACAGTCTTCATCATCTATGTAGATGACATCATTATTACAGGTGATGATCACCCGGGAATTGAAGTGCTGAAGCGGTTTCTAGCTATAAAGAATTTGAAGTCAAAGACCTTGGTCAGTTAAAGTATTTTCTTGGAATGGAGGTGGCAAGGTCCAAGCATGGAATCTACTTGTCTCAAAGAAAATACACTCTTGATTTACTCCAAGAAACAGGGATGTTGGGATGCAGGCCAGCTGACATCCCTATGGAATCCAATGTAAAAATTGGAATGGAAGAAGGAAGTCCACCCGCTGACAAGGAAAGGTATCAAAGGCTGGTTGGAAGGCTCATCTACTTAAACCACACATGGCCAGACATTGGCTTCTCAGTTAGCATGGTTAGCTGATACATGAACGACCCCAAGGGGGCTCATATGAAAGATGTTAACCGCATTTTATAGTATCTTAAAGGGACACCAGGAAAAGGATTGTCTTTCAAGAAGGACCCAAGCAAGAAAATAGAAATATTCACAGATGCTGATTGGGCTGGTTCCGTGACTGATAGAAGGTTAACTAGTGGGTATTGCTCATTTGTATGGGACAATTTAGTAACCTGGAGGAGTAAGAAACAATCAATGGTCGCAAGAAGCAGTGCTGAAGCTGAGTTCAGATCTATGTCTCATGGAATTTGTGAAGGAATGTGGCTACAAAGGATGTTTGCAGAACTTAAGGTTCCAACCGACCATGCAGTGGGCTTGGTGTGTGACAACGAAGCTGCCATAAATGAGCATACACCTTCTAGTCACCAAACTGCTGATATCCTGACCAAGGCATTATCTAAAGCTAGCTATGAAAATTTGAGATTCAAGTTGGGCATGATTGACATCTATGACCCAACTTGAGGGGAAGTGTTGGTTATGGACCTGCGATCCTAAGGCCCATCAAGACCAAGTCCTTAGGGCTCTGTATCATAATCATTAGCTGTATCATAAGGATATTAGTTTCCTGATTACTGTCGTATAGAATCTTTCCTTTTATAGATATAGGAGTTAATTTGTTTCCTATTTTGTTGTATAGCCTAGGCTATTTATACCTACTTGTATTGTGTAACATATCAAGGGGAAATAAAACAAAGTTTTTACATGAGTCGTGTCAACTAGGGAAACATATCCGTAGTCCTTTTCTGAGTCGTGTCTGTAGCCAAGCTAAGTCTCTGTTATCCGTAGTTCATTCTCATGTTTGGGGTCTGAGTCGGACTGTGTCCACTTTAGGGTCGAAGTATTTTGTTACTTTTATTGATGATTTCTCGCGTTGTACTTGATTAATTTTAATGGAAAACCGTTCTAAGTTGTTTTTCTATATTTCAATAGTTTTACTATGAAATAAAAACTCAATTTGGTGTTCCTCTTTATACTTTGTGTAGTGATAATGCTCGAGAATACGTATCTCAACCATCTCAATCTTTTATGGCATTTCAGGGTATTCTTCATTAGACTTGCTATTCTCACAACCCTCAGCAAAATAGGGTTGTTGAACGCAAAAACAAACATCTTATTGAAATAAGTCGCACCCATGTACTACATGGCAATCTTCCCTTCCGTCGGGTGATGCGGTTCTCACTGCTTGCTATCTCATTAATACGATGCCTTCTTTCATTCTTGATGACCAAGTACCACACTCTATTTTATTTCATCATCAGTCCCTCTATTCCCTGACTCCTCGCATCTTCGGGTCTACCAGCTTTTTTCACAATCTCCAACCAGGTATTGACAAACTATCCATCCTGTCCCTCAAGTGTATCTTCCTTGGTCATACTCGCTCTCAAAAGGGTTACCATTGTTATTCTCCTACTCTTTGCCTTTACCTAGTATCGGCTGATGTCATATTCTATGAGTCGGTTCCCTACTTCGGCCCACCTTCGACTCCACGGTTTGTCACTGATATCTTTCCTCTTCCTTCTCCTCTGATCCTTGTCTCTTTTTCTCCACCACCAATATCCCCTACTTTGCCTAGACCTACTCGTCCCTTTCACTTATATCAGCATCGTCAACCTCTGCCTCCACTGGGTAAGCTTGTTCCTCTTGATGACATTGGTACCACCATTTTTGACTTTCCTATAACATCTGCTCCTCAACCTGCTCCGACCTTCCCTCTTGAGCTTGATCTTTCCATTCCCCTCCGTAAAGGTATACGCTCTACTTGTAATCCCTCTCCCTACTATATTATTTGAGTTTTCACCTCCTTTCTGCACCACATTTTGCTTGCATTTCTTCAGTGTCTTCTATGTCTATACCTAAGACTGCAGGTGACGCCCTATCTCATCCTGGGTGGAACAAGCTATGATTGATGAAATGAATGCTCTTCAAAGAAATTGTACTTGGGACCTTGTTGCTGTTCCATCTGGAAAATCTGTTGTTGGTTTTGGTGGATATTTACTATTAAAGTGGGTCCAGATGGCCAGCTTGATCGCCTTAAAGCTCGTTTGGTGGCGAAAGGATATACTCAGATTTTTGGCTTAGACTATGGTTACACCTTCTCCCCGGTTGCTATAATTACGTCTGTTTGCCTGTTTCTCTCTGTGGCTACTATTCGTCATTGGCCACTACATCAGCTGGATATCAAGAATGCATTTCTTCATGGTGATCTCACTGAAAAGGTGAATATAGAGTAACTTCCTGAATTTGTTGCTCAGGAGGAGCCTTCTGGTTTTGTTTGTCGCTTCGGCAAGTCTCTGCATGACCTCAAACAATCCCCTCGAGCTTGGTTTTGCAGGTTTAGCACTGTTGTTTAGCAATTCGGCATGACGTGGAGTGAAGGAGATCACTTACTTTTCAGCTTGTGGATGTGTCTACTTGATTGTATATGTCGAGGACATTGTCATCAAGGGGAGTGACCACCATGGCATATCACAAGTAAAACAATATCTTTGTCATCACTTTTAGACAAAAGATCTTGGAAAACTTCGATACTTCTTCGGCATAGAGGTTGCACAATCAAAGGATGGCATCATCATTTTTCACTGAGAGTATTCGATGGACATCCTTTATGAAACAAGCATGCTGAATGCAAAACCAGTTGATACTCTTATGGATCAAAATACTAAGCTTCTACCAGATCAGGGGGAGCCACTCTCGGATACTGGGAAGTATTGAAGACTAGTTGGCAAACTGAACTACCTCACAGTCACTCGTCCAGACATTTCTTTTGCAGTCAGTGTGTTAAGTTTGTTCTTAAATTCACCTTGCCATGGTCATTGGGATGCATTAATTCGTATCCTCAAGTACATCAAAGGGCCCCTAGGGAAAGGCTCCTCTATGAGGATAAGGCTCGCTCTCATATTGTTGGATATTCGGATGATGATTGGGCAGGTTCCCCAACTAACAGGAGATCCACTTCTAGATTCTGTATACTCAATAAGAATAATCTAATATCCTGGAAGATTAAGAAACATAATGTTGTTGCAAGGTCAAGTACTAAAGCTGAGTATCGAGCCATGACATCAGCTACTTGTGAACTCATTTGGCTCAAACAGTTGCTTCAAGAACTACGATTTGGGGTTGTTTCACAGATGACACTCATTTGTGATAACCAAACTATCCCACACATTGCCTTGAATCCAGCATTGGTCACGAGTGGACATAGCACATCAAGATAGACAATCACTTTATTAGAGAAAAGATGTTATTTGGGGACATCACTACTAACTTTGTCAATTCAAATGACCAACTGGCAAATGTTTTCACTAAGTTTTTGTGAGGTCCTCAAATAAATTATATATGTAACAAACTTGGTGCATATGATTTATATACTTCAGCTTGAGGGGAGTGTCAATAATTATGGTAAATATGTAATAGTATCTTCTAATTATAGGAAAATGAGGTAACTAAAATAGTCAGATATCATACGTTTATTTTGTATTAATTAGTCAAATTGAAAGAGGGAATGAATAATTTCTGAATTGCTTGTGTTAAATCACACATAGCATAGTGGTAATCTATTCATACACTAGAGAAATTAATTACAACTATGATAATTAGAAGATAACTAAATGAGGTAACTATTACCCAAGTTCATGAACTAGAGGCGACATGAATCTAATTAATTACAATAGCTATTTCCTAAGCTATTAATGATTGTTCATGAACCTTGGACGGTGGTCAGCTGATTCCAATACTCCCCCTCAAGCTGGAGAATGGATATCTATCATTCCCAGCTTGCAAGTAAGTTGGCTGAATCGTTCCGTTGGTAAGCCCTTAGTCAACACATCTGCCAGCTACTGCCCAGAGGGAATGTAAGCTGCTGTTATCAATCTACTATCCAACTTTTCCTTGATGAAGTGTCGGTCTATCTCAATGTGTTTTGTCTTGTCATGCTGAACATGATTATGAGCAATACTGATAGCCGATTTATTGTCACAAAACAAATTCATAGGGCCTTCATACTTTATCTTCAAGTCATCAAGCACAATTTTCATCCATAACAGCTCACAGACTCCTTGTGCCATAGCTCTAAATTCTGCCTCTGCACTTGATCGAGCCACTACACTTTGTTTCTTACTTCTCCAAGTAACAAGGTTCCCACATAAGAATGTGCAATAGCCTGATGTGGACCTTCAATCACTCATTGAACCTGCATAATCTACATCAGGATAAGCTTCCATAGTCAAGCTTCCTCCTCTTTTGAACAAGAGACCTTTTCATGGAGTGGCTTTGAGATACTGCAGAATACGTTCTACAGCCTGTAAGTGTCTCTCCCTTGGGTCATGCATGAACTGGCTCACAACACTGACGGCATATGCTAAATCTGGTCTAGTGTGTGCCAAGTAAATCAACTTCCCCACTAATCTTTGATATTGGACCTTGTCAACCTTGGTGCGCTCTTCTTCGGTGCTTATCTTATGATTCTGCTCGATGGGAGCACTTGTAGGTTTGCATCCAAGTCTCCCTGTTTCCTTCAAAAGGTCAAGCACATACTTCCTTTGAGAAATGAAAGTGCCTTGTTTTGAGTAGGCCACTTCAATCCCCAAAAAATATTTTAATTTTCCAAGATCCTTCATCTCAAATTCTGCAGATAATTTTTCCTTGAGCAGTTGTCTCTCAACCAGATCATCTCCATTAATAATAATATCATCCACATAAACAAGAAGTACAATTAATTTTCCTCCTTGTGAATGTTTGAAGGAAAGTGTATGATCTCCTTGGCTTTGCTTGTAGCCAAGGCACACCATTGGTTTTGTAAATCTTCCAAACCATGCTCGGGGAGACTATTTTAGCCCATATAAAGCCTTCCTCAATCTGCACACTTTGTTTGTTCCACTTGTGGGACCAAATCCTGGGGGAATATCCATGTACACCTCCTCCTCTAAGTCTCCATGCAAGAAAGAATTTTTGACATCAAACTGATGTAGTTCCCACCCAGAGTGGGCAGCAAGAGAGAGTAAAATACGAACAGTGTTCATCTTTGCCGCTGGAGCAAATGTCTCCTCATAATTGATGTCATAGGTCTTAGTATATCCCTTTGCCACTAGTCTTGTTTTATACTTGTCTAGTGTACCATCTGACCGGTACTTTATAGTGTAAATCCATCAACACCCCACTGGCCTCTTTTCTTTTGGTTTATCAACAATTTCCCATGTTGCATTCCTTTTCAGAGCTTGCATCTCCTCATTCATGGCTTGAACCCAATTCTTGTCCTTCAAGGCTTCTTGTACTGTTCTAGGGATTCGTATAGAGTCAATTGCTGCAGTAAAACTCTGGTGCTGCAAAGAAAGAATTGTGGAGGAAACAAATTTGGAAATAGGATATGTAGCACAAGACCTTTTCCCTTTTCTTAATGCAATAGGTAAGTCATCATTAATGTTTGGATCACAATTATCCAAAGGAATTGGTTTAGAATGAATGGGACTAGTGTTTTCAGTACTCACCATGGGTTCGGATTCTTGGAGTTGCGGCTGGATCAGTTCGGGTTGTTTTCTCCTTTGATACACCACTTTTGGCAAGCTTGCTCTAGTTCGAGCAATTCTTTCCGGTTGAGGTGAGTGACTGCCAAAAGGAGCTAATTCCTGTGTATCAGAAGATTGAACCAAGGGAATGTTACTGTCTGGAACAATCTTAGCTTCTAAATCAGTAATGTTCTCTCCCTGAAGCTGAGAGGAAAAATATGATTGACTTTCTTGAAAGGTGACACCCATGGAGACATACAATCGACGAGAGGAAGGGTGATAACATTTGTATCCCTTCTTGTCAGGAGCATAAGCAATGAAAATGCATTTAGTAGCACGAGGGTCAAGTTTGCCCCGATGCTGACGATGGACATGAACAAAAGCAACACCACCAAAAACGCGAGATTCAAGACTTTGCATAATAGGAGCAGAAGGAAAAATGATTTCGAGACATTAACAGGACTAACACCACCAAGAATTCTAGAAGGTATTCTATTTATTAAATAAGCAGCAGTTAAAACAGCTTCCCCCCAGTATAACTTCGAAACTGACATTTGGAATAACAATGCCTTGGTCATTTCAAATAAGTGTTTGTTTTTTCCTTCAGCAACCCCATTTTGTTGGGGAGTATTAACACATGTGAGTTCATGAATAATACCTCGTTCTTTAAGAAAGGTAGAAAGACTTTGATTCACATATTCTCTACCATTATCAGACCGCAGACGCTTAATAGTTTTTCCAAACTGAGTATGAATCATACGATAAAACTGAGTGAATAATTTATACACATCAGATTTATCTTTCATCAGGAATATCCAAGTGACACGAGTGCAATCATCAATAAACGACACAAACCATTTTGCACCAGAAATATTAGGAATGATAGCAGGACCCAAACATCATTATGGATAAGGGAAAATGGTTCATCACTTCTATTAGCACTTGAAGGAAAACTTACCCGATGGTGTTTGGAAAATTCACAAACATCACAATGAAAGGACTCAATTGATTCTTTTAAAAACAAACAAGGAAACATGGACTTAAGCAGAGTGAATGGGGGGTGCCCCAGACGCTTATGTTGGAGCCAAATTTGGGAGGAACAAGACTTGGATTGATGGGAGGAATGTTGCTACTTCACACCAGATCCACCTGAAGTTTCCATCTCAAGGTAGTACAACCCTCCCTTTTCCTTGGCAACTCTAATCGTCTTCCCCGTAGTAATGTCCTGGAATACACAGTGAGAAGGGAAAAAAGTTACGGCGCAATTAAGGTCTTTGGTAAGTTTATGTATAGAAAGAAGGTTAGATGAAAGATTAGGAACATGAAGCACATTTTCCAAATTTAGGCAAGGACTAAGTTTAACATTACCAAAACCCACAACCGATGTATGAGAGCCATCAGCTACAGTTATGTGATGATTACCCATTGGGATTTGATATGATGAAAAATGGGAAGAACAAAAAGTCATCTGATCAGTGGCACCAGAATCAATAATCCAAGAATCCTCAGGAACAGTACCAGAAGCCTGAGAGAATAGACAACATAGATTCTTACCATTCATGACAAGAGAGCAGGAGCCAAAAGACTTACTGAGGGTCTGAGGGAATAAGTAAGAGTGTTTAAATGCTCCAATTCATCCTTACTAAGGGTGGTGATCTTTTCTTTCACCTGTTTGATCTCCACATCTGACATGCTTGTAGCAAAAAGGAGGAATGATGGTTGGATGAGTGATTAGTCTTTGTAATTGTCATGGTGAGGTGTGGGTGATATGGTGGTCACTAAAGGGTCTATCTGGGTTGGAACAGTTCAGGAGTGGAAGGTGTACGGACTATAGGAGGAGGTATAGGTTGACTGTTTTGGCAAGTGATGGTCACTGCTGGATAGAGGAGAGGCCACCGAGTTGGGCGGTGGAAGCGGAGGCCGGAAATGGTCACTGACGCGCCGGAGATAGGGAGGCGCGTGGGGACCACGCGCAGAGAGGTCGGGTGGCGCGAGGAGGCGTGTGGGTGGTCCGATAAGGGTGCGGTTTTGGTGGTCGGCCGAAAATTTGGTGGTGGTTCGTTTGGTGAGGTTGGGTTTTTGGTTTGAGGTTTGGTTTTTGATTTTTTGTTTGGTTTTGGGTGGAACATGAATAAAAATTGGGTTGGTGCTTGAAGGGGCAGCGGGTGCTGGTTTAGTTTTTAGAATTGAGGGGGCCAAGTTTCAGAACAGAGCAATGAAGGCACAAGAAATGAACAGGCCTGCAATGAAGACATAGCACCTTAGGAAGCTCAGCAATGAAGGCTGAGGCAGCGGAAAAACAAAGAGACAGAGACTGCCAAGGATCGTGAGCTCTGATGCCAAATTGCTTGTGTTAGATCACACATAGCATAGTGGTAATCTATTTATACTCTAGAGGAATTAATTACAACTATGATAATTACAAGATAACTAAATGAGGTAACTATTCCCCAAGTTCATGAACTAGAGGCTACATGAATCTAATTAATTACAATAGCTATTTCCTAAGCTATTAATAATTGTTCATGAACCTTGGACGGTGGTCAGCTGATTCCAACAAGTCATTATTACCATGATTGTATATTGATTTATTCAGAGTCTATGTAATAGAATCTCCATTATATAGTTGAAACATACGGGTTATACCAAATAGTCTCTTGTTTTCTCTCTGTTGAAATAGAGAAAACAGGGGCATATGATGCTGAAACCGTGTTTCTCAACTGCACATCGGAGTCTCTTTTATATAGGCTTAATGAAACAGTTACAACATAAATATAGGAGATTCTATTCCTATTTACATGATATGATATGCCTAAACAATAATTACAAAGATTCTAAATATATTTTCAACACTCCCCCTTAAGCTGGAGCTTATAAATTATATGCACCGAGCTTGTTACATAGATAACTAATTCGAGGACCTCTCAAGGATTTGGTGAAGGCATCTGCCAGTTGATCATTGGAGTTGACGAAGCTAGTGGTGATGTCCCCTGATTGGATCTTCTCCCTAATAAAATGACAGTCTATCTCAATATGTTTGGTCCTCTCACGGAAAACTGGATTAGAGGCAATTTGCAATGCAGCTTGATTATCACAGATCAATGTCATTTGCATAGTCTCTTCAAATAGAAGCTCTTTAAGTAACTGTTTCAACCAAATGAGTTCGCAAGTTGCTAATGCTATAGCCCTGTATTCTGCTTTTGCATTAGATCTTGCAACTACATTCTGTTTCTTACTTTTTCAGGATATCAGATTTTCTCCAATGAGTACACAATACCCGGAAGTGGATCGTCTGTGAATAGGTGAACCTACCCAATTGGCATATGAGTAAGCAACTATTTGAGTGTGTCCTCGGTCTTCATAAATGAGACCTTTTCCTGGAGCACCTTTAATGTACTTCAGGATTCGAATCACAGCATCCAAATGGTCCTAGCAAGGAGAATTTAAGAATTGGCTTACCACACTGACTGCAAAAGAGATGTCTGGACGAGTGACTGTAAGGTAGTTCAATTTCCCCACCAATCTCCTGTATCTCCTTGGATCTGATAGTGGCTCCCCCTGATCAGGTAGAAGTTTGACGTTTGGATCCATAGGAGTGTCAACTGGTTTGGCATTCAATAATGCTGTCTCTTCAAGAATATCCATAGCATACTTCCTTTATGAAATCACTAGACCATCCTTAGATTGAGCTACCTCGTTACCCAAGAAATAACGGAGTTTACCAAGGTCTTTAGTCTGAAACTGATGAGAGAAATGTTGTTTCAGCTGTAGTATGCCATGTTGATCACTTCTAGTTTTAACAATATCATCCACACAAACATTCAAATAAATGCATCCTTGGGCCGAATGGCGATAAAATACAGAGTGGTCAGCTTCGTTGCGAATCATACCAAACTATTGCACTACAGTGCTGAATCTGTTGAACCAAGCCCGAGGAGACTATTTAAGACCATAAAGGGACCTGTGAAGCCGACAGACCATGGTAGAGAACTCCCCCTGAGCAACAAACCCAGGTGGTTGCTCTATATACACTTCCTCTTCGAGATCACCATGCAAGAAGGTATTTTTAATGTCAAGTTGATGAAGAGGCCAGTGGCGGATGGCAGCAATGGATAGGAGAAGACGAATAGAAGCCATTTTGGCCACAGGAGAGAAAGTTTCACCATAAACAAGCCCAAATATCTGAGTGTAGCCCTTGGCCACCAAATGAGCCTTAAACCGATCAATCTTACCATCAGGACCCACCTTGACTGTATAAAGCCAGCGACAGTCAACCAAAGACTTCCTAAGAGGCAGAGGGACCAGTTCCTAGGTACCACTGCTTTGAAGAGCACACATCTCATCAATCATTGCTTGTCGCCACTCAGGGTGAGATAAAGCTTCACCTGGAGATTTAGGAATAGAGGCAGACAACAAAGAAGAAAGGCAGCATAATGCAAAGGAGAAAGGAGATGATAACTCAAAGCAATATAATGAGGAGACGGGTTACGAGTAGAATGTATACCTTTACTAAGAGCAATGGGAAGGTCAGGGTCAGGTGGTAGGGTTGGATCCGGTAAAGGAGGTGGTGCCAGAGAAGAGTCCATCATGGCCTCAATAGCAGGAACAGGGGCAGGGACATGCACCAAGGATGTTGGTGGGCGACAACGATATATCTGGAATGGGTGAGCAATAGGGGGATCCACAGGCGGGGTCTCCGGTGGGACAGACTGGAAAGGGACCATAGCAAAAGGAACAGGGACGACTATAGATAGCCACTCAGGAGGCGAGTGAGTTGACTCAAAGTAAGGGACAGACTAGAAGAAGGTAACATCGGCCGATATAAGGTATCGTCGAAGAGTAGGAGAAAAGCAACGATAGCCTTTTTGAGTGAGCGAGACGAGAGTTTGTCAAGTCTGGGAGAGAGATTGTGGACAAAACAAGTGGACCCGAAGACAAGCGGCGGAAGTGAATGAAGAGGGATATGGGAAAAAAGGATCAAGTGAGGTACTTGGTCATCAAGGACCGAGGAGGGCATGCAGTTTATAAGATAGCAAGCCGTCAAAACTGCATCCCCCCAAAACCGGTGTAGAACATTGCCATGAAGGAGAAGGGTCCGAGTGGTTTCAATGAGGTGCCGATTTTTGTGTTCGGCAACCCCATTTTGTTGAGGTGCATGGGCACAAGACATTTGGTGAAGAATGCCTTAGAAGCCATAAAAGTTTGAAATTGTTGGGTCAAATATTCTTTGGCATTATCACTACGTAAAGAGCGAATGGAGACACCAAACCGAGTTTTAATTTCCTGATAAAACTGTTGAAAAATTGAAAACACTTCAGACCTGTTTTTCATTAAAAATAACCATGTATAACGAGAAAAATCATCAATAAAACTCACAAAGTAGTTGAACCCAAGAGCAGAGACAGTACGACAAGGACCCCAAACATCAGAGTGACCTAAAGCAAAAAGGGATGAAGCTCGTTTATGGACTCTATCAGGAAATGAACTACGGGTGTGCTTCCCTAATTGATATGACTCACAAGGCAGACTAGAGAGCTTGGAGAGGCTCGGCACCAACCTTTGGAGTTTGGGAAGGCCAGGATGATCTAACTTAGCATGAATGGTGAGAGGGGAATTTGTGGCTGAACAAACTCGAGAGGGGGTGGAGAGCTGGTAAAGGCCATGAGACTCACATTCGGTGCCAATCATCCGTCCCGAACTCCGATCCTACAGGATAACAGTGTCTTTAGTGAAGGTAATCAAACAATCATGAGAATGAGTGAAACGACTAACAGAGAGTAAATTAAACGGACAAGCGAGGACATAAAGGACAGAATCAACTGATAGGGAAGGGAGTGGATGGGCAGTTCCGATTCCTTGCGATTGAGATTGGGAACTGTTAGCCAAAGTGACAATAGGTAAATAGCCAGATGTAGAAAGAGAGGAGAAAAGGGCCTTATTACTAGAGATATGATCAGACGCAGTGTTATCGATGGCGGATAGCAGCCTATGGCGGCCGGCCAAAAATCCGCCATACAATATGGCGGATGTCATGGTGGACAAAATAAAAATAATATATATATATATATATATATATATATATATATATATATATATATATAACAAAAAAAACTGCAGAAATAAATATAAGTCTCATATCATAGGCAGCCTTGGTATTTATAATTAATTAACTAATTACATGTTATGTTTACAAGGAGAAATAAATGCAAGTACAACTTCCTAAGTATATGCACATCATAATTAATTACATGTTATGTTTACAAGGAGAAATAAATACAAGTACAGCTTCCTAAACTCCCTAAGTACATGAATCTAAACATAAATGAGCCTAAGACTTAAAAGTGCTCCTCCTATTTCGAATGAGAAAACATACATATACATAATCTTGATGTTTCCAACATTTAGAAACATGTATCATTAGTATTAGTGGTAGAAAAGTGAAAAGTCACGAAACTGAAAAGTCAGAAAGAGAATAAATACAGGAGTAGGCTGGTTGCCGAACAAAGGCTGGTTGCCGGAGGTCGGTGGTCGATGGTCGGCGGACGGTGGTCGCCGGTCAGAGGAAGTTCGCCGGACGGACGGTGGTCCCTGGACGGCTGTGGTTTCACGAAAAAAGAGAAGAATCAAAACGTAAGAGACTTTCTTTCTGCCATTCATTAGGGTTTTTACCCATTTTGGGCTGAAAATCCGGGTCGGGTCGCACGACCCAAGCCTCTGTTCCACTTTTTTTTTGTAAGTTTTCCGCCTTTTCCGCCATGGCCGGCGCATCCGCCATGCCCGCCACCCGCCATGCGGCCGCCACAGACCGCCATGCGAAATCCGCATCGCTATCGGCACAGTATGGCGGTTCCTTCAAAACTCGCCACCGTCTTCCGCCATGGCGCCGCCATGGCCGCTTTTCGATAACACTGATCAGACGCACCAAAATCAAGAACCCAAAGACCAACTGAGGGTGGCTGAGATATGCAAGCATATGAATTACCAATGTGTGCAACCAAAGCAGTAGATCCGGAGGTCTGGCAATGCTCAAACCACTGGAGAAAATCTTCATAATTAGCCGGAGATGCCTGAGGAGGATCCATGGTCTTAGGAGGATTTGTGGGACTAGAAGAGGCCATAGATCAGCAACAAAAGGTCCAAAAAACAACAACATGATACCCGGAGAAAATCCTGAAATGGATCGCGCACACTGCTCCACAAGCAAACGTGCTCGGATCAGGGTGAGAGGGGTGGCGTTGGAATTGCCTCTGGACGGCGACCACCGCGCTTGAAACGACGGCCGAAACGGAGGTGCCACGCGCCTGCGACAGGAGTTACGTGCAGGGGGTTTGCGACGCGCGTGAGAGCGCGTGAGGGAGCGTCTGGGGGTGGGTCTCGGGGCGTGGGCTGCGCAGGACGGTCTGGTTCTGAAGGTGGGGTGATTGATCGGAAAGGTCGCCGGAAAAGGTGGCGGCTGACGGTTAAAACGACCGAAAAAAGTGCCAGAAAGAGGTCACGACTGCGAAGGGGAAAACAGGAGTAGAAACACGGTTTGCCAAGAAGATTTCTCACCGGAGGACAGTGGGTCCACCGGGTAAGCACGGTTTTAGGGTTACCTCTGTCTGGCTCTAGATACCATGTTGAAATAGAGAAAACAGAGGCATATGATGCTGATACCGTGTGTCTCAACTACAAAGCGGAGTCTCTTTTATATAGGCTTAATGAAATAATTACAACATAAATATAGGAGATTCTATTCCTATTTACATGATATGATATGCCTAAACAATAATTACAAAGATTCTAAATATATTTTCAACACCCCTGATGTCTATTTTTCATTACTTCAACTTGCTGCAGAAAATGTATTTAATCTTTGCAGGTTGCCTAATCTTGAAGGAATGACTTATAAACAAATAAGACATGGATTTCCAGAGGTAATTAATTATTGTCTCCAAATGTGACTTCTTGATTGAAAACACCATTTATATGCTTACGTGGATTCTCGCTATATTAATTAATATTATCTCAGGCAGTGGTCGCTGGTCTGTACCGGAGTGGGAGAATATACTTCCACCCAAATGATGATGAAATGCTGCAACAAACTGATAAAGTATGTTTACAAACACAACTGACTCTTTCATGTTCATATCATATTTGTCTACCTTTCTGTATTCGATGTTGTGGAACAGCCAAGTTTAAATGGTTGAATCGGCAAGTTATAGGTTTGTACAAGCTCTTCTCAGGTGTTGTATTCCAATCAGATACAAACAGAATTAATAAACAAAATGTTGATATTTGTTGGTATTGACCCTAATTCCTAATTTGAAGATTGGTATTGATAGTTTCCTAATTTAATTAGCAGATTCATATCTTGTAATTAATATTGAGATATGTAAAAGATATGTGATAAATGTGAAGGATAAGAGGGAGAGGGAGGGGGAGTGTGATGGAATTTGGATTTTAGGGAGTTAATCGAAAAAACCAATACTCGATGCAGGGGACTCAATGGAGGAATGAGCTCCGATGCAGTAGTGTGTGAGTGTAGAGATAATTCAGATCTTTAGAGAGAGAGAGAGAGAGAGGAATTAGTTTTCTGAAACGATGATATCCATCCATTGGCCACTTGGCTTTGCTATAAAGCATGGGTAGTTACAAAATGTCAACCTTATGGGAATATTCTAACGATTTCACACTACACAAGGCCACCTCAGCTTGATACAAACAGAAAACTTAAAATGTAAACCTTCCTAAAAAATGTGAGTGACATAGTCCTCACATGAAAATACATCATAAGGTAAAAACAGGGAAAATAAACTATAGAGTAAAACATAAAAGGTTAAAGTATGTAATTCCTATAACAATACCCGCCCCTTCAACAACATCCTTGTCCTCAAGGGTGGAAATTGGGAAACCTTTTGAGGAGGTGATTGTAGAATTCCCAAGTGGCACAGTCACTAGGCAAATTCTTCCATTTGATCAGTACCTTAGTAGCAGCCATGCGGCCCCTCTTCACCATTTTCTTGTCTAGAATTGCCTCGGGTTCACCTTCGGGAGAAGCAAACTCGTGATGGGAAGGCAGAGGGTGATTGGGATTGGTTGTGGGGTTTTTGTAGGGCTTCATCTGAGATACATGGAAAACATTGTGTATCTCAGAAGAGGGTGGTAACTCCAATTGGTATGCAGCTTCAACAATGCGATCAATCACTTGGTAAGGGCCATAAAATTTGGGGAAGAGTTTGTGATGTGATTGGTGGCGGATGGAAAACTGCTTATAAGGTTGCAGCTTGAGGTACACAAAATCTCCAATATTAAACACTGTCACTGCGATGTTTATCAGCCTGATGAGCCATGCGGTTCTGAGCTCGAAGCAAATGGAATTGGGGAAGTTGAATGGCAGCTTCTCTAGCACTAAGGGTGCGGTCTACTGCTGCATTAGTTGCTTCGCTTGGGAGGTAAGGCAGAGGAATGGGAGGCTGCTGTCCATAAACCACTTCATAAGGGGTGGTTTGAATGGAAGAGTGAAAATTTGTGTTGTACCACCACTCACTCAAAGTCAACCATTGAGACCATGAAGATGGCTTTTCTGAACACATACAACGAAGATAAGTCTTCAAGCATTTGTTGACAATTTCAGTTTGGCCATTCGATTGAGGATGGTTAGCAGTGGATTTGTTCAAAGAGACCCTCTGTAGCTGAAATAACTCACTCCAGACTTTGCTAAGGAAAATGGGATCTCGATCACTAGTAATGGTGCTAAGCATTCCATGCAACTTAAAAACATGATTCAGGAAGACTTGAGCAACATCAAGAGCTGTATAGGGGTGTGACAAAGTGAGGAAGTGAGCATACTTGCTCAATCGGTCAACAACCACCAAAATGATTTGTTTTCTCGAAGAAGGTGGTAACCCCTCAATAAAATCCATGCTAATAAAGTTCCAATAAAAACACACAAAACATTATGCAATTGCAACGGTAAACATAATTGTTAGTGATCTAACAACTATATATTTAAAATGATTTCTTATTTTTAACATTATCAGACTGATGATCAATCTTCCAATGCATTGGACGCAAGCATTGGACTCATGATCAATCTATGAAATGCATGTTTAAATGCTTTCTTATGAGTGAATCTATCTTCAGTCAGAGGTTTTGTGAAGATGTCTGCCCACTAATGGTCGGTATCAACAAATTGAATATCAATTATACCTTTTTGCATATAGTCTCTAATGAAATGATGTTTAATCTCTATATGCTTAGCTCCAGAATGCAATATAGGATTCTTAGAAAGATTTATGGCAGCAGTGTTGTCACACATGAAAGGTATGCTAGTTACAAACACGTAGTCTTCCAACTGATGTTTGATCTAGAGGAGCTTTGAACAGCAGTTTGCAGCAGCAATGTACTCAGCTTCAGCAGTTGACAAGGCTATTATGCTTTGCCTTTTGCTTGACCAGGAGACTAAGTTAACTCTAATGAAGTGGCAGCCTCCACTGCAGCTTTTGCATTCTATACGGTCTCCAGCATAATCAGTATCATAGAATCCAACTAATCTGTACTCATCAAATTTCTTGTGAAGCAAACCCAGATAAGTAGAGCCTTTAAGATATCGAAATATGCATTTAACTGCTGAGAGATGAGACTCGCTAGGATCAGATTGAAAACAAGTACATATACAAACACTGAACATGATATCATGTCTGGACGTAGTCAGATATAAGAGGGAACCAATCATACCTCTGTATACCTTTTGTTCTACCTTTTTGTCTTTATCATCTTTATTCAATATGGACGTTGGATGCATAGGAGTGTTCATTGGTTTGTAGTCATCCATTTTGAAGCGTTTCAGAAGCTCCTTTGTGTACTTCGTCTGATGAATGTACACAACGTCCATTGTTTGTTTTACTTGTAATCCTAGGAAGAATTTAAGATCTCCCATCATGCTCATTTCAAATTCTCTCTGCATAAGTTTAGAAAAGTCTTGACAGAGAGATTCATCTGTTGCACCAAATATAATGTCATCAACGTAAATTTGAGCAACAATAAAATCCTTTTTAACATTTTTCCTAAACAAGGTTGTATCAACCTTTCTTCTAGAGAAACCATTCTCCATTAAGAAGGTACTGAGTCTCTCATACCTAGCTCTAGGAGGTTGCTTCAGTTCGTATAAAGCTTTCTTAAGCTTATATACATTCTTAGGATGGGTTTGGTCTTCAAAACCCGGTGGTTGCATAACATAAACTTCTTCATTAATAAAACCATTTAGAAAAACACTTTTTACATCCATTTGATAAAGCATGATGTTGTGGTGTGCAACATATGATAGCAAAATGCGTATGGCTTCTAATCTAGCTACTGGAGCAAAGGTTTTAGTATAATCAATACCTTCCTATTGAGAGTAGCCTTGAGCAACTAACCTTGCCTTTTTCTGACAACTTTGCCATCTTCGTCCAGCTTGTTTCTATATACCCATTTCGTTCCAATGATTGACTTGTCACTTGTCAGAGGTACTAGCGTCCATATGTCACTACGTTGAAACTAGTTGAGCTCTTCTTGCATGACAAGGATCCATCCTTCGTCCATCAAGGCTTCGTCCACTGACTTTGGTTCCAACTCAAAGATAAAGGCTGAATCAGCTTGTTCTCTGAAGGTTGACTTTGTCCGGACTTTATCACTGGGATTCCCAATGATTTGCTCCTCAGAATGGTAATTCCTGAATTGCAGGCATGTTGGGTATTGTCCACTTGTTGGGACGTTGATGCATCTGAGGCATTTTGTGTTGTGCCTGATGAGGTATCTTCTTTGATTGTTGGACGATCACTCACATCGTTCAGACTCATACATGATCTTGTACCCGTGCGAAGCACGGGTGTATCATTTTTTGTATTTTCTGTTTGAATTATTTTTAAAATGTAGAAACTAACGCATTAAAAGCTAAACTAATAAGTATTTGTGTAGTATTTGAAAAGTTTGTTCGGTGTCTCCTTGGTATGAAAGTAAGGCTATTGGGGAAAAAGATATTAGTGAACAAATGTTAAGGGGACGTTATGGTTTGGTGTACATGTCCTCTTGGTGGACTATACATCCTCGTTTTTTGGAATTAAAATGACTTGATTGAACATTGTACTGAGTGGTATGGTACCGTTAACAATTGAAAATGGCAGATTGTTAATCACTTAGATGCTCATTAAGTTATCCCTTAAATATATCAAATTGTTATACGTTTATGATGACTATATATTCATACGAGATTAGGTATATTCTTAGATATATTGTATCACTCCTAACATCAATGCAACTGAATATATCTAATAATTTTTTCTTGTCCACACTCCCTAACATACAAGTTCTTCTTTCTCTCAGTGAAGCTGAAACGTTTTTGACATACATGAGCTTTAGTTTCTAAGACATGTTTGCTACTTTATACAACAACAACAATTGCCACCAATCAAGCCACACCTGAAAAAATGTACATTTTTTGGGTAAAGAAAAATAAAATATAACATAGCATTGTTCACAATGTCTACACGTTCTTCTACAGATAACATAAAAATAAAGAGCTCATAGAAATTTTATAAAAATTAAAATTAAAAAAGACTTTAATTGTCATTGTACAAATTAGATCTAACAAATTCTCAATGTCAAAGACAGAAGCTGGAAATTAAAGATAATCAGATCTAATTATGCGATGATAGTCTAAAAAATAATCATAAATTTGGAAGTCCAGCTACATTCCAACATAGGTACAATAGCATAGATACCCAACAAAATGAATCAAATACCTAAAAATGATACAACATAGGTACCTCAACACTATCAGAACACTATCAATAACCATTTTTCTCTTACTCATTTATATCAATTGTACAAAAGTGTTTTTGAAATAAGTAATGAGATTGAACACTATCAATACCTAAGTCTTTGACAGATTCAGTGATTTGTCTATGATAAGATGAAAATTGTGAAACATTCACATCTTGTTTAGCACACAAGTTTCTGTTTATACCAGTAAGATTATATGGCTGCTTTAGGTTTGAGCTAGTACCCCTTTGATCTCAGGAAAAACTGGCTTGGAATAATGATATCAATACACCATTAAAAATGAATTGAAAGCTTACCCCAATCAATACTTTTTTTTGCTTACCCCAGTATGACAATAGCACTTAGTCTTAAAAGCATTATAAAGATAAGAGATAAAGAACAGAATATAATCTATTTATACACTGAATATTGTTTACTCAACTGGCTAAAAATCTAATATTTCCTGCAGTTGCACCTCGACCTTCTTCGTGATCTATTTCGTGATGGACTTGTCGATCAACACTAAACAATAATCACATCCCAAAGGTTAAGAATTAATCCAACTTTGGGGGTCTCTGCATAAATAGATTATATGAGAAGTTTTAGCAAGTTTGCAACAATTTAGTCATCCATGCATGCTCGCCAATGCTACTACTATTGAAAATGATTTTTGTTGAAATGAGAGAAAAACAAGAGACTATTGGTATAACCCGTATGTTTAAACCACACAGCGGAGACTCTATTATATAGATTATGAGTAAATCAAAATACAATCAATGATAATAATGACTAATTAAAACAAAAGAAACAAACGATATCTGATAATCCTAATAATCCTAATTACATATAATTAGGAGATAATATACGATACTCTTAAGATATTATCAAATATTCTAACACTCCCCCTCAAGCTAAAGCTAACTAAGCTTTAAGCTTGTTACACAGAAACGATGAATTCCCCCTCAAATAAAAATAATAAAAAGCTGAGCTCCACAGAGATAATGGTTGGAAGGCAACTCAGGGATGCTGAAGAGGCCGGAGAGAGTTGGTGGAAAGATAACTTAGCAAGATAGCGGGAATGATCATCTGCCTGACAGAAATTTCTTGGCAAGCAATCTAGCAAAGCAAGGTCTGAACTTAGAACTGCATTTGGAAGCTTCAAAGAACTTTATCGGAGACCCAAATTATTTAAAATTTGAATTAAGGCAGACAATTACTTCCATAACTAAGCCGAGGCCAGTGCATCTGGGACAAATACGGGGTCAGTGCATCTGGGACAAAGGGCCAAGACCAATGCATCTAGGAAAAAGGGCCAAGACTAGTGCATCACTAATATGATTCATCTGTGGCAAAGGAGTCATCATTGGAATGATCGTCGGCGGGAAGAGAAGCCACTGGTATGATCCATTAGTGGAAAAGAATTGCATGACAAACACTGGGGAGTAGAACAGAAGGAGAAGGCGATGACGTATCCAGAGAGAACAAAGAACGGCGATAGTCGCACAGGAAATGGCGGCTGGAGAGGTGGCCGGATGCGCTACCACACGCAACTGGAAGTGGAGCGCGTGCGGCTGCGCGCAGAGAGTGTTTGCAGCGCGTAAGATGGCGAATGGCGGAGCTTATTGGACGGCTGGACAGATTGGAGGACAACGACTCTAATGATGTGGCCGTCAGCCGAAAAACGGCAGCGGCGGATGCCGGCCGTCAACCACAGACAGCGGCAGACTAGATAGAGATGAGACACTAGGCAGACACGGATTAGGTTTGCCTCTTGTTAGGCTCTAGATAGCATGTTCAAATGAGGGAAAAACAAGAGACTAATGGTATAATCCGTATGTTTCAACCACATAGCGGAGACTATTATATAGATTATGAGTAAATCAAAATACAATCAATGATCTTTCGATTATTTAAAAAAAAAAAAAACAATCAATGATAATAATGACTAATTAAAACAAAAGAAACAAACAACATCTGATAATCCTAATAATCCTAATTACCAAACCTTGATCTATATCTTGTACCTAGCTTGTTATCTCCTGAAAGACATGGAAAAAACAGAGAAATAAAGAAAAGGAAGGAGAGGGCAAATAAGCAAACAAATAAACGGAAGAAACGTAGAGAAAAATTGGAATTATTAGTCCCAACTCCCAATGACTCACAACTTCAGTTCAATAAGGATAACATAATTCATTTGAATTGTTATTTTCAAATGGAGAATCTAAATATGAACACACTGATATAAATAACAGTTTGAAATTAAATAAAGAGTTATCACATCAAGTTCAACAGGTATCAAAGATATCTTAAAGAATTACTTTTGTTACAAAATTGGAAGTTCGAACCAATATATGAACATGTAATTAACCTGTGTCTCTTCTAACTTGATCCATCCTAGCTGTAAAGTCTATGTTGGCCTGCCTATCTCCTATTTAAATGTACAGGTCATTATTGTCAATAAACATAGAAACTACAAACTTGAATGTCATGGGTTCTAAAAAAATGAAGAATTGGAATCTCAAATTGAAAGCAAGAAAAGCTTACATGCATAGCCAATTCTGAAAAGGTTCCCACAATCCCATTGCTTTTTATTCTACTCAATTATGTCCATCTGTTCATGTTATCTAATTGATTTTCAAAAGTTGATACACAAATATAGAATAGGATAGTTTGTAATATGCATACCACAATTCACAATGACAGGAGCAGAAGAGACAAAGATGTAATGTGTGCAATTGGGACAAATATCAAATAAATTGTGTTGGCTTTAACCAAATGAATACAACTCAAATTCAAATTTTAGCATTTTTCTCAAAAGAAAATAATCAAAATTTCTTGTGTTCATGTATGATTCTATCACCATCAATATAGTGAGTTCAATATTTGAGTTTTTATCTACTAAATTAAAGAATCTAATTCCAAAGGCATGCCAATTCAAGATTTTGAAGTTCAATTGCATTGATCCTTAATTTCCATGTTTTAAAAGATAATATGTGGGGCTTAGTGCCTTAATTTTAAAATTTTGAACTTATGTGATGGTCATTTTTTATTGGATGTTGCTCATTCTATTTCAAAAGATAAAAGGTGTTCGATACCATGCACATGTAAGAGGGAGAGGCACCATTTCTTCAACTACATTCCCACCCAAAAGATGCCTAAAAATGAATGCAAGATAAAAGGTGTTTGATACCATGCATGCAATTTTTCATCATACTTAAAATTAATTTGAAAGCTTTGAAAAGAGTTGCACAAACATGCAGTAGAGCAAGGGCTTACTTCTGGAGATAATCCCTGTGCTCAATACTTGTCATCCCAGAACATAGTTTTAGTTCCAATATTTGTGGCATACTTAACACCTGATATAGTAAACAATAAAACAATAGTTTTAGTTCCAATATTTGTGGCATACTTAACACCTGATATAGTAAACAATAAAACAAAAATTGATATCTTACATTGAAAAGAGTTAGAATTATTCAATTTTTTTCCTGGAATTTCAAATGCGGTTTAGATAAAAACTTAAATTAAAAGCTCATTCTTAAATCTTAATAGAAAGCCATAAGTTAGAGAGAAGCTACTTATCCAAATAGGTTCATGTAGAAACAATGTCAGGAATCATTTTGCATAATGGTGTCTTTGATTGATGAGTTAGTCAAGTTACCTGGCAGAGTTGATTTGTCATATCCTCCAAAGATTTGAGTCTTTTGATGCAAAACCTGCATAAGGAAGGCATTTTTAAAAATTGAATATTGAAGAAGGGGAAAAGAAAATTACGTCTCTTTAATCTTGATCAAAGAAAGTATACCAAAAAGCCTACAACTTGGCGTATGTGTTTGGATTCATCCCAAGATGAGCCAGTGAACTGCAAAGTAAACCAAAAAAGAAAAAAGTAGAAAATAAGTCCCTTGCACTTCTGCCCTTTTAGTGTACGCATAGGTTATGGCAAATATCCAAAGTCACCTGATCTGGTGCTTTAAGACACCATAGTTCCAACTCACACAAACCTGCCTTCAGATATTCTCCAAAGGACAAAGCCAACTTCAACACTACAATTGTTTGATAAGTTGTTCATGCTCATTCTTTAGACATTCCATGGTATGATTCAAATCAGAGTTCATGACCTTCATCTGTTGTAATTATGAAAAAGTGTAAGTTAAAAAGAAGAAAACATTGGAATTGGAAAATATACAATAAATTCCAATAATATTCTAAGCCTGTGCAAATGCAACTCATAGTGGAAATGTAAGACTGTTTATGGACAAATGTAGGAGAAATAAGTACATCACAAAAAAATATGGAAGATTAGCTCCTAAATCCTGAAGAGTAGAGTAGACACTAACGTAGAGAAATGAAAAGTAACTAAAGTACTTCATAATAAAGAAATAGATTTGTTGTTAACTCTAGTAACTTTTATTTTGTAAAGGGAAGTACTCAATAATTTGAAGGCTTCTATTGGCAGCTTCTTCATTGCATGATGCTTCATAAGGTTCTTCCATGTTCATATCACAGTCACTCAAAAAAAAAGTAATCAGTAGCAAGGTGTGTTCAATCTTGCTGTGATCAAGGTTCAAAATTGGCTCTGTTCATAACAAGTGGTATCAGTAGCAAGGTTCAAGAAGAGGATCTGTTCCTTCTCTTCAAATGGGGGGAGCCAAATTTGATGTTGAAAAATTCACTGGTGACAACGATTTTGGTCTGTGGAGGATCAAAATGAAAGCCTTGCTGGTTCACCAAGCCCTTGAGGATGCTTTGCTTGGCATCGCAAAAATGCCAGCTACGATGACTGATAAGGAGAAGAAAGATATGATAAGCAAGGCCCACAGCACTATCATTCTTTCTTTGGGAGATGAAGTTCTCAGGGAAGTTGCAGATCAAGATTCTGCTGCAGGGTTATGGCTAAAGCTCGAAAGTCTTTACATGACCAAGTCCCTCACCAACAAACTGTATCTGAAGAAGAAGCTGCATCAAATGAAGATGGAAGAAGGTATGTCAATCAAGGAACATGTCTCTTTGTTCACAAAGACTGTTCTTGATTTGAAAAGCATTGATGTCAAGATCACTGAAGAAGATCAGGCTATTATGCTGCTGTGTTCTCTCCCACCTTCCTTTGATAATCTTGTCGATACAATGATGTTTGGGAGAGATACACTCACCCTTGAAGAAGTCAAAGTCACTCTCAATGCTAGGGAGATGAAGAAGAAGATTCTGGAGATTAAAGGTGAATCGGTTGATTCAGAAGGGCTGTTTGTAAAGGGTAAACCAGAAAGGAAAGATGGTAAAGGCAAGAACAAGCAGAAACAGAAGTCCAAAACAAAGAAGTCTTGTTTCCATTGTCACAAGGAAGGGCATTTCAGAAAGGACTGCCCTGATAGAAAAAAGAAGAACTACAAGAAGGGTAAGGAAGACAGTGATTTTGCTGATGTTGCAGAAGGGTATGAAAGTGCCGATTTGTTGGCTGTTACCACTGACTATTGTTGTGATGAATGGATTCTTGATTCTGGGTGTACCTTTCACATGACACCAAATCAAGAATGCTTCGATTCATACAACAAAGTGGATGCTGGCAAGGTCCTGATGGGTAACAACATTGCCTGCAAAGTTGTTGGAATTGGAAATGTGAAGATCAAACTTGCTGATGGTTCAACAAAGATTTTCTCTGATGTTAGACATGTACCAGACCTGAAGAGAAATCTTCTTTCTCTTGGAGTGTTTGATCATGCTGGCTGCACATTCAAAGGTGAAGGTGGAGTGCTCAAAATCATGAAAGGCTCTATGCAGATTCTGGAAGGAGTCAGGCAGAATGGCTTATATCGATTGCAAGGTAACACAATCTCAAACCCTGCTGGTTTAATTTCTACTTCTAAGCCAAATGTTTCAAAGCTTTGGCACCTTAGACTTGCTCACTTAAGTGGAAGAGGTCTGGAAGAGTTAAACAAGCAAGGTTTAATTGGTAATGGTGTTTTTGAGAAGCTAGATTTTTGTGAACACTGTTTGTATGGGAAACACAAAAGGGGAAAATTCAATACTGCAACACACACAACAAAAGCTGTTTTAGAGTATATACACTCGGACATTTGGGGGCCAGCAAGGGTGCCTTCTTTGGGAGGTGCTAGATACTTCATAACCTTCATAGATGATTGGTCAAGGAAGGTTTGGATCTATTTGTTGAAACATAAAAATCAGGCTTTTAAGTGTTTTAAACAATGGAAGATTCTGGTGGAGAAACAAGCAGGGCAGCAAGTCAAGACACTTAGGACTGACAATGGTCTTGAGTATTTGAGTGATGAGTTCACTGAATTTTGCAAAGATAATGGGATAACAAGGCACAAAACAGTGAGGTTAACTCCTCAACAAAATGGTCTAGCCGAGAGAATGAATAGAACCATTTTGGAGAGGGTTAGGTGCATGTTATCCTATGCCAATCTTAGCAAAACTTTCTGGGGAGAGGCAGTCCAAACTGCTTGTTATCTGATCAATAGATCTCCCTCAGCTGCTACAGGTTTCAAGGTGCCAGAAGAGAAGTGGACTGGAAGGCCTCCTAGTTATGAAGATCTGAGAATTTTTGGCTGCACGGTTTTCATGCATGTTAATGAAGGGAAACTAGAGCCAAGGGCCAAGAAAGGTATATTCTTAGGTTACCCTGAAGGAGTCAAAGGCTACAAGGTTTGGCTGTCATGTTCAGGTAGAGGAAAAGCTGTCATAAGCAGAGATGTGATTTTCAGAGAAGATGATTTGATGGGAAGTACTGAAAAGAGTCACACAGTGCCTTCAAGTCCTGAGAAGTCAGTACAGGGAATTCATGTGGAGGTGGAGGATCCTACTCCTAAGAAATCAGTGAGTCAACCACAACCAGAATTGGATACTCTCAATTCTGATTCTACCTTGTCAGATTACAATCTTGCTAGAGATAGAGAAAGGAGAGAGATAAGACCTCCAGAGAGATATGGCTATGCTGATGTTATTGCATATGCCTTGAACATAGAAAATGATGATGATGCTGATCCACTTACTTACAAGCAAGCTATATCAGGTGAAAATAGTGAGGACTGGAAAGCTGCCATGGATGAAGAATTCAATTCTCTTATCAGAAACAACACATGGGAGCTGGTTGAAAAGCCTAAGAAACAGAAGATTATTGGCTGCAAGTGGATTTATAAAAGAAAACCCGAGGTTCCTGGTGTTGAGACATTTAGGTTCAAGGCTAGAGTTGTTGCCAAAGGTTTCACTCAAAGGGAAGGGATAGATTTTAAAGAAATCTTCTCTCCAGTTGTGAAACATACAAGTATTAGAGTGATCCTTGCTCTTGTAGCTGTCAACAATCTAGAGCTTGAGCAAATGGATGTCAAGACAGCTTTTCTCCATGGTCATCTTGAAGAAGACATTTACATGAACCAACCAGAGGGTTATGTTGAAGCTGGAAAAGAAAATCTGGTTTGTCTCCTAAAGAGATCTTTGTATGGTCTCAAACAATCACCAAGGCAATGGTACAAAAGGTTTGATTCCTTTGTGATCTCTAAAGGCTACAAAAGATGTTCTTATGACAGTTGTGTGTATTTCAAGAAGGAAGACTCGGGTAAATTCATCTATCTACTACTATATGTTGATGACATGTTGATAGCAAGTAGTGATATTGATGCTATAAATAAACTGAAGAGGCTGCTGAGTACTGAGTTTGAAATGAAGGATTTAGGAGCTGCAAGGAAGATACTTGGGATGGAAATTATCAGAAATAGAAGCAAGGGTCTGCTGTATGTAAATCAGACTAGCTACATTGATAAAATCCTCAAGAGATTTAACATGCAGGAGGCTAAATCAGTGACTACACCTATTGCTGCTCATTTCAAATTATCAGTGGAGCAATCACCTAAAACTGAAGAAGATCAGAAATACATGAGTGACATTCCCTATGCTAATGCTACTGGAAGTCTTATGTATGCTATGATTTGCACTCGGCCGGACATTGCCTATGCAGCAAGCATGGTGAGCAGATTCATGGGAAAACCAGGGAAGGCTCATTGGCTTGCTGTCAAGTGGGTATTTAGGTATTTAAAGGGTGCAAAATCTGCAGGGCTGGTTTATGGCAGTTCAGAGGGTAATGACAGTGGCTTGAGAGGTTTTGTTGATGCAGACTTTGCAGGGGACTTAGACAAAAGAAGGTCCACGACAGGTTATATATTCACCTTGTTTGGTTGTGCTATTAGTTGGAAGGCAAACTTACAATCTATTGTTGCCTTGTCAACTACTGAATCCGAATACATTGCACTGACTGAGGCAATAAAGGAAGCTATATGGTTGAAAGGCCTTGTTGGTGAGCTGGTTGGGAGTACTGAGACTGTGGATGTGTGGTGTGATAGTCAAAGTGCTTTGTGTCTCTCAAAGAACCAAGTGTTCCATGAGAGAACAAAACACATTGATGTTCGGTTACACTATATCAGAGATGTAATTGCTGCAGAAGTTGTGAATGTGAAGAAGGTTGCGGGTGCTGATAACCCTGCTGACATGTTGACTAAAGTGATCCCTAGTACCAAATTTTCTCACTGCTTGAATTTGGTAAACATCGGGTCATTGACAGATTGAAGTCTCTACTAGAGACTTGATGCATTCCTAGCTATGTGCAGACTATGAAGATCCAAGGTGGAGATTGTTGATAATCTAGTGGATATTCATTAGTTAGTTAGTTAGTTAGGATATGCTGTGTAAAGCTATGTGATAGCCATTTCCCTTGTATTGATATAGTTAGTTAGTTAGAAGTTTAAACCGGTTTTGTAACTAACTTGCGGGCTTGGGAATGCAGCTATATAAGTCTTAGCTTTGTAGAATAGAATAGAGGTATTATTTTCCTTTTCTGTATTTTTTGAGTGATTCATCATAGATGAATGTGAGTGCAAGAGAGGCATAGGCTTTTATGCTCATTCTTTGTAATCTTGTTACTGTTTCATTGGTGATGAATAAGATTGACTCTCAGTGAGGACGTAGGATATCAATTGATCCGAACCTCGATAACTCTGGTGTTCTTTTTCTAGATCAAGATTCTGTATTGGTGTGTTCAATCTTGCTGTGATCAAGGTTCAAAATTGGCTCTGTTCATAACAACAAACATAAACAAAAAAGAGGAAGCAAAAAAATAATTATTTATTTAAACCTATAAAACAGAGCTTCAGTGTGTTCAACTTTTATAAACTGGTATTTTGATCTTCCATAGGAGCAAAAAGTTGGGCTCTAAAAATAGATGACCACAGAACAAAAGTAATACACAAAGGAGAGTTTTGAACAACAAATTTGTCACCTATATTTTGTGAATCCGCCGACAGCATCGTATCTCCCCAGGCAAATAGATGACAAACTATAACACAAAGGAGACACCCACACCACAAAAAGCCGCATTTTAGACTAAGATTTCAAAAACCCTACATAATGAAAACTAAAAAAACTGAAATAACCATTCACCTGACATAAAATTATCAGCAAGGAAGACATTTAGCTAGTGACGGCAACAGAGGAGCGAAGAGAGACAGCGGAGGAGAGAAGAGAGACGTGGAGGGAGGGACGGTTTCTATGTAAGAGAGATGAGGAGGAGAGACGGATGAGACGCGGTTGGCGCGGAGGAGGCAACGACAGGAGCAAACGGCGCCGAACAGGGAAGAAGCAAGAAGACAGTAAGGGTTTCTATTTTAAAAATGAAACACTAACAATGAAATAAGGGAAAAAATGATTTGACAAAAATATCCTTAAAAGCTGCAGATACACAAGTGATTTTACCAAAATACCCTAGCCACTACATTCCTTTTATATATAAAGATCTGCAAAAGATTCATCTAACTTCGATAGTTTATTATCAGGTTTCTTGTCATCAAACTTTACATGAATGGATTCTTCTACAACGAAAGTTCTACAGTTATGTACTCTAAATGCTTTTGATGTTTCAGAGTATTCTAACAATATTCCATTGTCTACCTTAGCATCAAACTTACCAAGTTGACCTTTGGTATTTAGAATGAAACATTGACATCCGAAAGGGTGAAAGTAAGATATGTTGGGTTTCCGTCCTTTCCACAATTCATAAGGAGTTTTATTCAAAATAGGTCTTATGTATATTCTGTTTTGAATGTAGCAGGCAGTGTTTACAGCTTCAGCCCAGAAGTGTTTGGATACAGAATTATCATTGAGCATTGTCCTAGCCATCTCTTGAAGAGATCGGTTCTTTCTCTCAACAACACCGTTTTGTGGAGGTGTTCAAGATGTAACAAGTCTAGTGGCCTTGAGGTACCCCAAGTCAATCTTGTAATGATTGTTTTGCCTCTTGGCATTGAATAAGATGGATCCATCAGGGTTCTTAACCATACATTCACCTTTATTGAAGGAAACATCAGACCCACTATCACATAATTGACTTATGCTAAGTAAGTTGTGTTTTAGTCCTTCAACCAACAAATATCAATAAAAGGAAAAGGATGCTTACCAATCTTACCTATTCCGACTATCTTCCCTTTCTGATTGCCTCCAAAGGTAACCCATCCACCAGACTTACTGCGGAGGTCTTGGAACATAGACTTTTCTCCCGTCCTATGACTTGAGCATCCACTGTCCAAGTACCAGGACTGGGGTTTCCTTTGTGTTGCTAAGAAGATCTGCAACAGGTATTATCATATTCTTAGGTATCCAGATAGAATTGGGTCCTTTCTTGCTAGTCTGAGGTCTTCGTCCATGCATAACATTTTTCTTTCTATGTATGCATTTAGATGTGATATGACTGGTTTTATCACAGATATTACAATATACATTGGATGCATGTGGTTTAGTTTCTTTGGGACGTTCATAAAGCATAGACGCTTTGTGGGTTTTGATACCTTGCGAGAAACTTTTTGCTTCTCTTTGTCATAGCCTAAGCTAGACTTATCATGAGGTGATCTAGTATACCTCAATATTAGACTAAGCTTTTCTAATCCTCCTACTAACTTTGATATGTTCTTCATTAGATCAGATACTTCCTGCTTTACTCTTGCGACTTCAGATGGAACATTGGACTTAGAATTGAGTTTATCAGTTTGATTGACATTCTCAGCTTTTAGCTCATTATTTTCTTCAATGAGCTTTTGATTTTCTTTGATTATTTGAGAAAATCTTTTCTTAAGTTGTTTGTACTCATGATGTAATATTGGGGAATTACTTAATAATTCATCAAATGCATATTGCAAGGAGTTAGAATCAGATACCTGATCTTCGTCCGACTCATCGTCCGAAGTATCGTTGGCCATCAGGTAGAGATTGGATGGAGGAGGGGTCCTTGGTCTATAAAAGATGTTTAGGATAGCCAACTTTTCCTTTGCAGTTGAAACTGTGACATCATCTCCAATCTTGATCTGTCCAGAGCACTCATGAGACACCAACTGGCACGAGCATTTAAGGAACATATCCGAACTTCATTGTCCATCCAGTCAGTGTCGGGCTTGGAAGTTGTTGAGCCATCCTCAAGGATTAAAGTTGGATCATAATCACCATCAATGAACACATCCCAGAGGTCAAGTCCTTCTTGAGCTATGACATATGTTTCAAACATGTCTCCAACGAGGATAGTCTGTTCCATTGAAGACAGGTAAAATGCTTAGAGACGGTCCTCAAGCATTTCTTCTTTCAGGAGCAGCTTTCTGAGGTCTTTCTTCAGGAACAACATGTTGTTCATCGTCTGAAGAGTCTTCTCTTCCCTCAGTTGACCAAAGACAGAGATTTGCTTCCTCCTTGCTTCTTCCTCTTCCTCAGAAGATTCAAGATCTTCCCAAGTAGCCATGAAGTTCTTCTTCTTTTTGAAGAACTTTTTCTTGTCCTTCAGCAAAGGGCACTCATCCTTAAAGTGGCCAGGCTTTTTGCATTCGAAGTAGATCATTGGATTTTTGTCCTTGGACTCACCATGATCTTTAAAGTTTTATTTTGAAATGGCTTTCTTTTCATGCCATTTTTCTTTCTTCACATATTTTGTATTTTTCTGGAGATGAAGGACAGCTCATCATCGTCCGATGATTCGTTTTCCATTTGTTCAGCATCATCACTTGACTCATCAGCCTTTAAGGCCTTTGAGCTACTAGCCTTTCGAGCTTTCAAGGCAATAGATTTGTTTTTCTTTGAGGGGTTATCAACATTCATCTCTTGTTCATGCACTTGTAAGCTACCCACTAAGTCATCCCGGGTCGAAGTTGAAAGTTCTTTGGCCTGGGTGATTGCAGTAACGAGTGACCTCCATTCTTTAGGAAGACTTCTAAGAATTTTAGTCACATTTTATTTAGCGGTGTAGATTTTCCCAACGGACTTCAGATTGTTTATGATGGTCTGAAAACGATCCATCATGTCCAGGATGGATTCTCCCTCCATCATAGTAAATAATTCATATTGGCCTACCAACATGATTATTTTAGAGTCTTTGACTTTTGTAGTTCCTTCGTGAAGGTTGGACAGAGTGTCCCGGATTTGTTTGGCATATTCACATTCATGAATCTTTTGAAATTTATCAGGACTCAAAGCACACATCAAGGCATATCGTGCTTTGTGATTCTGTTACATCTTTGCTCTCTCAGCATCAGTCTACTCCTTTTCAGCTTTGTTAGAACCATCATCGGTGAGACTGACGTTGGGTCCAATTGTGATTCTGGACCATAGAACTGAGTTTGTGCTCAGAATGAAACCCTTGAACCTCTCCTTCCAGTAGAGGTAATGAGTTCCATTGAAGAACGTTGGTCTAGTCATGGAAGTACCTTCCATAACTGGTTGACTACCACTAGGCATACCCTGACCTGCCATCATTGCTTGAAAGGATCTTTCATCTAACACGGCAAAGTGCTCAACCTAGAGGCTGAGCTCTAATACCAATTGAAGGAACCTGTTCAGGCACAAGTATTCAACACTTCTTCAGGCAACAACAAGTATTCTTTTAAAGACAAGCCTCTTTAAGCTCAACTAATATTGTTTAGAAAAAGATTCTTAAACTAAGTCTAACTCACTATGTGTGAGAGTATGACAATTAAGATCTTAGAACTCTGAAAGCAACTTTTTGCAGAGAGTAAAAGGGAAAGATAAACTCAGAGAAAGCTTAAGAGCTTGTGTATGTTTTGATTTCTTGATTGCTTGTAAGCTTGTATGAAATTTGTTCAAGTTCGGTAACTTTGCTTCTTCAAGGTTGAGGGTATACATTGCCTTCAATCTTGAGCAATCTTAGATCTCTTCAACGGTTGGCAAGAGAGCCGTTCTGATGAGCATTAAATGCAAAAAACCGTTGAGTCTGATAGCTTGTGGAGAGCTTCTGAAAAGCAGAGTAAGCTATTAGATTGATAGCTGAAAGTAGCACTGGCAGCTTTTTCTTGTACCCGAAAGTTGCCTTTTGTCTTTCCTTGTTTTAGATAGTCAACTTCAGCTTTGATAGGGACAGATTGACTTTAATGTTCGTGTGTACCAGGAGATCTTTTGACTAAAGGATATTCCCTTTTTACATGATGAATAATAATTTGAGCTTTATTATTCTTTTACATTTTCGCGCTAAAAACAATCTTTCAGTAAAGTAAAAGCATTGGATCTTAAAGAAAAGAACGTGTACTTTACTCTGATGAGACTTTGGACTCAAATTAGATGCTAACGATTTCTTAGTCCAAGATGGACTTCGTCCATTTATTGTCTTATATCAGAACGATGGACTGTGCGATAGCGCTTAAGGTCTGATAAATCTTTGGACTATTAGTACCTGCACACTTAAGGTAAACTCATTAGACCATTACAGATCTTTGTTCACCTAATTTAGTTCTTTGTTAATATCAATATTTTAAGGAGTTATGAACCATAACCACTTTGGTTCCTACAAGTTTCCCTTTCCTCCTTAATTCACCACGATGCCAAGTGAACTTTGGATGAGAATGAGCATGTTGCTGAAGTTCCTAGATCAGCACCTGAACAAGTGGATCAGAAGACCAAGAGGCCTTTATTTTGTCCATAAGGCTTCCTTAGCATTATCTAACATTAATGGCAGTGATTCAGCCCAAGATTTTCTAGACAAGGCATCAGCAGCCACATTTTCCAGTGCATTGGTGAGGCCAAACGGCATGACCAAGTACTCAAAGTGGCTTGCATGAGTCTTGAAGGCAATTTTGTATTCTTCACCAGCTTCCATTCTTAATCGATGATATCTAGCTTAGAGTAGATTGTGGAACCTCCTGACTCATCCATCAAGTCTTTGATGGTATGTTGGTTCAACCTTCGATAATCAACATATAACCTCTATAGAATTTTGAATTTCTGTGTGTCTAAATCAGACCACACGGTACTGTATTTATAATGGGATTACAATAAATGCTAAATTGATATGATTGCTAATTCTAATCCTAATAAGCACTAATCTGGGATTTTGTACAGCTAAGGAATATTTACATGTGATTAATTCTAACAACCTCCAAGAGCCATCTTTCTTCCTTACTAGCCCGAGGCAAATGGACTGTTACTATGCTGAATCACACCCTATTCAAGCATCTCATCCACAGGCTTGTCAACAATGTCCTTTTGTGTGGTGGAGTATCTGTAAGGTCTCAAATTAAAGGGAATTGTCCCTTTCCTTTAGAGCAATTCTGTGATCAAACCCAAGCCGAGGGAGAGGTAGCTCTTTCGGGTCATAAAAAATATCGGCATAATCATCAATGATTTGCTCAATTTCCTATGGTATCTTATATTCTGGTTCAGCTAGCACATGAACATTGCAAGTAGGGACCTCCAAATGGTTGTTAATATAGAATTTTGAATTTCTATGTCTACATCAGACCACACTATACTTTATTTATAATGGGATTACAATAAATGCTAAATTGATATGATTTAGCAGTAATCTGGGATTTTGTACAGCTAAACAATATTTACATGTGATTAATTCTAACACTCCCCCTCAAGCTGGGGCATACATGTCATATGCACCAAGCTTGTTACAAATAGATTCAGCCCGAGGTCCTCTAAGAGACTTAGTAAACATATCAGATAGTTGATCATTAGAACTAACAAAATCAGTTATGATTTCTCCTTAAAGAACCTTATCTCTCACAAAGTGGCAGTCGATCTCTATGTGCTTAGTTCTTTCATGAAAAGCTGGATTGGAAGCAATATGTGGCGCAGCTTGGTTGTCACAGATTAGTTTCATCGCCTTGACATCTCCCAATTTGAGTTGTTGGAGTAAATGTCTCCGCCATGTGAGTTCACAAGCTGTTGCTGCCATATCATGATATTCTGCTTCTGCACTCGACGTTGCAACTATGTTCTGCTTCTTGCTCCTCCATGAGATCAAATTACCTCCAACAAGGACACAATACCCTGAAGTGGATCTTCTATCTGATGGTGAACCTGCCCAATCAGCATTAGAATAGCCAACAACTTGGGTGTCACCCATGTTTTCATAAAGTAATCCTTTACCCGGTGCACTCTTGATATACCTAACAATGTGAATCACGGCGTTCTAGTGGCTATAACAAGGAGCATTCAGAAATTGACTAACTACCCTTACAGCAAAGGTAATGTCAGGCCTAGTCACTGTAAGGTAATTAAGTTTGCCAACGAGACGTCGATATTTACTAGGATCTTTCAGTGGCTCCCCCTGACCTGGTAGTAGCTTGACGTTGGGATCCATTGGAGTATCGCTTGGTCGACAATCTAGCATGCCAATTTCCTCAAGGATATCAAGAGCATATTTCCGCTGGGTAATAGCTACACCTGTCTTAGATTGGCCAACTTCAATCCCCAAAAAATATTTCAATGGGCCCAGATCTTTAGTCTGAAAGTGTATGGACTGATGTTTGAATCGATGGATGCCAGCCTGATCATTACTTGTGATGATGATGTCATCGACATAGACAAGCAAGTAGAGGCAGGTGGTTGGTGAAGAGTGCAAGAAGAACACAGAGTAATCAGCTTCACATCTGGTCATGCCATATTCCTGGAGCATAGTGCTAAACCTCCCAAACCAAGCATGAGGAGATTGTTTCAAGCCACAGAGAGATCGACGTAACCGGCAGACAAGGTGAGATGCACCACTAACAGTGAAACCTGGTGGTTGCTCCATATACACCTCCTCTTGTAACTGACCATGTAGGAAGGCGTTTTTGATGTCTAGTTGATGGAGAGGCCATTGATGAATAGTAGCTATGGCAAGGAAAAGACGAACAGAGGCGATCTTGGCTATTGGAGAGAAGGTATCCCCATAGTCTAGGCCAAAGATCCGTGTGTATCCTTTTGCCACGAGACGAACTTTTAAGCGATCAATCTTTCCATCGAGTCCAATTTTAACTTTAAAGACACATGGAGAACCCACTGTGGTTTTGCCATCCGGTAAGGGTACCAGATCCCAAGTACCATTGGAGTGCAAAGCAACCATCTCATCTACCATTGCCTGTCGCCATCTGGGATCAGACATTGCCTAACCTGTGGTTTTGGGAATAGACACAGAAACCAAGGAGAACATAAAGGCAGAATAGGATGGAGATAATCAATGATAATCCAAATGACAAGCATAAATAGGATTAGGATTTCGAGAGGACTTGTTACCTTTACACAGTGCAATGGGTAGTTCTGGTGTAGGATGCGAGGCATGAGAGTTTGGCAAAGCAGGGGATGAGTCTTGAGGAGTAAGTATGGAGTCTGGGATAGTGGATTGTGGACGTGGCCTCCTTTGATAGGTGCGAAGGGTAGGAATAGAGACAGTGGTGGGTGCAATGAGGTCATTTGACCTACCGGGATCATTTGACTTGTCGGGAGTAGAGGGAAAGAATGGACGAATGGACGAGTTTCAAAGAAGCTAACATCCGCAGAGACAATGTACCGACGAAGATCAGGAGAGTAGCATCGATAGACTTTCTGCAGACGGGAGTAGCTGAGGAAAAGACACTTGAGGGACTTGGCAGCGAGTTTATCTTTCCTGGAGTAAGGTCATGAACAAAACATGTGCATCCAAAGATGCGAAGTGGTAGAGAGTAAAGATGTTGCTGGGGGAACAAATGCAATGTGGTACCTGGTTGTTGAGAACAGAGGAGGGCATGCGATTGATTAAGTAGCAAGATGTGAGAATAACATCCCCCCAGAAACGAGGTGGTACTTTATTGTGAAGGAGCAAGGTACGAGCTGTTTCCACTAAGTGTCGATTCTTCCTTTCAGCGACACCGTTTTGTTGGGGGGTATGAGCACATGATGTTTGATGTAGGATACCCTGTGAAGTCAAAAAAGATTGAAATTGGGTAGACAGATATTCACGAGCATTATCACTTTGCAATATTTTTATTTTGGCACATTTGGGCACCTTGTTGAACAGCTTGAGAAAAAGATTTATTGCTGATTAGTTTGATTCCTGAGGGTTATGCTCCCCTTAGAACAAACCTTTTTGCACTAATAGAGAATTCCATCCTTACTCCTTAGTTTGTTAAAGTCCCAAAGAATGGGACCAAAGGAAGTGAGCCATTGCACTCCTAGAATCAAATCATAGCATCCCAGGGGCAGTACCAACACATCTGCAGTGAACTCAATTTGTTGCAAATGCCAAGTAAACGCCTTACAAATGTATGGAGCTTCTAGTTTTGTACCTCCACCAGTTATTCGAGCAAAAGTTATAGTAGGGGAGGCTTTGCAACTTTGTCTGTGTAAAAGTTGTATTTGTAATGTTGTTCGTAGTGGATTTGATCACTTCTCATTCGTGGATGTTGGCATGTTGGGCTGAGCCACGTTCAATAGATTGTGATTTATGTGATGTTTTCCCGAAATTACGATTATTTATGCAAGCACATGAAGAATGGGATAAGATATTCCCCCAACATTTGGAAATAGTAGGAGCTTGTTTAAAGATTGGAAAATTTTAATAATTGGAGAGCGTTACACTTCATGTCCGTATTATTATTTAAAAATAGGGAAAATTACATTGACTTCCCTTGAACTTTGTCTTAATTACACTTGGCATCCCTCTTGTTTAGGAAATTACACCGATCTTCCTTAAGGTTTGTATTATCATTACACTTACCTCCCTTGAGGGTATGTTTTCAGTACACTTATGCCCTTGAGGCTTATATTCTCATTACACTTACTTCTCTTGCAACATAAACTTACAAGGGAGGCCGGTGTAATTTCTGAAACAAGAGGGATGTCTGCTGTAATTAAGCCAAACCTTAAGGGATGTCAATATAATTTTGTTTTAAAAATATGTTCCTTTTTTGACAATTCACTCAAGGAAGCCACACTTGTGACCAAACTAAACTTAAGATTCTCACCCTCATGAACATGATTTTCAACTTTTTACACATAATTCTGCAACTAAGTGCTGTTGAACCAGTTTTTTTATCATGTATCTTAGGACTTAATTAGGAGTCAGTTAGAAGCAGTTAGTAGGTGGTTAGCAATTGTTAGGAAGTTGCCTATAAATAATACCTCTAAAGTGTAATAAGGGCAGGTTTTGTAATAGTTGAGTTTTGACTGGGGTTTTCCTATTGTGAGAGTGCTCCTTTGGGGTACAATTCTGTACCATTCTTTCCTATTCTTTGCAATAAAGACGTATATTCAGTTCTTTCCCTATTCTTTCGTTGTTCTTTTCTTCTATATTCAGACCTTTGTTTCTAAGGTTCCTAACAAATTGGTACAACCTGTCGGATAATTTGGTGGAGGAATGGACAAGATCGATGCGCGATTTGCAGCATTGGAATCCTCGGTTGAACCGTTGAAGGTGATCGGTGAACAAGGTTCTCACATTGCCGAAATTAGGAAGAATGTGGAAGGCATGGACGAAACCAAAGAACTATTGGCGAAATTCATGGATAAACATGGAATTTCGTATGATTTGGACGTGGAGCAAGAGAAAGTGGCTGAGAAGGTGGTGGAGCAGCAAGCCGAAGGTGGAGAGTTGGATGAGGAATTCGAACAACCACGTTCTTGGATGAAGAATGTGAAAAATGATAAGACTCAATATTTCTGAATGTGCTTGAGTGTATTTTCCACTCAGCTGAATAATCTATTTATAGATATCAAATGTACATAGGAAGTAATTGCTAAATGCAGTTTACAAGGAAGATAATTAAGCTAACATCATTCCCTAAGGTGCATTGCACCTATTCTATTTTTGTACAATGAACCTAAGCTACTTGGGACTTGGAGCACTTAATTATATTCTAATTCCAACACTCCCCCTCAAGCTAGTGAATAGGTGTTTTCTATTCCTGGCTTGGATACAATTCTTTCAAAGGCCGAGCTGCTCAATCCTTTAGTTAGAATATCCGCAAGTTGTTCCTGTGAAGGTACATATGGGGTACAAATCAAACCACAATCAAGTTTTTCCTTGATAAAATGTCTATCCACCTCAATGTGTTTGGTTCGATCGTGCAGAACAGGATTGTGTGCAATGCTAATTGCAGATTTGTTATCACAATATAGCTTCATTGGTCCTTCCCATTTAATCTTCAAGTCTTCTAGGATAATTTTGAGCCAAAGTAGCTCACAAATCCCTTGTGCCATTGCTCGAAACTCAGCTTCAGCACTAGATCGTGCCACCACATTCTGTTTTTTACTCCTCCAAGTCACTAGATTTCCTCCGAGGAATGTACAATATCCAGTAGTGGATCTCCTGTCAGTAATTGACCCTGCGTAGTCAGCATCAGTATATGCCTCAAGAGTCATACTCCCATTCCTTTTGAATAAAATTCCTCTTCCTGGAGTTCCCTTAAGATATTGCAGAATTCTATGAGCTGCCTGCAAATGGACTTCTTTTGGACTGTGCATAAATTGACTAACCAAACTTACAGCATAAGCAATGTCTGGTCTTGTGTGAGACAAATAAATTAACTTCCCAACTAGACGCTGATACATCTCCTTATCTACAGCTGCATCCTCTTCTGCATTTCCCATTTTTAGACTTGGATCTGTGGGTATGCTCACAGGTTTACATGCTGTCTTGCCAGTCTTTTTGAGCAAATCAGTGATATATTTCTGTTGAGATATGAAAATACCTTTTCTGGAGTGAGCCACTTCGATCCCCAAAAAATATTTTAGTTTTCCAAGAGTTTTTATCTCGAACTCCTTTGCTAGGCACTGACTCAAGACTCGCTGCTCCTTCCAGTCATCTCCGGTCACTATGATGTCATCCACATATACTAACAACACTGTTACACCCCCTAGTGCCGAGTGTTTGATGAACAAGGTATGATCTCCTTGACTTTGCTTGTACCCTAAAGTTGTCATAACCTTAGTGAATCTTCCAAACCATGCCCGGGGTGATTGTTTTAGGCCATATAATGCCTTTTCCAACCTGCAAACTGTATTGGCAGCTATATTTTTATCATACCCCGGTGGTACCTGCATATAAATTTCCTCCTCAAGTTCCCCGTGTAAGAAAGCATTCTTGACATCGAATTGTTGTAATTCCCAACCGTAATTGGCAGCAATGGACAAAATTAACCTGACTGTATTCATCTTTGCAACAGGAGCAAATGTCTCTGAATAGTCGATCCCATAAGTTTGTGTGAACCCTTTGGCAACCAACCTGGCTTTGTATCTTTCAATTGATCCATCAGCCTTATATTTTACTGTGTACACCCATTTGCATCCAACTGGCTTCTTTCCTTCTGGTAAAGTCACTAACTCCCAGGTTTTATTCTTCTTCAATGCCTCCATCTCTATATTCATGGCTTGCTTCCATTTTTCATCGGATAATGCCTCAGAAACGGTAGTGGGTATGGAAGTAGTGTTTAGGTTTGTAAGGAAGGCTCTATGGGTAGGTGAGAATTTTTTAAATGAGAGGTAGTTTGAAAGAGGGTATAATGGTTGTTTGGTGCATTTTCTGGTTCCTTTTCTAATGGCTATTGGGAGATCAATGTCATCATTTGTTGTTGGAGCTTTCATTTCATCCTGTAATGTGGGAGAAAAATTAATTACCTCATTCGAAGGAGTCGAGTCGGGCTCTTGAACGTGCGTTGATTCAGGAATGACCTTTAACCTTCTTTGGAAAGCCTTCCCATACCTCACATCAATTTCAGGACTAGGTTCAACAATTGGAGATATTTGCTCTGATTCAGGCTCAACTTCAGCAGTAGGTTGTGACATATGTGTATTTGACTCAGGAGTGGGCTGAGGGACATGTGTATTTGACTCAAGGATAGGAACATCAAGTGCTTCCAAATGAATCTTTACATCTTCCTTATCTTCCCTAAGACTCTCCCCCTGAAGATAAGGTTGGGGAAAATAGGCTTGCCCTTCATGAAAAGTGACATCTCGGGACACGAAGAATTTTTGAGATGGAGGATGATAACACTTATATCCCTTCTGAGTGGAGGAATACCCAACAAAAACACACTTTAGAGCTCTAGGATCAAGTTTTCCCCTTTCTTGACTATGAACATGAACAAATGAGACACACCCAAAGACTCGAGGTTTAAGATTACTAGTTGCTGACAAATTTGGATAGAAGGAAGAAAGAACATCCATAGGACTCTTGAACCCTAAGACTCTAGACGGCAACCGATTAATAAGATATGTGGCTGTGAGAACGGCTTCCCCCCAGAATTTTTTGGGAACATTTTGGTGAAACAACAGTGCTCGGGTTTGGTCTAAGGTGTCCATTTTTCCTTTCTGCAACCCCATTTTGTTGTGGTGTTTTGACGCAAGAAGACTCATGAACAATTCCCTCCTTTTGACAGAATGAAGTAAGAACATGATTGAAGTACTCTTTTCCATTGTCAGACCTAAGGCTTTTAATGTTCACACCAAATTGATTTTTAATCATGTAGAAAAACTTTGGGAAAACAGTACTTACGTCAGACTTGTTTTTGAGTAAGAAAATCCAAGTAACCCGAGTACAATCATCTATAAAAGTTACAAACCATCTAGCACTAGTCACATTTGGAATAGGAGAGGGACCCCAAACATCTGTATGAATAAGATAGAAAGGAGAAGTACTTCTTTTGTTGCTTAATGGGAAAGGTAGGCGCTTGTGTTTAGCAAGTTCACACACATCACAATGAAGACTCTCAATATCTACCTTAGTAAACAGAGACGGAAACAAGACTTTAATGACCCCAAAAGAAGGATGACCTAATCGACAATGAAAAAGAAGTATTTTTTCCTTATTAGAGAGTACCGACTCTGATATGAATGAGTGACTTTTTGTAGACAGACCTGGTTCTTCAAGATAGTAAAGGCCATTCCTTTCTCTAGCACGTCCAATTGTCCTCCCCGACTTCTTGTCCTGAAATAAACAACAATCACTGTGAAAAATCACACTACAGGATAAATCTTTTGTTAGTTTCTGTATAGAGACAAGGTTAATGGATAACTTTGGAACATGGAAGACATTTTTTAAGGTCATAGAATGGTTTATTTGGATGTCTCCAATGCCAGCTACAGTTAAAAGTGTACCATCTGCAGTGGCGATTTTCTTATTGCTCGGAGAAGGGAAATATGTGGAGAAGTGGTTAGAACAGGGTGTCATATGGTCTGTGGCTCCTGAATCTAATATCCAGAAGAGGCTAGAAGGTATTTTTGAGACACTAAATCCAAATGAACGTGGAAGCTTACCTGAATACGCCACAGTACAAGTACCTGGTGGTTTTTCAAAATTATCACAGAAAGCTTTCATCCTTTCTATCTCCTTCTGGTCGATTGGACTCACTAACCTTTCACTTTCACTGTTTGACATCAGAACCGGAAAAAACACCGAACAGAAGGGTCCAACAGATCCAAAAAACACGGAACAGAGGCAACAAACACCAACGGTTCAACAGAGAACCAAAAGCGGGGAGTCGGATCCAGAAACTAACCCTAGAAACAGGTCCAGGAGGCTCCGACGATCAGTTCTGTGCAAGAGATGTTGCGAACCGAGGTCCAGAAGGCGGCGCGTGGACAACACGCGCCTGAGGTGAGGAGTGCGTGCGGTGGCGCGTGAAGGGGTTTCTGGCGGCGATTTTCTGGGTTCTGGCCGGTCTTTGGCAGGCGAACCTGCTGGTGGAGTTTCAGGCTGAGCCGAGGCGGTCAACGGCGGTCAACAGGGGTCAAATGGCACAATAAGGTGCCAGGAACAGAGTTTAAAGTAAAGGGTTGCAATGAAGGCAACCAAAAAAGGGCGGAAGCAGAGCCCCCTAGATCGGGAGCTCTGATACCATGTGAAAAATGATAAGACTCAATATTTCTGAATGTGCTTGAGTGTATTTTCCACTTAGCTGAATAATCTATTTATAGATATCAAATGTACATAGGAAGTAATTGCTAAATACAGTTTACAAGGAAGATAATTAAGCTAACATCATTCCCTAAGGTGCATTGCACCTATTCTATTTTTGTACAATGAACCTAAGCTACTTGGGACTTGGAGCACTTAATTATATTCTAATTCCAACAAAGAAGGTGGAATTACCCACTTTTGAAGGAAACGACCCACTTGGTTGGATAGCGAGGGCGGAGAAGTTCTTTGAAGCGTAGCAAGTCAGGCCTTCGGAGAAACTGAGATTGGCGCTCATTAGAATGGAGGGAAATGCGGTTCACTCGTTCTAGTTTTAGGGCCAAAAATCCAACAACCCATCTTGGGAGGAATTTTCCATGGCACTGTTGCGGAGGTTTGAAGGGAACGGCCGCGGTACGGTGTATGAGAGGTTGGCGGCATTAAGGCTGACTGGAAGTGTGGAGGAGTATGTTCAAGAATTTGAACTCTTGGTGGCTCAAGCAACATCGATGTCGGAAGATCAGTTGCTTGGGTATTTCTTGGCATGATTGTGTCAAGATATCAGAGGCCAGGTATGACCCCATGACCCAAGAGATCTGACTCGAGCCATGGAAGTAGCCCGTGATATCAAAGAGGCGACGACGGAAGTTCGAAATTACAAGGGGTCCCATGTTCGAAATACAAGCTCGGGGTTCCGGTATGAAGATGTAGGAGGAATTGTGTCACGAGTTGAAATGTATGGGGGCGCAGACAGTGCCCAATTGTCCAATGAGCCAGGGCGGATTTCGCAAATGGGGAGTAAGGTCACTTCAATGGCGTCAGTGGCGAAACCAGAGGTGAGTGGCATATCGGGACAAAGGAGCAAAGGTACGAGAAACCTCCTTTACCAAGAATATGTGAAGAGGAGGGCGGAGGGTCGCTGTTTTTAGTGTGGATTGGCATTCGGTCCTGGTCATAAATGCCCAGAAAAGAGCTTAAGGGTAGTCATCCTGGTAGAAGATGAACACCTGAACGATGAAGGGGAGATTACGCCAATGGAGCCAGAAGAAGATAGCAACCACGACGTGGGGTGATTGAACTTTGAGGGCATCCCCACCATCCGAAGTCAATTCCCAAACTTCAACCTTGAGGACAAGGTTGTTTCTGAGGAGGATGGTATTGTTAGGACTTAATTAGGAGTCAGTTAGAAGCCGTTAGTAGGCGGTTAGCAATTGTTAGGAAGTTGCCTATAAATAATGCCTTTAAAATGTAATAAGGGCAGGTTTTGTAATAGTTGAGTTTTGACTGGGGTTTTCCTAGTGTGAAAGGAGAGTTCTCCTTTAGGGTACAATTATTTACCATTCTTTCCTATTCTTTGCAATAAAGACGTATATTCAGTTCTTTCCCTGTTCTTTTCTTCTGTATTCAGACCTCTGTTTCTAAGGTTTGTAATAATGTATCTGGTACCTGTTATTATATATCCTATACCAATTTTGAAATTTGGAGGAACAGGTGATGTATTTGGTTTGGCCTTCAAAAACCAGTTTGTAACCAATTCCTATGTTTACTTGTTCTTACTTTTGTGGACTTTTTACCATAGATGATGCTTGGTATTAGTAATTATAGAAAGAAGAAACTTTGAGATATCTGAATATTATTCCTTAACTATTATGTACAACATACGTTACAATATATAGGCTAATGACATTAAATGCTAACCTAAAAATAAGGAAGAGGAAAATCTGTCCCAATAATGTCTAGAATAAAAAACGTATCTATACAAATAAAACAGAAGATATTTGTATTGAGAATGATGAACAAGTCTGTTACCAAGATGATAACAGAGCTTGAATTACAGTAAGGAAGATAGAAAGCAAAGAAAGAAAGGTAATGGGCAATTCAAGAGTGCCCTGCTCTCCCAAGAGTGTAGTCCCAATTCCAGCCCCCCTTCTCTTCCCTCCCCCCTCATGCATATAAACCCCCTTAGCAACAGAATTTCCCACGAGCCCACCCCTCCTTGTTGCTGCCAACAATTCAGTTAGTTACACAAGCTCTCTCCCCTAGATCTGATCATGTGCATCACAGGTGCATCATCCTCACGTACACTTTAGTAATAGTAGGCTTAGTAATATTGGGCCTAGTAATATTGGGCCTTGGGTCTAGGTCCCTATCAATACTCCCCTCCTCAAGACACACCTTGTCCTCAAGGTGGAGGTATGAAAAGCAGTCAGCAAAAGATCTTCCCCCAGGATCCCACTGCTGGAAATACAAGGACCAACTTATGTGGGAAGCACATTGATATCCACCAGAGTCCCATTGAACAATCTTCCCTTCCTCCCATAGACGCCGTAGCCCCTCATCAATGGAGCAAGACACTTGGTGATTCCTACAAGTAGCAAGTTGGCAAATGACCCTATTGACATTTCTTGCCTGTTGCGGACACATCTCCATAATTTCTCCACCCCTATGAGCCATAGTGCCACACATAACACTAGTAAGAATACAGGTGGCCTGGTCCCACTTTCCCATTGTTATCACAGCAGTACCAGATAGCACATCCTTTTGCTCATCGATTTCAGCAACTATTCGGAGCTCGCTGCATGCCCTCTCCACGGGAAATACCGCAACTGCTAACTGAATAAGAGCCCACATATCATGCATTGACTCATCCTCTCCCATATTATTACCTCTGTCAATATTTCTAATACTTTTTTGAATTAGAATCTCTAAAATAAGAGGGATCATTGCATGCCAACCATCAAAATTATAAAAGAAATCTGGGCAAACCCCTAGGGTCGAGAAACCTGTGAATCCCATTGTTGACATTTTTTCCAGCTTGGGATCAACTAGAAGCCTTGAAAGAAACTTCCCATTGAGAAAACCCATAGCTTTTTGGATAATCCATGGCTTTGGTGCCTGCAAAGCTACTGATAAGAGCTCCCTCCTGTTCTCAATCTGCAAATTTTCCATTTGCAAGTAAAGATGGTCGCATTCCCCTTGCTGCACATGACCAGCCCTTCTCCTTCTCAGCTCCTCATTGTTTGCCTTAATACTTCTTAGCTTCTTATCTTCCTCTAGGGCCCACTTATTTTCTTCACTAAGTTGGCCCACTATCTTACTTTTAAGGACTTGCTGAGACCCACTATTATGTTTCAGGTGAGATCTTGGTCTTACTTCAGCAGCAGAAATTCTCTTAAAGGAACACTTTTGGGCCTGGCCCATTAGGTTAAAACATTGACCAATTCCTTGTAATTCCATCAGTTGTTTCTCCTTGCCTCCTTTCATCTCAGCCGCTAGCGGCAATGGAAGATCGACCTTGCCTTGTGATGTCCCAACCTCCGCCATGGATGCGTTCTGCTTCGGTGGCTCCGGCGGCACTAACGGCGGCGCTGACAGCGGCATCTCGGCCACGCCAGATGACGCCCCCACCTCCGCCTTGGGCACTGCCAGATCTGGCGGCTCCGGCGGTGGACGCTTGGCCGGCAGCTGTGGAACCTCAAGCTCGGTCACTGTTGATGACCCACCTTCCTCCATCGACGCACCCAATTCCAGTGGCAGTACACGCTCACTTCCGATCCTTGTCTCTACCAAACTGCTTCGGCTACCGCACTCATATCGCCCATCGCCCTTGCTTAAGCAGCTACCACCAACACCGCAGCCGTCGTCGCTTCTGCTGCGACTACCACCTATTCCTTGAAACCAATCACCAGCGACCACCTTCCTGTCACATTTGTTGGCCTAAGTGATGTCTCTACCTTCTCACGTTCCCTCTCCTTCCATTCACATTTGGGACGCGATTCAAGGACCATCTCCTTCCTTGGACGACACCATTCCCATGTTCCCTCATCAATTTCTTCTTCAATTTGTCGTTTAAATTCTGCACCCCTCCTATCACTGCTGATTTTACTGTTGTCGAGTGGGTGAGACTGATTTCCCTTTGATGCGGCTGATTCCACTCTTCTTCCACCTCTTCTGGGATTGTCTTCTTTCACATAGCGACTTGGAGCATGATCACGTCGAGATCGACGTCTGAAGTATTCCCTACTCCTTTTCAAGAGTCGCCTCATCTCGTCCAGCTGGGTTTGATTTTCTTTCCTCAATTCCAGCAATATTCTCTCCACATTCTCCACTCTAGACTCAATTGATGCTGTCGTATTCATCATTCCGGCTCCCGGGATCGAGAGCTTTGATACCATTGATAGGTACCCAAAAATAGAATAGGAAAACAGAAGATATTTGTATTGAGAATGATGAACAAGTCTGTTACCAAGATGATAACAGAGCTTGAATTACAGTAAGGAAGATAGAAAGCAAAGAAAGAAAGGTAATGGGCAATTCAAGAGTGCCCTGCTCTCCCAAGAGTGTAGTCCCAATTCCAGCCCCCCTTCTCTTCCCTCCCCCCTCATGCATATAAACCCCCTTAGCAACAGAATTTCCCACGAGCCCACCCCTCCTTGTTGCTGCCAACAATTCAGTTAGTTACACAAGCTCTCTCCCCTAGATCTGATCATGTGCATCACAGGTGCATCATCCTCACGTACACTTTAGTAATAGTAGGCTTAGTAATATTGGGCCTAGTAATATTGGGCCTTGGGTCTAGGTCCCTATCATATTACAACACTCCCCCTCAAGTTGGTGAATGGATATCTATAATTCCTAGCTTGCAAGTAAGACTTGAAACCGCTCTGTGGGAAGTCCCTTGGTGAAGACATCTGCTAATTGGAACTCTGAGGGAACGTACTCTGCAGCTATAAGACCATTATCTAACTTTTCCTTGATAAAATGTATGTCTATCTCTATGAGCTTCGTCTTATCATGCTGGACTGGGTTGTGAGTAATACTAATGGCAGACTTGTTGTCACAAAGTAATCTCCTTGGAACTTCATACTTTATTCTGAGATCATCCAGTATAATTCTCATCCTTAATGATTCAAAAATCCCTTGGGCCATGGCTCGAAACTCTGCTTCGGCACTAGATTTTGCTACTACGTTTTGGTTCTTACTTCTCCAAGTCACCAAATTTCCTCCGAAAGACATGCAGTACCCCGAGGTGGATCGCCTGTCTGCAATTGACCCTGCATAATTTGCATCTGTATAGGTTTCTATGGACAAATTTCCCCCCTTTTGAATAATAATCACCTTCCTGGGCTTGCCTTCAAATACTGGAGGATTCTATGCACTGCTTGCATATGTCTCTCATGTGGGTCATGCATAAATTGGCTAACCACACTGACAGCATAGGCTATGTCTGGTCTGGTGTGGGATAAATATATGAGTTTTCCCACAAGTCTCTGATACTGGGCCTTTTCAACCCTTGGGCTCTCTTCATTGCTTCCAATCCTGTGATTCTGTTCAATAGGTGCCCCTGTGGTTTTGCAACCAAGCTTTGCCGTCTCTTTAAGCAGATCCAGGACATATTTCCTTTGATAAATAAATTCATTTCAAACGGTGCAGCTAACTTTTCTCTTAGAACCTCCATTTCAACCTCATCATTCCTTGCAATGATTATGTCATCTACATAGACCAGAAGGAGTGTGAGTTTGCCTTCCTGAGAATGTTTGATAAAGAGGGTACGATCTCCTTGGCTCTGTTTATAACCCAGGGAAACCATAACACTAGTGAATCTCTCGAACCAAGCACGGGGAGACTGCTTGAGCCCATATAAAGTCTTGCTGAACTTGCACACCTTATTCCCTCCACCAGTAGGGTCATATCCTAGTGAAATGTCCATATATACTTCCTCTTCCAAATTTCCATGGACAAAGGCATTTTGAACATCAAATTGGTGCAAGTCCCAACCAAAGTGTGCTGCCAAGGAGAGAATAATCCTGACTGTGTTTATCTTTGCTACTGGGGCAAATGTTTCCTCATAATCAATCCCATATGTCTGAGTGTACCTTTTGGTAACCATCAGACCGATATTTCACTGTGTAAATCCATCTGCATCCAACTGCCCTTCGGCTTCTCAACAATTTCCCAAGTCTCATTCTTGTTCAAAGCAATCATCTCTTCATGCATGGCTTGAACCCAGATCCTATCCATTAAAGCTTCTAGTACTGAAGTGGGGACTCTGATAGAATCAATTGCTGAAATAAAGCTCTCATGTGTACTGGTAGGTTTTTAGTGGACATAAACTGAGATGTAGGGTACTTGACATAGGTTCTTTTTGCTTTTCTCAAGGCTATTGGCAAGTCATCAAGGTTAGTTTCACAAGTAATATTTAAAGGAATATTCAAAGGCTCAGAGTTAGGAATGTTTACCTCCAGTTCAGGCGGTTGAAGTTGATGTTGGACCAGGTTCAGTTTTTTCCGTTGATACATCTTCTGGTATCGATCCAAATCTGTCCTAATAAATAATCTTACACCAAGGAGAAGTCAAGTAGACAAAGGGACACAATATTTCTGAATGTATTTGCTTGAGTAAAGCACTCAGCAGAAGATTTATTTATACATGTGATTTACATAGGAACTAACATTCTAAATACAATTTACAATGTAAAACTATTAATGTGGACGGTGCATCTATTCCACTTCTATACAATGAATCTAACTCTTAGGGAAGAGAAGCCATTAACTAATAATGTTATTTCCAACACTCCCCCTCAAGCTGGAGAATAGGTGTTTTCTATTCCCAGCTTGCAAACAATTCTCTCAAAATCTGCATTGCACAGTCCTTTGGTAAGAATGTCTGCAAGTTGGCCTTGTGAAGGTACAAATGGGGTACAAATTAGACCAGAATCAAGCTTCTCCTTGATAAAATGCCTATCCACCTCAATGTGTTTTGTTCGATCATGCTGAACAGGATTATGAGCAATGCTGATTGCTGACTTGTTATCACAGTATAGTTTCATAGAACCTTCCCATTTGATCTTTAAGTCTTCTAAAATTATTTTGAGCCAAAGTAGCTCACAAATACCTTGAGCCATACCTCGAAACTCAGCTTCAGCACTAGAACGGGCCACAACATTCTGTTTTTTGCTCCTCCATGTCACTAAATTTCCTCCAAGAAAAGTACAATATCCAGTAGTGGACCTTCTATCGGTTACTGATCCTGCATAATCGGCATCAGTGTAGGCTTCAAGAATTGCATTCCCATTCCTTCTATATAGAATTCCTCTCCCTGGAGTTCCTTTAAGGTACTGCAGGATTCTATGAGCTGCCTGCAAATGAACTTCTCTTGGGCAATGCATAAATTGACTAACCAAACTTACAGCAAATGCAATATCTGGCCTTGTGTGAGACAAATAAATTAATTTACCAACCAAACGCTGGTACATCTCTTTATCCACCACTGCACTATCTTCTTCATTACCCAATTTAAGGTTCGGTTCTATGGGAGTACTTACAGGTTTACAAGCTGTCTTTCCTGTCTCTTTGAGCAAATCTGTGATATATTTTTGTTGAGATATGAAAATGCCGATCTTGGAGTGGGCCACCTCAATCCCCAGAAAGTATTTTAGTCTCCCAAGAGTTTTTATCTCAAATTCCTTCGCTAGATGTTGACTCAAGACTTGTTGTTCTTTCCCATCATCTCCAGTGACAATGATATCATCCACATAGACTAGCAACACGGTTACTCCCCCTGAAGTTGAGTGTTTGATGAACAATGTATGATCTCCTTGACTTTGTTTGTATCCTAAGGTTGTCATAACCTTAGTGAATCTTCCAAACCATGCTCGAGGTGATTGTTTCAACCCGTATAACGCCTTTTTTAGGCTGCAAACAGTATTGTCACTAATATTTTTCCCATATCCTGGTGGTACCTCCATATAAATCTCCTCCTCAAGCTCCCCATGCAAGAAAGCATTTTTCACATCAAACTGCTGCAATTCCCAGCCATAATTGGCTGCAAGAGATAATATTACTCGAACTGTATTCATCTTTGCAACAGGGGCAAATGTCTCTGAATAATCAATTCCATAGGTTTGTGTGAAACCTTTGGCTACCAACCTTGCTTTGTACCTCTCAATTGAACCATCGGCATTATACTTTACAGTATACACCCACTTGCAACCAACTGGTTTCTTTCCTTCCGGTAAAGTAACCAATTCCCATGTTTTATTTTTCTCCAATGCCTCCAATTCTGTATCCATGGCCTGTTTCCACCTTTTGTCAGATAATGCCTCAAAAACACTGGTGGGAATGAAGGTATTGTTTAGGTTTACAAGAAAAGTCTTGTGGGTAGGTGAGAATTTTTGAAAGGAAAGGTAGTTTGCAAGAGGGTATAATGGTTTTTCGGTACATTTTCTGGTTCCTTTTCTGTGAGCAATTGGAAGGTTAAGATCATTTTCAACTATTTCATTATCTTGTAAAGTGATGGAATCAGAATTTGTTACCTGAGGAGTTGGGTCGGACTCTTGAACATGTGTCGATTCAGGAATGACCTTTTGCTTCCTTAGGAACACCCGATTTTTTCCCCATCGTACATCAACTTCAGGTTCAGGTTCAGATGCAGCTTCAGCTTCAACTGTAGGTTCAGTTTCAGCTGCAGGTTCCGTTTCAGCTGATGAGGATGGGATATTTAACTCAAGGCTAGGCAAAACAAGAGTTTCAAGATGAATTTCTTTATCTTCTCTTAGATCCTCCTCCTGAAGATAAGGTTGAGTGAAATAAGCTTGTTTTTCCTGAAAGGTTACATCTCGAGACACAAAGAGTTTTTTGGAGGGTGGATGGTAACACTTATATCCTTTTTGAGTAGGGGAATACCCAACAAAAACACATTTTAGAGCTCTAGGATCAAGTTTTCCCCTATCTTGACTATGAACATGGACAAATGAGACACACCCAAAGACTCTTGGTGTAAGATTATTAGAATTGGGCACATTGGGAAAAAAGGAGGAAAGAACATCCATAGGACTTTTAAACCCCAAGACTTTAGAGGGTAACCGATTGATGAGATATGTTGCTGTAAGAACTGCTTCCCCCCAAAAAAATTTTGGAACATTTTTGTGAAACAACAGTGCCCGAGTTTGATCTAAAAGATGCCTATTTTTCCTTTCTGCAATCCCATTTTGTTGAGGTGTTTTGACACAAGAAGACTCATGGATTATTCCCTCTTTTTGGCAGAATAGAGTAATGTCATGATTAAAATACTCCCTGCCATTATCAGACCTAAGTCTTTTTAAGGTCACACCAAACTGATTTTTAATCATTGAGAAGAAGGTTTGAAAAACATTGCTCACTTCAGACTTGTGTTTAAGAAGGAAAATCCAAGTAACCCGAGTACAATCATCAATAAAAGTCACAAACCATCTAGTTCCAGAAACATTTGAAACAGAAGATGGACCCCAAACATCAGAATGAACAAGATAAAAAGGAAATGAGCTTCTTTTGTTACTTAATGGAAAAGGTATACGCTTGTGTTTTGCAATCTCACACACATCACAGTGAAAACTCTCGATACTTAATCCAAAAAACAACGATGGAAACATAAATTTGATGGTTTCAAAAGAGGGATGTCCTAACCGATAGTGGAAAAGCAAAATCTTTTCCCTTTTTGAAAGAACAGACTCTGACATGAATGATTGAGACAAGTGGTCTTCAAGGTAATAAAGGCCTTTTCCTTCTCTAGCACGTCCAATTGTCCTCCCCGATTCCTTGTCTTGAAGAAGACAACAATCACTGTGAAAAATCACTTTACAGGATAAGTCTTTAGTAAGTTTCTGTATAGAAACAAGGTTGGTGGACAGTTTCGGAACATGAAGGACATTTTTTAAGGTGATGGATGAATTAATGTCAATGCTCCCTATGCCAGCAACAGTTATAAGAGTGCCATCAGCAGTGGCAATTTTCTTATTACTGGAACATGGAGAATATGTGGAAAAATGGTTAGGTGAGGGTGTCATATGGTCAGTGGCTCCAGAGTCTAAAATCTAGAAGATGGGAGAATGTATATTTGAGACATTGGATCCAAATGAAGGTGAAAACATACCTGAACACAACACACTACAATTACCTGATGATTTCTCCATACTGTTGAGACAAATACCTGAAGGGGTTCACAATTTCTTTACTGGTAAAAAAGAACCGAGACACCCACCAAGTAGAACTGTATAGGGACCCAAAAGGAGAGGTCCGCTGAGAAAACCGACCTCCAAAACAGGTTCAGAAGATGCCTCCGGTCAGAACGAAGCAAGCGGGCGGCGCGTGCGGTGATCGGAAGGAGGCGCGTGTGCTTCACGCGCTAGAATGCGGAGGCGCGTGTGGCGGCGCGTGAGGGCGCGTGCGGTGGTTTTTTGCCGCGATCTTCCGGGTTCTGGCCGATCTCAGAGCTGCGGTTCTTCTGGTATGGTTGCTGGTCTGAGATGTGGCAGTCAACGGCGGATGTCGGCGGTCAACGTCCTTTTTGGTGGTTGAAACAGTTTTCAGAAATACAGAGCAATGAAGGCTCTGACTCTGACTGAGAATAAAATCAGAGTAATGAAGGGGCAGGCCCTGCAATGAAGGCAAGGTACCTAAGAAAAATCAGCAATGAAGGCTGAGGTAGCGGAACAAAAAAAGGAAACAGAGACTCCCAAGATCGGGAGCTCTGATACCATGTGAAAAAAAGGAGAAGTCAAGTAGACAAAGGGACACAATATTTCTGAATGTATTTGCTTGAGTAAAGCACTCAGCAGAAGATTTATTTATACATGTGATTTACATAGGAACTAACATTCTAAATACAATTTACAATGTAAAACTATTAATGTGGACGGTGCATCAATTCCACTTCTATACAATGAATCTAACTCTTAGGGAAGAGAAGCCATTAACTAATAATGTTATTTCCAACAAAAACGTATCTGTACAAATAAAAGAGAATATCGGAAGATATTCTTCCGATATATTACAACAGTAATAATTTTGCACTAGTAAGCTATTTAATGCTTGTTGCTTTCCTTAAATTCATGTTGATTTCAATTTTATCCTCTTTGGCAAAATTTTCCTTTATTGCATAGATATCGTTACGGGTTGGGGGAGAGGGTAAAGGTTGTGTGGGGGAAATTTTACCAATGCCATGATTGAAGCTGGCCACTGGCTGAAGTACAGAACTCTACTAATTTTGATTCTGTTTTTATGAAATTAATCATTTTTTGAGGTTTATAAGTTCAAACCTATTCTTTCTGACATCATTTGGGTTTCCTTGTTTAGGTATTATTCATTGGATCCCTTCAGAATATGAAAAATTCACATGTTGTATACTCAAATAGGAAAGAAGGAAATGGAATTCAGAATCTGGAAGTTCATAATACGGATAATTATGCTATGGAATTGAGTAAAATAAGACATGCTAATATTGTGAAGCGTCCTAACAGATCAGGTTCCAAGGTACAACTTCTACATTGCATAGATGTTTTGAATGAGTGTATATGTATGTACTATTGGAAATATTAATCTTTATTGGTGATCATCATGCAGGCTTCAGATCGGAATCTAGGACCAAAAGAATGCATTCTTTTACTTGGGTGGAGACCTGATGTTGTAGAAATGATTGAGGAGTATGATAACTATCTTGGTCCTGGAAGTGTGCTGGTATGCTCTTAAATATCTTTGATAATCTACATACTTTTGTGAGTGTGTGATTTCAAAAAATATACTGCTTCACAGCCTGGATGCAGTATTGACTGGACGCATGGTGAGACCCACCAACAGTGTATCAAATCCGGTGCATCCAGTCAACATTGCATCCAGGTACTATAGCCTCTTTAAATAAATAAAACCTTAAGCAATCTTCAATTCTGGTGTTCAAACTTTGAACAATGTAGTATGTTTAAAACTTATACATGAACTCATGCTGTAGAAGTATTAATCTTGATTTGCTCATACAAATTATTCTTTCACTAAAAACCGGACGCACAAAGTTTAAGGATTTTAATGTAAAAATGATCTTTGATTACCCTATGTAGTGTGTGTTAGCCAAGTAATCCTCTGGCCTATAAATTTTTTTAATAAGGATTCCTATCATATATTCAGGATTCCCATCAGCCAATTAATGGTAAATGTTTTGGATTCCTAATAGAGTGTACAAAAAGCACTCCATATAGAATTTTGTACTATTTATTGAGATCAATTGAAGTAAGAAAGGCAATTCAGCCAACTGTCCATTGTTGGAATCAGCAGACCACCGTCCAAGGTTCATGAACAATCATTAATAGCTTAGGAAATAACTATTGTAATTAATTAGATTCATGTAACCTCTAGTTCATGAACTTGGAGAATAGTTACCTCATTTAGTTATCTTGTAACTATCATAGTTGTAATTAATTCCTCTAGTGTATAAATAGATTACCACTATGCTATGTGTGATTTAACACAAGCAATTCAAAAATTATTCATTCCCTCTTTCAATTTTGTATCAGAGCTCCCGATCCTTGGGAGTCTCTGTCTCTTCATTTTTCCGCTGCCTCAGCCTTCATTGCTGAGCTTCCTAAGGTGCCTTGCCTTCATTGCAGGCCTGTTCATTTCTTGTGCCTTCATTGCACATTCCAAAGCCTTCATTGCTCTGTTCTGAAACTTGGCCCCCCTCTGTTCTGAAAACTGAAACACCAACCCAATTTTTAATTCATTTTTTCCACCCAAAACCAAACAAATCTTAGAAACCAAACCCCAAACCAGACACCCAACCTCACCAAACGAACCACCACCAAATTTCCGGCCGACCACCAAAATCGCACCGTCACCAGACCACCCACGTGCTTCCATGCGCCGCCCGATCTCTCTGCACGTGATCCCCACGCTCCTCCCTATCTCCGGCGCGTGACGACGCGTCAGTGATTATTACCGACCGCCGCTTCCACCGCCCAACTCGCCGGCATCTCCTCTGTCCAGCAGTGACCATCACTTGCCAAAACAGTCAACCTATACCTCCTCCTACAGTCTGTACACCTAAGGTTGTCAAGATCACAGGTTAACTCGTGGGAGCGCACGATTCCACGATTTTTCCATAACCAACCGAGGCGGCACGAAAGCGAAATTGCCGGAGGAGCAGGCGCGGCCGGAGCGACGGGGAAGACCGCAAAAACGTGGAAGCGGCGCGGTACATTGTTGGAGCCCGCGCACAATTTTTCGGGTTTTTTAACCCGTTTCTCCAAAAAGTCTGGGTTTTAACCCGTTTTGCAAAAAAGAAAAACCCGTTAGGCCCATTTTTAACCCGGTTTCTAGTGTGAATGAAAAACAGCTGGTGAGTGAAAAATAGTAATATTTTTGGGAAATTTGTCATTCTTTAATATTCGAGTTATTTCTCTTAATTCCTAAGATGTCCTTTGTGATTTCAATGCTCTGTCTGTCTATCTCTCTGAGTAATACTCTGCCTGAGTAATTATTTTCAAATTCTTTAAATACTCCAATGTTCTCACATTCTCATCTCATATACTCTCTTTTCAGTTCTGTCTCTCTCCTTTCTCCTTTGTTTTTTTTTTTTTTTTTTTAACATGTTTTTAGAGCAACTCTGTCTCTTGCAGAATTCTGTCTCTCTCTGATTTAAATACTACAATGTTCTCACATTCTCATCTCAATGCATATTTTGGTTAAGCTTATTTTGGTGTTTTAAAGTTAATTTTTTTTTTAATATTATTATTTTATATGCATATATTAATAATTAAACATAATTTTATCTTTTTGGTGGGATCTTACGATCCGTGTTACGATTTCACGATTTACGATCTTCTTTACCCCAAACGATCCTAGGTGGGATCTCGAGTTTGACAACCTTGCGTACACCTTCCACTCCTTAACTATTCCAACCCAAACAGATCCTTTATTGACCACCCATATCATCCATACCTCACCATGACAATTACAAAGACTAATCACTCATCCAACGATCATTCCTCCTTTTTTGCTACAAGCATGTCAGATATGGAGGTCAAACAGGTGAAAGATAAGATCACCACCCTTAATAAGGAAGAATTGGAGCATTTAAACACTCTTATTGATTCCCTTAGTAAGTCTTATGGCTTCTGCTATCTTTTCATGAATGGTAAGAATCATTGTTCTCTATTCTCTCATGCTTCTATTATTGTTCCTGAGGATTCATGGATTATTGATTCTGGTGTCAATGATCACATGACTTTTTGTTCTTCCCATTTTTCATCGTATCAAATCCCAATGGGTAATCATCACATAACCGTAGCTGATGGCTCTCATACATCGGTTGTGGGTTTTGGTAATGTTAAACTTAGTCCTTTCCTAAATTTGGAAAATGTGCTTCATGTTCCTAAGCTTTCATCTAACTTTCTTTCTATACATAAACTTACCAAAGACCTTAATTGCGCTGTAACCTTTTTCCCTTCTCACTGTGTATTCCAGGACATTACTACGGGGAAGACGATTGGAGTTGCCAAAGAATAGGGAGGGTTGTACTACCTTGAGATGGAAACTTCAGGTGGATCTGGTGTGAAGTTGCAACAATCCTGCCATCAATCCAAGCCTTGTTCCTCCCATTGGCTCTAACATAAGCGTCTGGGGCAGCCCCCATTCACTCTGCTTAAGTCCATGGTTCCATCTTTGTTTTTAAAAGAATCAGTTGAGTCCTTTCATTGTGATGTTTGTGAATTTTCCAAACACCATTGGGTAAGTTTTCCTTCAAGTGCTAATAGAAGTGATGAATCATTTTCCCTTATCCATACTGATGTTTGGGGTCCTGCTACCATTCCTAATATTGCTGGTGTAAAATGGTTTGTGTCGTTTATTGATGATTGCACTCGTGTCACTTGGATATTCCTAATGAAAGATAAATCTGATGTGTACAAATTATTCACTCAGTTTTATCATATGATTCATACTCAGTTTGGAAAAACTATTAAGCGTCTGCGGTCTGATAATGGTAGAGAATATGTGAATCAAAGTCTTTCTACCTTTCTTAAAGAACGAGGTATTATTCATGAACTCACGTGTGTTGACACTCCCCAGCAAAATGGGGTTGCTGAAAGAAAAAACAGACACTTGCTTGAAATGACCAGGGCATTGTTATTCCAAATGCAAGTTTCGAAGTCATACTGGGGGAAGCTGTTTTAACTGCTGCTTATCTAATAAATAGAATACCTTCTAGAATTCTTGGGGGTGTTAGTCTTGTTAATGTCATCAAATCATTTTTTTGTTTCTGCTCCTATTATGCAAAGTCTTGAATCTCGTGTTTTTGGTTGTGTTGCTTTTGTTCATGTCCATCGTCAGCATCGGGGCAAACTTAACCCTCGTGCTACTAAATACATTTTCATTGGTTATGCTCCTAACAAGAAGGGATACAAATGGTGTCACCCTTTCTCTCGTCGAGTGTATGTCTCCATGGATGTCACCTTTCAAGAAAGTCAATCATATTTTTTCCTTTCAGCTTCAGGGGGAGAACATTATTGATTTGGAAGCTGAGATTGTTCCAGACAGTAACATTCCCTTGGTTCAATCTTCTGATATGCCTTCTGATACACAGGAATTAGCTCCTTTTGACATTCACTCACCTAAACCTGAAAGAATTGCTCGAGCTAGAGCAAGCTCACCAAAAGTGGTGTATCAAAGGAGAAAACAACCCGAACTGGTCCAACCACAACTCCAAGAATCCAAACCCATGGTGAGTACTGAAAACACTAGTCTCATTCATTCTGAACCTATTCCTTTGGATAATTGTGATCCAAACATTGATGATGACTTACCTACTGCATTAAGAAAAGGGAAAAGGTCTTGTGCTAAGTACCCTATTTCCAAATTTGTTTCCTCCACAAACCTTTCTTTGCAGCACCGGAGTTTTATTGCGCCATTGACTTTATAAGAATCCCTAGAATAGTGCAAGAAGCATTGAAGGACAAGAATTGGGTTCAAGCCATGAATGAGGATATGCAAGCTGTGGAAAGGAATGCAACATGGGAAATTGTTGAGAAACCAAAAGAAAAGAGACCAATGGGGTGTAGATGGATTTACACTATAAAGTACCGATCAGATGGTACACTAACTAGACAGGTATAAAGCAAGACTGGTGGCAAAGGGATACACTCAGACCTATGGCATCGATTATGAGGAGACATTTGCTCCAGTGGCAAAGATGAACACTGTTCATATTTTACTTTCTCTTGATGCCCACTCTGGGTGGGAACTACATCAGTTTGATGTCAAAAATGCTTTCTTGCATGGAGACTTAGAGGAGGAAGTGTACATGGAGATTCCCCCCGGATTTGGTCCCACAAGTGGAACAAACAAAGTGTGCAGATTGAGGAAGGCTTTATATGGGCTAAAACAGTCTCCCCGAGCATGGTTTGGAAGATTTACAAAAGCAATGGTGTGACTTGGCTACAAGCAAACCCAAGGAGATCATACACTTTTCTTCAAACATTCACAAGGAGGAAAATTGACTGTACTTCTTGTTTATGTGGATGATATTATTATTATTGGAGATGATCTGGTTGAGAGACAACTGTTCAAGGAAAAATTATCTGTAGAATTTGAGATGAAGGACCTTGAAAAATTAAAATATTTTTTGGGGATTGAAGTGGCCTACTCAAAACAAGGCATTTTCATTTCTCAAAGGAAGTATGTGCTTAACCTTTTGAAGGAAACCGGCAAACTTGGTTGCAAACCTACAAGTGTTCCCATCGAGCAGAATCACAAGATAAGCACCGAAGAGGAGAGCACCAAGGTTGACATGGTTCAATATCAAAGATTAGTGGGGAAGTTGATTTACTTGGCACACACTAGACCAGATTTAGCATATGCTGTCAGTGTTGTGAGCCAGTTCATGCATGACCCGAGGGAGAGACACTTACAGGCTGTAGAACGTATTCTGCAGTATCTCAAAGCCACTCCAGGAAAAGGTCTTTTGTTCAAAAAAGGAGGAAGCTTGACTATGGAGGCTTATACTGATGCAGATTATGCAGGTTCAGTGAGTGATAGAAGGTCCACATCAGGCTATTGCACATTTTGGGTGGGAACCTTGTTACTTGGAGAAGTAAGAAACAAAGTATAGCGGCTCGATCAAGTGCAGAGGCAGAATTTAGAGCTATTATGGATGAAAATTGTACTTGATGACTTGAAGATAAAGTATGAAGGCCCTATGAATTTGTTTTGTGACAATAAATCGGCTATCAGTATTGCTCATAATCATATTCGGCATGACAGGACAAAACGCATTGAGATAGACCGACACTTCATCACGGAAAAGTTGGATAGTGGATTGATAAAAACAGCCTACATTCCCTCTGGGCAGCAGCTGGCAGATATGTTGACTATGGGCTTACCAACGGAACGATTCAACCAACTTACTTGCAAGCTGGGAATGATAGATATCCATTCTCCAGCTTGAGGGGGAGTGTTGGAATCAGCAAACCACCGTCCAAGGTTCATGAACAATCATTAATAGCTTAGGAAATAGCTATTGTAATTAATTAGATTCATGTAGCCTCTAGTTCATGAACTTGGGGAATAGTTACCTCATTTAGTTATGTTGTAATTATCATAGTTGTAATTAATTCCTCTAGTGTATAAATAGATTATCACTATGCTATGTGTGATTTAACACAAGCAATTCAGAAATTATTCATTCCCTCTTTCAATTGCCATCAAGGTTCTTTTTTTGTTGTGGTTGTTGGATTTTACATTTTTTTCTCTATGGCAAATGAGAGCTTTTGTGTTCGTTTTAATGAGAAGAACTATGCTGCCTGGGAGTTTCAGTTTAAGATATTCGTGAAAGGGAAAAGGCTGTGGGGCCATGTCGATGGCTCTTCTACTGCACCCACGGCCAAAGCTGGGTTGGAAGTGTGGGAGATGAAAGATGCTCAGATTATTTCTTGGATTTTAGGATCCATTGAGCCTTAGATGGTCAACAATTTGCTATCTTTTACGACTGCTAAGGAGATGTGGGATTACTTGAAGCGCATCTACAATCAAGACAACAATGACAAGCGTTTCTGATTGGAAGTACACATTACAAATTACAGGCACGGTAGTCTGTCCATTCAGGACTATTACTCTGACTTCCTTAACCTATGGGCTGAGCACTGTACCATTCTCCATGTCAATGTTCCAAAGGAATCGCTGGCCGCCATTCAGGAAGTCTACAAGGTCAGTAAACAGGATTAATTTCCCTTGAAACTCAGACCTGATTTTGAAGTTATACAGGCTGCTCTGTTAAATAGGACCGAGTTCCTTCTTTGGACTTGTGTGTTGGAGAATTACTCCAGGAGGAGCAACACCTACTCACTGAAGAAACACCGTCACGTGACAACTTTGCTTCAGAAGCTATTACTGTTGCCTATGAAGCTCAAGGAGAAGGAAAAGGGAGGGATATGAAGCCAGTTCAATGCTATTCTTGCAAGCAAATTGGCGATATTGCACGACATTGCTATAAGAAATTTTGCAACTATTGCAAGCAATGTGGTCATATCATTAAGGAATGCCCTACAAGACCGAAGCAGCTACAAGTGCAGGCCTTTCACGTTGCTGTCCACCTTTCTCTTGCAGCGTGTCAGTCCTCTACAACAGCACCCTTCACGGTCTCCGATACTGCTGCCTTGACTCCAGCATTGGCACAGCAAATGGTACTCTCAACACTTTCTGCCTTAGGCATCCAGGGTAAGCCTAACTATATCTCTCAACCATGGTTTGTTGATTCTGGGGCCTGGAATCATATGACTGGTACCTCTGAATATTTGCACAATGTTCGATCTTAGATTTGGGCCTTACTCAACCCCAACAGCTAGCTCAAGAGGTGAGGATTACCCAAGCTTTATAAGCTCTTATGAGGCTCTATCTCTAGTCAATGTGGGACTTGGGTTTTTCCCAATACACCCCCTCACGCCCAGCACTATTGGGTTTGGTGCGTGGATAATATGGTGGGTAGCCCTTTAATGGATATAGGATAGGCTCTGATACTATATTAGATTTGGGCCTAACTCAACCTCAAAAGCTAGCTCAAGAGGTGAGGATTACCCAAGCTTTATAAGCTCTTATGAGGCTCTATCTCTAGTCAATGTGGGACTTGGGTTTTTCACAATATTCGATCTTACAAGGGTGCACAAACCATTCAGATTGCCCATGGTAATACTCTTTCAATTGATGTTGTTGGTGACATCCAATTTTCTTTTCTTGAGCTGGTTGTCTTGTGTAGGATCAAGAGTCGAGGAAGGTGATCGCGATGGGGCCTAAATTGGGAAGATTGGTTCCTCTCCAGTTTTCTGGCTGGGTCATCTCTCCAATTGTTGGTTATATTTATGCAGATTGAGCTGGTTGCTCGGATTCTCGACGATCCGTCACAGGTTGGTGCGTGTTTCTTGATGCTACACTTATTTCTTGGAAAAGCATAAAGCAAGCCAGAGTCTCAAAGTATATTACTGAGTTTGAATATCGGGCTATGTCTACAACTTGTTCTGAAATTATTTGACTTAGTGGTCTGTTAGCTGAGCATGGATTTCCTCAACCCGATTCTACACCTGTACCCTGACAATACTAGTGCTATTGAGATTGCTGCCAATCCGGTTTCCCATGAGCTTACCAAGCATATTGAGGTGTATTGTGATTCTCTCCGTGAAGCCTTTGATAATCGTGTTATATCTCTTCCACACATCACCTCGAAAATTCGGCTTGCTGATATTTTTACCAAGGCTCTCCTTCGTCCTCGTCATCATTTTCTCATTGGCAAATTGATGCTTCTTGACCAGCCGCATCAATTTGGGGGGGATGTTAGCTAAGGAATCCACTGGCCTATAAATGAGTATAATAAGCTTTCCTATTATATATTCAGGATTCCAGTCAGCCTATTAATTGTATATATTTAAGATTCCTATTATAGAGTGTACAGATTAGGATTCCCATTAGAATTTTGTACTATTTATTGAGATCAATGGAAGTCAGAAAGGCAATTCAGCCAATTGTGACAGTGGGTGTATGTAATGGAATTATAAAATGGTGATCTGTAGACCATTGCAATCCTCCATTTACATGGGGGAAAAGCAGATAATACATTCTTCTGTGTTCTGATAGTTTCATAATCAGCAAACGAGTTGTTGGCCATCATATAATTTTTTTGGAAAAAAAAAAACAGTTCTTTAACTTGGCTCCATAAATAAAGTATTATTCTTCTTTGGCCCAAAATCTTCTAGCTACATACCTGGCCATCATGCTTATTTTCACTGTGCCGTCAGTGTCCACGCCTATGATTCCAAGATTATGTAATTCACTTCTATGTTGTCAATAATGTGAAACTGCTTTTTTCCGGAGTTAACTGGTTTACATTTTATTATATTGGCATTACCATAACATGCATTTCACTACCAACTACCAAGTAGACAATTCTGTTGTTAGTCTGGACGGATCTTAATTTTGAACCTATAGAAAGTTCATGTCATTGCAGATTGTTGAGGTTTTATGATAGTGCATATTAGTCAGGTATTTTATTTTCTAGGTTATATATGCATTAGATTTAAGTTCTTTATCATTTTGTGGGCATCAATTATATGCAGGAAATATTATCAGACACATCATTAGATGACAGGGTTAGAGCAAGCAACATTATTGGTCATAGCAAACTCAAGCATGTCCGAGTTTCTCATAGGGTATTGTCTCATGCAGTCATTTAGTGTATTAAAATTTCTCTTTAGTGTGCTCCCGCTTTTGATAAAATTAGTCACCTCTTTCAAATTCTGTAGATTGGAAATCCTATGGACTACGACACTTTGAAGGAAACCATTTTTAATATTCATAGTTCTTTAAAGAATGAAGATATTCCTTTGTCAATTGCTGTCATATCTGACAGAAAATGGCTTCTTGGAGGTAATTATGCGCACTAGTTGTTTATGGGTTAAAGGCTTTCTATTGAATATTCTGTTTGCAGATCCATCCAAGGCAGACAAGCATTCTGCCTATTCTCTCTTACTTGCAGAAAATATTTGCAAAAATATTGGAGTTAAGGTGATGTTTTACCTGAAATATTAATTATTCTTATGTTTAGAGAGGAAAAGTTTAGTTGACTAAGTTGGGTATATTTTGTAGGTGCAAAATCTAGTAGCAGAAATTGTGGATTCGAAACTGGGGAAACAAGTAATGCACTAGTTGTTTCAAGTTGGTGTAATCTTATACTGCACAAATTTTCTGGTGGTGGTTGGTAATTATATAGAAAATGCTGCAGATTACTAGAATCAAGCCATCACTGACCTATATTGCCGCCGAAGAACTAGTGAGCCTTGTAACAGCTCAAGGTCACAAATTGTTCTTCTCTCTTGATTAATCTTTAATTATTGTGGTCTATTAGCTATGTCAATATTGAAATTTATTTTCTATACTTGAAAACCAGTGGCAGAGAACAGTGAACTGAATGAAGTCTGGAAAGATGTACTAAATGCAGAGGGTGATGAAATATATGTGAAGGTAATATATACTCCTGTTGTGATACCTTATTTTGCAAAATTGCATACCAAGGTAATGTATGTGAAGGTGTTATTCCATGAATCATTATGACTGACAAGCCGCGTCAGTGTTGATATTCTTCCATTTCTTTGAATTGTGTTAGGTACGGGAATACCAATAGGGAATAAAGGGCTCAATAAGTGGGACCCAAATATGTTAAATCTGTTGGTAATAATAGTTAGAGCAGTTATAGGTGGTTAGGACAAGAGTAAGGGTATAAATCAGTAGAGAGGGGATTCATTCTGAAATGTTGAGTTGTAAGGGAGAGGGCTAGGTACTCTCGAATTACTTGGGGATTAGGGTTCTTGAGTGCTTTCTTTCATTTTCTGTATTACAGGGCAACTTACCGTGCTCTGTGTGAGTCAATATCAATAATAGGTATATTTATATTGTTTGTTCGTTAATTCTGATCCAGTTCCTATCAAATTGCTAGATTCCATACAATTTTATGAATACTTCCTTTATCACTCTCCATTAATAACGTATAACGTATGAAATGAGTATATGGTGGACTGTTTTGTCTGGGGGTTACAAACTCTCCCCCTATCTGCCAAACATCTTAATATTGTGAATATTCGTTTAAGTTAGAACATGTTTTAAACTGTACCATAATGAGATTGGGCTTTTGGCTAAAAGGTTGGAGTCAAAACAGTCCATTTAATCCAGGGGATGTTAGTAACTTGGACATGTGAGATTATGGAGACAAAGATACAAAGACTGATGATTACATGGATTCCACCACCACCTTCTAAGTTAAAATGAATGTAGATGGATCCTCTAAAGGGAAGCCAGGGCTAGCAGGGATTGGAGGTGTCCTTAAAGATGAGCATAGCAATATTTTAGAAACGTTTGCAGCTTCCGTAGGCATAAGGGATTCAAATGAGGCAGAATTTATGGTTATTGTTTTTGCCTTAGAAATGTCAATACTGAAAGCTTGGGTGATGGGAAAGGAGCTGATTATTGAGTCCGATTTCAGGAATGCTTTGTCATGGGTCATTCGGAAAGAGGAATGTCCATGGTCCCTAAGGTTTTACTGTAATAAACTAAAGAACATCCTGCTGCTCTGCTAAAAGGGGTGTCTTTTGAGCATAGATGTAGAGAAGCAAATGCCTTTGCTGATTCGCTAGCAAAAGAGGGATCTCAAATGGAGGGTACATGGCTGAGCATAAATATAGGCAATTCTGTCAGCAAAAGCTGTGCCTGATACAGCAGTCTGAGACAAAAACGGAGATTATATTTTGAAGGAATGTTTGAAGTTATCTAATCATGTCAAGTTTTTGTATAGCAGGCCATTTATAATTGATAGTGCAGGGAAATTGCAGTAGACCAAAGGAAAATATATCATACAGAAGCAGCTTTGTTAACTCAAAAAAGGAAGACAAAGCTAATATAACAAAATGGGTGCTCTGCAGCTGTGAAGAGGTTTTATTTCTGCTAGTCAAATGAGTATAAAGGGTATTGATGCAGTTGTGAAAACCAGCACGATGCTTAAACTGATGTTGCAGCAGGTTCAGGGGATAGGCTTCCCTTGCAGGAGGAGATTTGTTATCAAGCAAACAACCAAGCATGTTAAATGCAAGACTTGGTCATCTGTTTTTTGTTTTTGCGGTTTTAAAATATGTATTGGAACTGTTTTGCATTGGTATGATGTCTGTAATGTGTGATAGGCTCAGGATGAAAACTGTAAACGGGGGGACTTACCCTGTGAAAGGTGTGATGTGATAGAGCTCTATTATGCAGAGCCTAGAGGTTAATTAAGAATGGGGAAATATAGGGGTGTACGGATGTAGGATGAATTTAGATGTAAGCTGTACTTTGGTTTTGCTTAGTCTAACTTGGAGTACATGATTGAGTGTTTGCTCTTCAACCCTTTCTAAGGTGGGGAGAGTTGGCACTATGATGCTAAAATTAGATTTTTATTAATGATATTTCAAATTATCAAAAAAAGAAAAAAAAAAAAACAAAAAAACAAAGGGCCGATGACCATTCTGTTGTAATGTATGCACTATAGCAGTGTATTAATGCAAGAGCATTGTTATTTGGACATTTCCACTAAACACCAACACCATACAAACATACTTTATATTTTTATTTTTATTTTTCTCTTTTATGTTTTTCCACTCAACCCAATTAAAAATCAGGCTTTTATACGGTGTATGTGATACAGTGTCTAAATTTGATTGTCCAGATATCATTTCTCTTGATGCAATTAACTCACCTTTGTTTTTTATACAGGATATTAGCCTTTACATGAGAGAAGGAGAGAATCCATCGTTTTTTGAGCTGTCTGAGAGAGCATATTTACGGAGAGAAGTAGCCATAGGTTATGTGAAAAGCAACAAGAAGGTATGCCGTTAAAACTTATTTTCATTCGTCTATTTGGACATGCTACTCAGACCTTTCCTGTTTGCAGGTAATCAACCCAGTTCCCAAGTCAGGACCTCTCTCTCTTGAAAAAACTGACTCATTAATAGTTATATCTGAGCTTGAGGGAGAACAGCCCGTTATTTTGTAATGCTTTAATCCAGTGTTAGCTTCCTTTTTTTTTTTTTTTTTTTTTTTGGTATTCCTATAGAAGCATTATTGTTGCCATCTTGTATATAGGAATCTCTCGGTTGACCAAATCCCAAGTAGTAGTCGATGAGAAATTCTTCAGGAGTAAATATACTCAAATCACTCCTCTAAAAATACATGCTGACATAAATTTGGTCCAACAAAGATTATGGACATCAATTTGGTCATTCATAGCGTAAAATAACTATCGAATTATTGACCAAATTGATGTCTAAATATATATTAAGAGACTAAGGGTGTTTTAAATATTGCAGATTTAAACTAAATTGATGTCCAAAATCTTTAGATGCCCATCATGATGTTTATGTATCTTTGGAAGACCAACTTGAGTATTTACTCTATTTTTTAAGTTATGACCTTATAACCTAGGTCCATCCAAGAGCATGAGATTATGGAGTTGTTCATTAATGGTCATTGGTCAGTCTTAGTCATTCTAGCTAGGATAGGATAGTGTGGTCATGCCGCTTGTGATAGAATAAATTGTAACACAATACAAGATTATATCAAATAATCAATAACCCCATGTTATGACATGGACAAGCAATTCTATTCATCGGTATTAGAATTTAGGATTACTTGGATGTGCCGATAAAGATGAATCCATGACGAATGCGTTTTCAAACCTGAAATTGATTCAAACGACGACATCGATTTCATGTGTGAGTGATAAGAGCAAACTATCATGTTTCACTGTGTCTCTAGGGTTTGTGTAGTCTCAATGGTCAACTGCATTGTAGAGTGGAAAGAGATAGAGGTCTCTCTCTATGTTAAACAAAATGGGTTCACTTACTTATAATAAGCTCACACAAGGCCTTTCACATTAATCAATCACTAAAGTGCTTTATAATAATCCCAATTAACATAACATAAGTGATCATATAATTGGGACTTATAATAACAATATACTCTAGTATTTGACATCTAATTAATTTGAATATTAGATGTCGCGACCGTCCCGTCCGGGCGCCGCGAAAAAAGGGGGGGTAGGAAAAACAACAGAGGAGTCGCCACCAAAATTTTTATTTGGGAAAACTTTCGAAAAACCCAATTATTTAAGGAAAACCGGTCCTAAAAAAAACAAGACAGAGATTTGAGTTCCGGAGTCGGTTACGAGTAGGGAAGGTGTTAGCACCCTACGTCACCCGTTCTAAGAACGGTACCCCAAGTTAATTGTGCAAAATTTTACTAACCTTTGAAAATATTATTTTACCCCATTTTTTAAAATAAAAAAGAAAATAAACACAAAAGGAAGAAAATAAAATTTTGGCTTGACAGAATGATTATTCTGCTCCTACGTATTCCCCGGTGCGATGGAAAACTCAAAGCCACGTAGTTCTTAATAGAGAAAGTTTGATTGGTTGGTTGATTTTAGTTTTTGGGAAAAGATTTGATTTCGAAAAAGGGTTTTATTTCAAAACTGGTTCGCTTTCGCACAAGGTTAAAGATAGCAGTACTATACGATAAACCTCTACAATTCTTACGACACTTGAGGATGGGAGACCATACATCAACGTCATAAATTGTCGCGCGAATTTTAAAATATTTTACTTAAAGAAGAATTCACTCTTGCACGGGGTTAAAGATAGTAAAACTATACGATGAACCCTTACAATACATGCGCCACTCGAGGATGAAAATTCATACATCAATGTCGTAGATTGTTGCGTGAATTTCTTTGAAAATGATCATTATATTTTTTTTATAAAGATTTTTCCCCTTTTTTTTTATTTAAGACCAGAGTCGAACACACACAAAAGTATGAGCTTGGCCCAAAAGGAAAAAAAGAAAAAAAAAGAAATCAGAAAGAAAAAAACAACCTAAGCTAATCCTTCATACCAAGCCCAACCGAAAAAGTTTGATTGGTTGGTTTATTTTTTGAAAGGATATTTTTATTTTAGTTTTTTAGAAGGGATTTTGATTCAAAATAAGTAACTGAAAAAAAGTTTATGTTCACGTTATATATATTTTTAATTTTTTCTTGCTGGAAATCTCAACCCAAAAGAAAAAGAAATTGAACTCTACCATAGTAACTTCATCAGCCCAAGACCAAATACCCCTAAACCAAAACACAGCCCAAAGTCTAAATATAAAGAACAAAAAAATGATCAGAAGCAAAAAAAAAAAAAAAAAACAAAAACAAAAGAGAAAAGGATTAAAGTGGCAGAAGCTTCTGCCATCTCCCATTACCCACGTGAGAGAGAGAGAGACCAGAAGAGAGGGACTGCAGCCCAGGGAAGCAGCGGTGGCGGTGCGGCTCGGTGGGCACCGGTGACGACGTGGTCGACCGGGACTGCTGCTGCTCTTCGCGGTGAACGGCGGCTGGAGCGGTTGGAGGGACGTGGTGCGGGTGTGGCGGCGGAAAGCCCAGATCCGCGACGACGACGTTTGGAGCGGTGGTGGCCGAACTGGTGGAGACGGCGGAGCTCGCGGACTGTGGTGGCGGTGGTGGGCTCGAGCGCGCTGCGGTGGTTGCAGCGGAGAGGCTGTTCGCGATGGGTCGCCAGCTGGAGTTCGACGGCGGTTGGAGCGGCGGCTGCGAACTCGGGCTGCGGTGGTCGGTGGTGGGCTTGCGGCGGCCGGCACTATGCAGGGGAGGGGCCCAAGGTGCTCTGTATTTCTCCTTTCTCTCCCTTTTTGTTTTAGTATTGGTAGAAGGAAGTGAGTTCTCTGTTGCTATGGTGATGGGGATGAGACCTTAGTTGAGGATGGAGGTGGGTGGAGGATTCTGATTATTTTTTTTTGAGCTCTATGTGTTTTTTGATTCTGATTTGTTTCTCCTCTCTCTTCTCTCCTGTGAATTGCTGAATTTATAGACAAAATGATAGGAGAATAATTCCAAAAATTCTGTTAGCTTGCTGTACAATGCAGTGCCTTAGGAGGGGGCAGATCAGCCTTGCTCCCTGTCCTTGGGGAGGCAGAGGTGCCAGAGAGCTGCCATTGTTGTTGTTGCTTAGGAGAATAAGGGAATAAAGTGAAAGAAAACAAAAGGGAGAGAAAGAAAGGGGGAGGGAAGACTTCCAGAAGGAGAATACTCACGTCCCTCCCCTTTGCAATTTGCTATTATTATTTTATTTTTATTTTCGTTTTCCTTTTTTTTTTTTTTGAACAAGAAACGGGCTTTTAAGTGGGTTAAACAAAAATGGGATTATGGGCCAAAGCCCACTCAATTTTTCTTTCCCTTTTTTTTTGATTACTTAGCGAACAAATTAATTAACCCGGACAAAATTGGGTGTTCACAGCTGCCCCTCTTTACTAGGTCCTTATTAGATAATAGGTGTAACCGTAGTTTACCTTTTATCGTTATAAGAAACGAGTAAAGACTTGAACTTCGATTTTGTCCGGGAGAATAAGATTCCCAAAGGTCGGATTGCCTACCGAGACTCAAACTAAAAAACTTGTGGGATGGACCGCTCGTTAGAAGCTCGAACAGAAACAAAAGGAGCCTACGAGGTGGATTGCCCGTTAGAAGCTTGAACAAAAGATAAGGAGCATATGGGGTGGATAGCCCATTAGAAGCTCGAACGGAAACAAAAAAGCCTACGGGGTGGATTGCCCGTTAGAAGCTTGAACAAAAGATAAGGAGCATATGGGGTGGATAGCCCATTAGAAGCTCGAACGGAAACAAAAAGCCTACGGGGTGGATTGCCCGTTAGAAGCTTGAACAGAAACAAAGAGAGCCTACGGGGTGGATTGCCCATTAGAAGCTTGAACAAAAGATAAGGAGCTTATGGGATGGATTGCCCATTAGAAGCTCAAACGGAAACAAAAAAGCCTACGGGGTGGATTGCCCGTTAGAAGCTTGAACAGAAACAAAAAGAGCCTACGGGGTGGATTGCCCGTTAGAAGCTTGAACAAAAGATAAGGAGCTTATGGGATGGATTGCCCATTAGAAGCTCGACAAGAAAGGTACCAAAACTTGCGGAGTCGGGTATCCGCTGAAGCTAACAAATGCAATGCAATGATTGGCCTAAGAAATGATGTTATGATGCATGATGTAAAAGCTGCTTTTGCAATTGATGAAAAAGATGGTATGATATGCAAGAGATGCTTTTGATGAAACCATGATGATTTTTTAATTAATTTTTTATTCTTGGTATTTTGTTTCTTCAAATCATTGCTTGATCCTCGACCCTTAAGATTCGATCACAGCGGCTTGAGGATGAACTAGAACAAAGCCCATTACTCCTGGCATGTTTGTTAAAGGCATGCTTCATCCGTGATGATTGCCCTGATGGATGGAGAAATTGTTGTTTCCACAGCATCCCTGGTCGAGAGACTACCACGCTCTTCCCTAGCTTTAAAACCTTCAAAGAAATCTAAATGCTTTTATGATTACGTGTTTCTAGTTCAGTATACGCTTATCATAATGAATGCACACAGTTGATAATGAAAGGTGAGAGGTATACAACAGGAATGGAAGGAAATGTCATGTATTGAAAAATGGAAAGGTGTACAAGGTAAATATCACAAATCACAAAGAAACTCCAGTTTAACAAGCAAGATTGTAGTGTGGAATCACATCTCTTTAATGACACCTTCTACAATGATTAGAGCTAGTATCTCGCATTTAACCTCGAACACCCATTAATCAACTTCAAAGAACATGATTTGCCCCAGTCAAGACTGAACATTGCCCCAGCTTACTAGTTTGATGACACTTCCTTCGTTTGCATTTTTAACCCTAACTTTTGCCTAGACTGCCTTCTCAGGTTTTCAGTCTAGTGGGTCGCTCTAACTTTTGCCTAGACCGCCTTTTCAGGTTTTCAGCCTAGCGAGCCATCTTTTTTCTTTTTCTCTTTCTTCTTTTCTTTTGCCATTTTGGAAGTGCGCTCAAGCATAGTACCTTTTGACCGCGTCTGAGTTTACAGGGAGTGGCAGATCCTCACCATCTATCCTTGTCAGGATTAAAGCTCCTCCGGAGAAGGCCTTTTTCACAACGTAAGGTCCCTCATAGTTTGGAGTCCACTTCCCTCGGTGATCCTTTTGGATGGGTAGAATCTTTTTAAGCACTAAGTCCCCTTCCCGAAACTGTCTTGGACGCACCTTTTTCTCATAAGCTTTCATCAACCTCTTTTGGTAAAGTTGGCCGTGACACAACGCGGTTAATCTCTTTCCTTCAATGGGGTTCAATTGGTCGAGTCGAGCTTGTACCCATTCAGCTTCCTCTAACTCGGCTTCCATCAGCACCCTTAGTGAAGGGATCTCTACCTCGATTGGGAGTACTGCTTCCATCCCATAAACCAGGGAATATGGAGTTGCCCCAGTTGAAGTACGAATAGAAGTGCGGTAGCTGTGCAAGGCAAAAGGCAACATCTCATGCCAATCCTTATACGTCACCACCATCTTTTGAACAATCTTCTTGATATTCTTATTAGCTGCCTCGACTGCCCCATTCATCTTCGGACGATATGGGGAGGAATTATGATGCCTTATTTTGAAACTTTCACATACCTCTGTCATCATCTTGTTGTTGAAATTGGTCGCATTATCAGTGATGATTTCACTCGGCAACCCATAACGACAAATCAACTCTCTTTTGACAAATCTAATCACCACATTCCTAGTCACACTAGCATAAGATGCAGCTTCAACCCATTTTGTGAAGTAATCAATCGCGACCAGAATGAAGCGATGCCCGTTCGAGGCTTTTGGTTCTATCGGTCCAATGACATCCATTCCCCACATCGAAAATGGCCAAGGTGACGTTATGACGTTTAAGGATGTTGGCGGCGCATGAGCCCGGTCGGCGTATGTCTGACACTTGTGGCACTTCCTTGCATAAGAGAAACAATCTCCCTCCATTGTTAACCAATAATAACCAGCCCTCAAGATTTTTCTTGCCATGGCGTGTCCACTCGCGTGAGTCCCAAAGGATCCTTCGTGCACATCCTTGATTAACCATTTCGCTTCTTCTGCATCGACATATCTTAAAAGCACCATATCATGATTTCTCTTATAGAGGACATCCCCGTCTAAATAGAAACTCATTGCAAGTCTCCTGAGAGTCCTTTTGTCATTCTCTGAAGCACCTGAGGGGTATTCTCTTTTTCGGATAAAACTTTTGATATCGTGGTACCAAGGTTTCCCATCGGGTTCTTCTTCTACCACTTGGCAATACGCAGGATGATCACGACTTTCCATCTTGATGAGTGGCAAGTCTCTCTCGTCGCTTACTTTGAACATTGAGGACAAGGTAGACAGCGCATCGGCTAACTGGTTATCCTCCCGGGGAATATGGTGAAATGTAACTTCATCAAACTTCCCAATCAAACCCTTGATGTAATCATGATACGGAATTAACTTGGCATCCCGAGTCTCCCAATCCCCTCTTAGTTGGTGAATGACCAAAGCAGAGTCCCCATATACCTCTAGCACCTTTGCTTTTGATTCTATTGCTGCATGGATCCCTAGCGCGCAAGCCTCGTACTCGGCGATGTTGTTCGTACAACTGAAGCAAAGTCTTGCGGTGATTGGGAAAAAATTACCTTCCGGTGAAATCAAGATAGCTCCGATCCCATGCCCCAGTGCATTAGAAGCTCCATCAAACAACAGGGTCCACTTTTCTTCTTCTGACGACTGCCCCCGCTCAAGCAAAGCCATTATGTCTTCATCTGGGAAGTCGCATTGCATCGACCCATAATCCTCTACGGGCTGGTTGGCTAAATAATCTGCGAGAGCGCCTCCTTTTACTGCTTTCTGTGTGACGTAGACGATGTCGTACTCGGATAGCAGGACTTGCCAGCGGGCAATCCTTCCAGTCAGAGCAGGCTTACTAAAGATGTACTTGATCGGGTCTATTTTGGACACCAACCAGGTAGTATAACTCAGCATATAATGCCTTAAACGACGAGCTGCCCATGTCAAGGCACCACATGTGCGTTCCAGCAAGGAATAGTTGGCCTCACAACTCGTGAACTTCTTACTCAGATAATAGATGGCATGCTCCTTTCTCCCCGATTCATCATGCTGCCCCAGCACACAACCCATAGATTCATCTAGCACTGTTAAATACATGATGAGCGGTCTTCCAGGGACTGGAGGCACCAATACCGGAGGTTCTTGCAAGTACTGCTTGATCTTTTCAAACGCCTCTTGGCAATCCTCATTCCATTTTACCACCTGATTTTTACGCAGCAGCTTAAAGATCGGCTCACATGTCGCGGTTAACTGAGAGATGAACCTGGCAATGTAGTTCAATCTCCCTAAAAACCCACGAACTTCTTTCTCAGTGCGAGGTGCTGGCATATCGATGATCGCTCGCACCTTATCAGGATCAACCTCTATTCCTTTCTGGCTAACTATGAATCCCAAAAGCTTGCCCGATTTCACTCCAAAAGTGCATTTGGCCGGATTCAATCGAAGCTGGAACTTTCTCAACCGTTCAAAAAGCTTTTTCAAATCGTCAACATGGTCATCTTCAGACTTGGACTTTGCGATCATATCATCCACATAAACTTCTATCTCCTTATGCATCATGTCATGGAATAGAGTCACCATGGCGCGCTGGTATGTCGCCCCTGCATTTTTCAAACCAAAAGACATAACTTTGTAGCAAAAGGTACCCCACAGAGTGACAAACGTGGTCTTTTCCATATCTTCCGGAGCCATTTTGATCTGATTGTATCCCGAAAATCCATCCATGAAAGAGAAGAAAGCATGATGAGCGGTATTATCCACCAGAACGTCGATATGAGGGAGAGGGAAGTCGTCTTTCGGGCTAGCTCTGTTCAGATCCCGGTAATCGACACACATCCGAACTTTTCCATCCTTCTTTGGAACAGGGACAACGTTTGCAACCCATTGAGGGTACTTCGCAACTGCTAGGAAGCCGGCATCTAATTGCTTTTTGACCTCTTCCTTGATCTTCAACGACATCTCTGCTTTCATCCTTCGTAACTTCTGCTTCACTGGAGGACATTCGGGCTTTAGAGGTAACTTGTGCTCTACTATGTTAGGGTCTAACCCCGGCATGTCCTGGTACGACCACGCAAAAATATCTTTAAAATCAAGTAGCAACTTGACCAGTCTGTGTCGCTCACTTTCTTTCAGGGAAATACCAATCTTGACCTCTTTTTTATCGTCTTCTGTTCCCAAGTTGATCACCTCAGTCGGCTCTTCATGGGGTCGAATTTCTTTGGTTTCCTGTTCTACTAATCTCATTAGCTCAGGGGGAATTTCTTCGCTGTCATCAATATCCTCGTCAGCATGGTTAATGGGATAATCGAAATTGTACGCGGGAACACTAACACTGTCATTTTCAAGAGAGTCACTTTTAGATCTGCATTTTGATGATTATCAGGAAAAGGTGAATAAATAAAGGGGAAAAGGCGAAAACTGTATTATTGATAATTATTAGGGAAACCAAACAACAAAGGGCGGGAGAATAAAAAGGGACCAAATGCATGCATTTATTGATAAGTTAATACTGAAATAGGAACAAGTAAGCCCAGTACAAAAGACATCCTAAAGCCTTGGGCAGAGCTAAAGGATAAGCATTACAGAATTACTTTGACAAAGATTCTATGGTCCTCGGGAATTCAATGGTCTCCCAATTGCTGAGTTCTGTATCAGGAGAGCAGGGATAAACAAGATTGACACTGCGATTGGTGGAATCATCATCTCCGAGGGCTGCTACTTGGTCAAGGAACACGAACCCTGCACTGCGGAAGCTTTGTCGTATGTCACAGATAGGAACCCTTTCAGCCACGTACTCACGATTTTCCAAACAAGCAAGCCTCTTCTCTTTCCTCTGTTCTAGAACTCTCCTCTTATCCGCCTTGGTGGGTTTGTATCCTAACCCAAACCTATCCTTGTTTTCAGTAAGCATTATGATGTCGGGAACCCCTTGGTTGCTTTTTCCCAATCCGTTCCCAGGTCGATATCCTCCTTTAAGCATAACCTTCACCATCATGACAGATGCTTTTGACGGCCGCGGTTTTGAAAGCAAAGCCCCCTCTCTTACGTAGGTAGTAATCTCCAACGATTGGAAAGCGGTCTCAAGGGCTTCTTCTGCTGCCTCAATGTAAGGGGTCGCTGTTGGTTTGCTCACCAGCATGTCTTCTTCTCCAGAAATAATTACCAATTTATTATCAATGATGAACTTCACCTTTTGGTGCAGCGTGGAGGGTACAGCTCCAGAAGAATGGATCCAAGGTCTCCCAAGGAGGCAGCTGTAGGTCGGTGTGATATCCATTACTTGAAAAAGGACCTCAAAGGTACAAGGACCAACCTGAATAGGTAATTTGATCTCACCAATGACCTCTCTTCGCGTGCCGTCAAATGCTCTTACTATCATTGAGCTCGGCTTCATGTGGGTCCCATCGAAAGGCAGCTTAGACAAGGTCGACCTTGGCATCACATTCAAAGAAGATCCATTGTCAATGAGCACTCTAGCCATAATATGATCCTGACACTTCACGGAGATATGCAACGCCTTGTTATGCCCCATTCCCTCAACAGGTATTTCATCATCGGTGAAGGTTACATAATTATCGGCGATGATGTTGCCCACAATGTTATCAAACTTATCAACAGTGATGTCATGAGAAACATGAGCTTGATTCAAAACCTTCATCAACACCTTTCTATGTGGTTCAGAGTTCATGAGCAGAGACAAAAGAGATATTTTGGCCGGAGTTCGATTCAACTGGTCCACCACCCTATACTCACTTTGTTTGATGAACTTCAGAAATTCGGAGACTTCTTCATCGGATACTTCTTTTTTGTATCCATTCCCTCTTGCGCCCTCCTCAACAAGAGTTTCTTTTCCTTTTCCCTTGCAACTTCCTCCTTCCTTTTCTATATCTTCTTTCCGCAACGCCTCCGGGGTATAAACACGACCGCTCCTAGTCATCCCGCTGACTCCCGAGACATTGGTGACTACAGTGGTATCTTCAGAATGTTGTGGTTGAACCTGCACGTCATATTTCCATGGTACTGCTTTGGTGTCCTTATAAGGAAAAGGACGCGGAACTTGGATGACGAGTGGCCTCGGCCCACTTGAAGTCGGTGATGGTACCTCTTTGGTATAGTATATCACCAGCGGTTTTGGGACGATTGTTTCAACAGCTGGCCGAGGATCGACCCGGATGGTCAAAGGAGTTACATTGACCCACATCGGGGAGACTGTAGACTCAGAAACCACATTTATGCCTCCCTCATCCAACTGGCAACCAATCAGGATCATCTTCATATCTAATAACCGTTGTACAACCCGTTTGAACTCTGCACAATCTTCAATTGCATGATCTTTCTCCCCATGAAAGTCACATCTTACGCCTTTGTCATGGTTACTTTCCTCCTCAATCGAGGCTTGCATCATCCCATGCCTACACATCTCCCTGAAAATAACTCTCATGGAGGTCTTGACCTTGGAGACTTGACTGATGAGAGTATACTCCATGAAGTCCTCTATGGCGTTGACGCCAGGACCCCCATGATTTGGTAGAGGATCTTGCCCCACATTAGGCTGCTCGAAGCTCAACCACTTGGCGTTAATCAGCTATTGGACCTTAAGCTTCAAAGCTCTACAATTTTCGGTGGAATGACCTGATGCCCCTGAGTGATAGTCACATTTAGTATTTGGGTCAAACCACTTTGGATACGGGGGTTCCATTGGTTTTGTTGGGATAGGAGCTAACATAGAGCTTTTCACGAGTTGGCGTAGCAGCTCGGTGTAGGTCATGGGTATCGGATCAAAATGTACAGGTTTTCTTTCCAGGTCATGAGGTGGCCTTCTTTGGTTTGTGTTTGGGTTGTGATGTGGTGGTTGAACTGTTTGGGATGGTATGGCGGGAAGTGTTTGGTGATGGGTAGGGTATGATGGCCGGTAAGGTGTCATTGGATGCTGAGGTTGGGGGTGTGGAAATTGTGAGGTGGCGGCAATATATGGATGGTTAGTTTGGTGGTACGGGGTTTGCGGGTAATACTGGGTTTGGAAATATTGCTGAGGGTGGACAGGCATCAAGTTTGGTCTCCACTGGCCAGACTTATTCTGGTCAAAAGTCACAGCATGTGCTTCTCCTTCCTTCTTCTTTACAAACGGGGGCTTCTTCGGGCCAGGTGCCCCAACTGAAGTCTTGACAATCTTGCCATTCCTCATTCCACCTTCAATCCTCTCACCGATAACGACCATATCTGAGAAATTTGACGATACACTACCAATCATCCTATAAAAGGGTGACTGAAGTGTGTCAATAAACATCGCAACAATCTCTTTCTCTGCCAACGGGGGCTCTACCTGGGCTGCCACTTCCCTCCAACGCTGCGCATATTCCTTGAAAGTTTCTGTGTCTCTTTTAGACATATTTTGCAGCTGCATCCGATCAGGCGCCATGTCAACATTGTACTTGTATTGCTTCAAGAAGGCGTCGGCTAAATCCCTGAAAGATCGGATATGTGCCCTCTCCAGGTGCGTGTACCAACTCGAAGCTGCCCCAGACAAACTGTCCTGAAAGAAATGAATCAGCAACTTATCATCGTGCGCGTATGATGCCATCTTTCGGACATACATGGTTAAGTGGTTCTTGGGACAAGTGGTTCCCCTGTATTTGTCGAAATCTGGGACCTTGAACTTCGGTGGGATTACGACATTGGGCACAAGGCAAAGCTCCGAGGCATCTCTGAGGCCATAACTACTTGCTCCTTCAATAACCCTTAATCTTTCCTCTAGTGTCTCCAACTTTTCCCTAGATCGGGGGTTCTCGCCGGACCGATCCACATGAGCTTCACCGTACATGTTCTGTGGAAGGTACTGTGGCATGTAGGCAGATGTGAAGTTTGGTGCCGCTTGAGCCCCATTGGGTCCAAAGTGCAGGGTGTACGGTGGGAGCTTTGGATTAGGAGAAGGTGTCACTGCCGGGGCACTACCTTCCGGAGGGTTTTGTGGCGGAGGGACCCCCTGTGTTGGGAATGTGAGGACAGAATTTTGAGGGACCTGGGCAGTGTCTTGGTGGTTAGGGTTATTGTCCTGTGGGCCAGCAACAGTTGGCGGCACATAACCTGGAGGAAGACCGTATGGAGGATGGTTCATTACAGTAGACTCATGATGATTGGCAGCTGAGGAATGAGTCTGGTGGTTTGGATAAATAGCGAAAGGCACCATGACTCCTTGTTGGTTGAATCCTTGCATTTGCACAGGAACCTGAGTGAAACCAGGTGGGAGAAGAGGCGTAGCCGGATGCTCTTCATTCGAGGCCGAAGGTTTCTCATCTGCGCTTTTCTCCTTTTGCATCGCTTGCAACAACTCCAACATCTTTGCCATTTGTTCCTTGAGTTGGTCTACCTCTTCTCTCATCTCTTGGGTTTGTTCTAGGTCAGCCATAACTTTAGCTTGCGAACGGGTGCGGTAAGGGTGTCGCGGAGCAATGGTTCAAAAGATCACTGTTTAATTACAACAACGAAAAAAGAAAATGAATAAAAACAAAAAGGGATAAGAAAACACAGAAAACGAATTAATCCTTTCGAGATGCTCGAAATTATTCAATTTTATTTTTCAGAGAGTTAACGCCCCAATGATTGACAAGAGATGGTCCCTCCACCCCATTCAGAGGGCATTTTGCCCATAAGACGGCGTGGGGTTGACAACGAATCTAGGGGAGAGGATCCTTTCCACAATAGATGTCGTCTTAGGCACACTAGCATTGCTGATTCCGAGTCGAGGAAGTAACAACTACACTTTACACAGAAGGATAATTCCTATAAGGCAAGGACGTAGTTAGCAACATACTAAAGGGAGATTACGCTCCACGGTAGGCGTTGTCACGAATCAAGTATAAGAGATGGAGAGCGAGAGAAAGTAAAGGCGAGAAAATGCACTTCATTTCATTGAAACCTCCAAGGGTAGTACATAGATCGAAATAACATCAAAACATAAATTCTCAACAACACTTTTATCCTAAAGTCAACAACTTTGATCTTTTCCTTTTTAGGCCTCGAGTGAACCCATCACACATCTGCATGAAATCTTCTAACTCCGGAGGGAGACGTAGCATAGGGTTCACGCGAATCCGCTTGTTAGCCTTCTCAAAGCGTCGAACAAAGGTCGGGATGCAATGACTTAGCTCATTAGTCACACTTATGTACCTCTTCCTCCAAATGTCGACATCCAATCCTCGCTCTTCGGCTTCTCCCCTCCACCATTTCATGGCATTCACCGCTCGCGCCACCTGGTCATGATAATGTTTGGCTGACGTCCACCCTAGGTCGCAACTTTGTTTGATTTCGAACAGCAAGGCATTCAGGTCCTCGACCTTCTGTGCCAATCCAGCCTCCACCTTGTTGTGTGTACAGATCTGGTTTTTTAAATCGCCATTGGCCTCCCTCTGTCGATTAATTTCTGCCTCTAACGCCTTTCCTTTCTCATCTCGCCGATTAACTTCATCTTTTAACTGGCGTGTCTCCTCCTTTAGTTGAAGCTTATCCTTTGTCAAAGTCAACATTTTCCCTTCAAGTTTCTGGATTTTGGCCATGAGGCTCGCTGGAACCTTATCTGTTGCTCTTTTGACACCTGAGGTTGTGGTGATGTCGGCGCACATGTTTTTTAAGTGCTCATTTTCTCTTGCTAACTTCTCGTACCGCCTTTGATTGGTGACTGCTTTCAGCTCAGCATCTTATTTTTCTTGCTCCACCGCTTTCATTTGTGCCTCCATGATCTTTAATTTTTCTGCCATCTGAGTCACCAAAAGGGAATGATCTTCGCCTTTGGGATCCTCTTTCGGAATGCTGATGGGAACCCTCCTTGCTCTTCTCCATGTTTCATATTCTGAGACAATGATTAGGATCGGCCTGCCTAATTCGGCCCTCCCTGCCACCTTCACATTTTTCCATGCATCTCTGACCCTTTTTGCTGACAACTTGGTATCTTCACCGTCCTCATATCGGAAACAACATCCACCGAGTTGTTCTTCTCGCGGTACAGTTTGTGTCCAACAAAGCTGTCGCAGGGCTATGGTTGGTGTGTAGGATATGCATCCTCTCGGGCCCATTAAAGGTACATTTGGGAACTCGCCACAACTGTAGATGATATCTTGCCCTTGTTGACCTTCGTACCATGGGCATACCCATTTGAAAGAGCTACCATCCACTTTGTCAAACTCGTTTTTCCACTCTTGTTCACTTTGCTGTTTTACTGGGATATTGTGGAAGCCTCTCAGTGGATCTGAATGTCGGCTGACATGGCCTTTGGCATACATGTGAGTGATGACCCATACATACAACAGTTGTGCACAACATCGAAGCTTCCCCTTTTGATGGCGCTGGCAAAAATCTAAAGTCAGAAACGTCTCAGCTAATATCGCGGGCACTGGATTCCTTTTCCTTTCTACTGTGAAGAATACGTCCAGTGCAGCTTGGTCGATCATATCCAGTGCTGATAGAAACAAAACCAACCCATAGATGACAAGTGCCAATACCCTTTCAAAAATCCCCCAATCTCGTTGATCTTTCAACCTTTTCAAGAGATTTTCAAGGAATGTTCGAGTCAATCCCCACGAGTTTGAGTGTCCGGTCAAGTGGACGTCTTTTTCAGGAAGCCCCAGCAACCCTGCTATGTTGGTGACGGTCAGGTATTGCCCCATATGGAAATAAATGACAGGCTCGGTCTGCATCGGTAACTTTAACAGACAAGCATATTCTTCAATGGTAGGGGTAATGTCCATGTGAGGCAACTCAAAACATCTGAGCTGCGGGTTCCAATACTGACTCAGCGTGCTCAAAACGGCAGTTTGAACTGGTATAAAGATAAGGTCCAGGATCCCTCCATACTTCTTGACAAAGCTTCTTCGATTCTCTTGAGGTAATGCCCGACTTAGCTCCCTCAGGTTCTCCAGCGAGTTCGTTATCACCTTGGAGCTCTTGCTAGTGTGCCTGGCTTTTTCCATCTCTTGTTTTTTCAAAGAAAGGGTTAACTCTCACCAAATTAATCTGTGAAAGGGAAAATTTTTATTAGCAAAAATTGAAAAATGAATGCACTCTATGAATGAATGAGGGTGCAGATACACATGAAAGGGTTGTGAACCCCTTAGGGTGTGCCAGGTATTACTAGCACATGACTGTCCTTGCAAATGACTGCGTTTCGAAGTGCAATGGAAACGTAGCATAATGCTCAAGTCAAGGACGACATGGGTCATCCGAGCCTAACCTTAGGCGCAATAATGCATGAAAAAGAAAATGGATAATACGCTAGGATGCTTGAAATCATGATAGGTGTGAATATGTATGCAGCAGAAAGAATGGCGGAATGTGCTCTCCCTTTGTCATACACAGGTTGCATCCTATGGCTGGGATTTCTGAAGTTAAAACCCTAATTCGGACGGCTTCTATTGGCAACTTATGTGCAGAACTCTTGGCATAGATCTAAACTCCTAAAAGGCCCCCAGATTACCCTCATCTAAAAAGATAAGGACCCGGATCTATGAACCTCACCACAGGGACAAATAAGTCACAATATGGCAGTCCATGTACCGGTAGCAATCTGAGCGGGAGAATCAGTGACTGCCAGGGATGCAAAAGCATCACAATAACACCATTGAAACCCCTTCTAATCCTATGGCATTCCAGGACTCGGGTATAGAGCCCAACAGTGCGTGAAGCAAGTGATAGTGCGGTGTGTGCTGAGAGCATACCAACCTGTACAAAATCCTATACAAATAAAAAACTCCCCAAACCTGCAAGAAGAATCAACCCACAGCACAATGGTTTTCTATCCTAAGGTTGCAAGAATATATACAAAAATTATTAGAGAAAAAAATAAATAAATAAATAAATAAATGTATAAATAAATAAATAAATAAATAAATAAATAAAATAAAAAACAAAACAATGTACCAGGTAACAAAAAAAAGAAAAAGGGGTAAAATAAATAAATAAAAGTTATTAAAGATTTGCACAATCAACTATGATGGGCCTGACTCTCCAAAGTCCCCAGTGGAGTCGCCAGCTGTCGCGACCGTCCCGTCCGGGCGCCACAAAAAAAGGGGGGGTAGGAAAAACAACAGAGGAGTCGCCACCAAAATTTTTATTTGGGAAAACTTTGGAAAAACCCAATTATTTAAGGAAAACCGGTCCTAAAAAAAACAAGACAGAGATTTGAGTTCCGGAGTCGGTTACGAGTAGGGAAGGTGTTAGCACCCTACGTCACCCGTTCTAAGAACGGTACCCCAAGTTAATCGTGCAAAATTTTACTAACCTTTGAAAATATTATTTTACCCCATTTTTTAAAATAAAAAAGAAAATAAACACAAAAGGAAGAAAATAAAATTTTGGCTTGACAGAATGATTATTCTGCTCCTACGTATTCCCCGGTGCGATGGAAAACTCAAAGCCACGTAGTTCTTAATAGAGAAAGTTTGATTGGTTGGTTGATTTTAGTTTTTGGGAAAAGATTTGATTTCGAAAAAGGGTTTTATTTCAAAACTGGTTCGCTTTCGCACAAGGTTAAAGATAGCAGTACTATACGATAAACCTCTACAATTCTTACGACACTTGAGGATGGGAGACCATACATCAACGTCATAAATTGTCGCGCGAATTTTAAAATATTTTACTTAAAGAAGAATTCACTCTTGCACGGGGTTAAAGATAGTAAAACTATACGATGAACCCTTACAATACATGCGCCACTTGAGGATGAAAATTCATACATCAATGTCGTAGATTGTTGCGTGAATTTCTTTGAAAGTGATCATTATATTTTTTTTATAAAGATTTTTCCCCTTTTTTTTTTATTTAAGACCAGAGTCGAACACACACAAAAGTATGAGCTTGGCCCAAAAGGAAAAAAAGAAAAAAAAAGAAATCAGAAAGAAAAAAACAACCTAAGCTAATCCTTCATACCAAGCCCAACCGAAAAAGTTTGATTGGTTGGTTTATTTTTTGAAACGATATTTTTATTTTAGTTTTTTAGAAGGGATTTTGATTCAAAATAAGTAACTGAAAAAAAGTTTATGTTCACATTATATATATTTTTAATTTTTTCTTGCTGGAAATCTCAACCCAAAAGAAAAAGAAATTGAACTCTACCATAGCAACTTCATCAGCTCAAGACCAAATACCCCTAAACCAAAACACAGCCCAAAGCCTAAATATAAAGAACAAAAAAATGATCAGAAGCAAAAAAAAAAAAAAAAAAAAAAAAAAAAAAAAAAAAAAGAGAAAAGGATTAAAGTGGCAGAAGCTTCTGCCATCTCCCATTACCCACGTGAGAGAGAGAGAGAGACCAGAAGAGAGGGACTGCAGCCCAGGGAAGCAGCGGTGGCGGTGCGGCTCGGTGGGCACCGGCGACGACGTGGTCGACCGGGACTGCTGCTGCTCTTCGCGGTGAACGGCGGCTGGAGCGGTTGGAGGGACGTGGTGCGGGTGTGGCGGCGGAAAGCCCAGATCCGCGACGACGACGTTTGGAGCGGTGGTGGCCGAACTGGTGGAGATGGCGGAGCTCGCGGACTGTAGTGGCGGTGGTGGGCTCGAGCGCGCTGCGGTGGTTGCAGCGGAGAGGCTGTTCGCGATGGGTCGCCAGCTGGAGTTCGACGGCGGTTGGAGCGGCGGCTGCGAACTCGGGCTGCGGTGGTCGGTGGTGGGCTTGCGGCGGCCGGCACTATGCAGGGGAGGGGCCCAAGGTGCTCTGTATTTCTCCTTTCTCTCCCTTTTTGTTTTAGTATTGGTAGAAGGAAGTGAGTTCTCTGTTGCTATGGTGATGGGGATGAGACCTTAGTTGAGGATGGAGGTGGGTGGAGGATTCTGATTATTTTTTTTTGAGCTCTATGTGTTTTTTGATTCTGATTTGTTTCTCCTCTCTCTTCTCTCCTGTGAATTGCTGAATTTATAGACAAAATGATAGGAGAATAATTCCAAAAATTCTGTTAGCTTGCTGTACAATGCAGTGCCTTAGGAGGGGGCAGATCAGCCTTGCTCCCTGTCCTTGGGGAGGCAGAGGTGCCAGAGAGATGCCATTGTTGTTGTTGCTTAGGAGAATAAGGGAATAAAGTGAAAGAAAACAAAAGGGAGAGAAAGAAAGGGGGAGGGAAGACTTCCAGAAGGAGAATACTCACGTCCCTCCCCTTTGCAATTTGCTATTATTATTTTATTTTTATTTTCGTTTTCCTTTTTTTTTTTTTTTGAACAAGAAACGGGCTTTTAAGTGGGTTAAACAAAAATGGGATTATGGGCCAAAGCCCACTCAATTTTTCTTTCCCTTTTTTTTTTGATTACTTAGCGAACAAATTAATTAACCCGGACAAAATTGGGTGTTCACATTAGACAATAAAAATAACATTGATTATGCTAGTCCAAATTAAAATAATCTAACAATCTCCCACTTGCATAACATACGTCAGGTTATCAAAAAAAGATTACTCCAGATTAATTTTACAGTATGTGGCTACAATAAGATGTCAAAATAGAGCAAACACTTTCAACAATTGGTCCAAAATGAGATTATAAGTGTCATGGTGATATAGAAAATCATACCCGATAGGGGTACTGACATCATATATACCAGACACTCATATCTCGGTGACCCAACAAGAATATGTGATGTGGATGTGAAAAAACATACAAAATGTCATCATATCATGCTATTTCAAAATAAAATGGTCTTAGCATCTGTCCAAAATGCTCATTAAGATCGAACAAAATATCTTAGCATAGCACAACATGAAATTAAGTCCAAAATGTCTCAAACAATATGCCATAATTTTGGGTTTAAATAAGTTTTTGGTTTTTGCAAAATCCACTAATTTTTGTTTCAGTCCACGTAAATAAATTTCTTATGATTTTGTCCCTGTAATTTAAAAACTTTTTTGGAAATAGTTCCTACCAGCATCTCTTTCCATTAACTGCTAACGTATCAAACGGAATGCCAAGTAATCCACATGGCGTTCCGTTTGCCATGTCAGCAAGGATTATTTCCAAAAATCTTGAAAATATAGGGATGAAATCCTAAGATAATTTACACAGCCTAAAACCAAAATTGGTGAACTTCGCAATGATTAAAAACTTATTTAAACTATTTTTTTCTATTTTGTTGGCCAAATTTCAAAGCAATTCAGACAGGGACAGGGCATTACCTTGGCACCCCCTCCCCCGAATACTAGAAATCATATTAGAAGTAGGAATTTGACAATTTTAACTTTGTGCCCCTAACGTGATTTTTAATTCTATTTTATGGCCAAATCTCAGAGCAATCGTACATGAACAAGGAATTACCTCGATAGCCCTGAGTATTAGAAATGATACCAGTTGAAGGAATTTGTCAATTTGAACCATGTGGCCTTGAAGTATGATTTCTTTCTATTTTCTAGCCAAATCTCGAAGTAAGCCGGACAGGAACAAAAATGTATTATTTTGTTTCTATTTTCTTGTCAAATTTCATAACAAGTCGGACAGAAAAGGAAATTATCTCGGTATCCCTGCATACTAGAAATCATGCTAGATGAAGGAATTTGGTAATTTTAACCTTGCGGCCTATAATGCATGATTTTCTTCTACTTCACGGCCAAAATTCAGAGCAATTAGAGCAGGTCGGACTAGAAGACGAAATTATCGCTGGTACCACTGGGTACCTAAAATCATACCAGTTGAGGGAATTTGAAAATTTTAACCCTACGGTAACTTCTTATTCATGTCCGGTTGCTCCGAAATTTGGCCAGAAAATAGTAGAAAAATCATATATTAAGGGCATAGGGATAAAATTGTCAAATTCATTCTTCTGGTATAATTTTTAGTACTCAGGGGTACCAACGTAGTTTCTTGTCCTTGTCCGACTTGCCTTGAAATTTGGCCAGAAAATATTAAAAAATTGGTTTAATTAAGTTTTTAATTCCTGTAAAGTTCACCAATTTTGATTTCAATCCCTGTAAAACTTGTTTCAGGATTTCGTCACTGTATTTTCCAAAATTTTGGAAAAGTACCTACTGACGTGGCAAACGGAATGCTAAGTCAGCCATGCCACGTCAGTGCCATGTAGATGACATGGCATGGCTGACGTGGCATTCAGTTTGCTACATCTGTAGTTAATGGAAAGAGATGACGGTAGGGACTATTTCCAAAATTTTTGAAATCACTAAGACTAAAACCAAAATTGATGAACTTTGCAGGGACCAAAAACTTATTTAAACCTAAACTTAAGTGTTCACAATAACAACATATGGCAACAAGAGCTTTAATATAGGTCTCGAGACAACATAATAACAATTGTGCACACTCCCACTAATCCAACATATCAAAGCATAACCAACCTCATTAGAGTCACATAACTTTCAAAATACTCTAATGGTAAATTAATCAATGCAAGTCTAACTCACATTCTTTCTCTCCAACAACGCAAGTACAAAATAACGAAGAGAAATACATTATTACAAAGTAATCAAAAATGTGGTAAACATAAACAATATGAAGCCCATTAAAAAAAACAATTGGATAACTACAGAGTCCTATAATATCGACTTCATTATCAACCACATACTTCATCTTCACAATTGAGGAGATTATAACTGCCCATTTGATACTTAAGGCCAACTCCTCTTGTCATTGCAAACACAAATCCTCGAAAAGTTCCCCATTTCAAATAGGCAACTTATATATACCAAAATATCACTTAAAGTGATGATCCATTGTGAGTGAGACTAAAATCCTTATACTTTACAAGTATTGTAGGATTACTTGCAAGTTTACAATAATTTGCTCACTCAGGATCACTCAAGTGTTATAAGATAAACACCAAAAAAACTATAATGTAACATCCTCATCTCCATGACCTTGATTAATGTATGAATATATGTATGTTTGGCTTGATAAGTATTATTGTGCTTGGAAGTATGCTTAGAAGGTATATCGAGAGTTAGGGTTGAATTGGAGAAGAGATGAATGAGGAACACGTGACTCTGGGCAGAATGCTCAAACGTGGAAGAGGAGAACGCTCAAGCGTGCTAATGATCTAGTGTGGTAAATTGGGGACGCTAAAGCGTGACCACCTTGACCAGGCGACTGGCAGTGATGGGACATAAAGTGACACGTGTCAGTCACCGTGTCACACGTCATAGCAAGCACGTGAGGGGCAGTGCCTTCGCGGTGAGGAAACATCAACGCTCAAGCGTGGGAGAAGCCAATGCTCAAGCATTGGAACGCTAAAGCATGGAGTTTTGGAACTCTTAAGCGTTGTCAGTTGAGAGTTACCTCTATAAATGCTTGTTCATTTTTCACTTGCACGGGTTTTTCACCCCTCAAGCTGATACAGAGAGCTTGTGAGAAGGTCCAGAGATAGGTTGAGCTTCGATTTAGAGTTGTGATTTGTTCGTCGATCCGATTTCAATTCCGTTCGTGTATTCGTGATCAGCTCTTCGCCTACTTCAATTATTCTGGTTTATTTCTTTGATACATCGAGGGTAAGCCGAAGTTCCGTATCTACCTACATTGTAATTTTACAATGTTATTCTATCGTATCTAGCTTCTATTCACGTTTTAGCTTCGTTCTAGGGTTAATGCTATATTCTACGTGTTTTTTCCGTGATTAGGGCAAGTTTTGAAGTTGCATTCGGGACCCTTAAGAGTAAGGAGGCCGCGGCTGTGAGAGGTAGTTGGAGAGCTCAACATGTTCGTTGTGTTCGTGATTGTTACCACATTCACTATCAGGTGGGAAAAAGAACCACAATTTGTCGGGGAGCTAAGAATAAAATAATATATGTTGATACGTGTAGGGCGACCTTGTAACATGTAACGCCCCGATTTTTCACGTTTTCTATTTCTTTAGTATTTTAATGTCTTTATTTTATTTGAGGTCTTAGGAATAGAAATAAAATATTCCGAGACCACGGTCATGCTCGACGATATCGTAGGAAGCTACGATTAAGTTTTGAGTCGAAAACTCAAACGGAGTCCGGTCTGCGTTTTTACACTGACAGTATGATTTTACTGCTCAGAAGACCTCAGATGGACCCGTGAACGAGACAGTAAGTCTTAGAATTCGATTCTCTACGTTTTGGTTAAATTTCGTAAAAATTTCAGAAAAATAACTTCCTGACCTTCGTTCGGGCGGAATCCTTAATCGGGTGACGAACGAAGCCACATATGGATTTACCGGGACTCGCCAAAAGATAATCTTGATATCACATCATCCCAGGACACTTGGGAGAGTATGCCAGAGTCGTCATGACGTTCGGAAATATCTGAACGCAAAATGACCAAAATGCCCCTAACCTTAGTCTTTTACACTTTTACCATTATACCCTTTTGGCAAATGACCTTTTTACCCTTAAGTGAACTTTTAAGAGGCTGAACTCAGCCCCTCACTTCATCATTTTCGCACAGCCCCTCACACCATAGAGTTCCATAGTTGTTCTTGAGAGAAAACTCCATTTTCACCTAGAAAAGTTTGAGTTTTTGTTGGATTCACTTGATTCCTTGAGCAATCTTTCTTCATTTCAAGGTAAGATCACTTCTATGATCTCTTAGCTTCTTGAATCTTTCTTTATTTCAAGATCAATCTTCATTTTCATGAAAATAATTTCTTAGATCCAAAACTTTGAAAATCCATAGGAAATTGTAGAAAAATCCTTTTGAGGTAAGAGTTCTTTGAACTCACATCATCAATCTCTACCTAAACCCAAGAGCTTATGATTCAACTCTCATCATAGCTCAAAAAGCATTTTTGGCCGAACCCTACATGAAGATGATGAATAGTGTTTTCATCAATTTTTGATTTTTAACACTAGATTTCATCCTTAGTTTTCCTAATGCCTTTGAATCCATGAAATGGAAACCAAAACCAATTTCTAACCTTTTTAACCTAGGGTGGCCGAAACCCTCTTTGTTGTAATAGTTGAGTTTGGCTTTGATTGTTGTTTAATGTTGAATTGTTGTGTTGTGTAGTTGTTGACGATTATCAGGAGGTTCAGAAACCGATCAACCGACTTTGATCCGGGAATCTGCTCATCAAGAGGTATGGGGAGAAGAACCTCATCACACCAAGATGGTGGTAGTGAGAATGGTTGTTTAAATTTATGTGTGGGTGAAACCCTTTAGTTTGGGTTCACTTTTATGTGTTAAGTTTTGTTAAGTTCTCTTGGAGAACAAGGTTGTCATGATGAGTTTATGCTTGAGTATGTTGTAGTGTGCTTTAGCATAAGTTGATGATGATATGATTGATGAAAATCATTTTCATGTATGTTGAAAAACCTACTTTGATCACTAGGTCAAGTATGGACTTTTATTGTTGATTATGAGACCATAATGTGTGATGGACTTGGATGTTTGATTATGATGTAGTAATGTGTATTATGGTTATCATGATTGTGTAAGTATTGTGAGCCATATTTTGTTTGGTTGATGGAGTAAAACTTCACATTGATTCCTAGTTGGCTTTTAGCCATGGCTTTGAGAAAAGGAAGAACATGAGTAGATCTTGATTAAGTCAAGTTTTGATGTAAAGAAAGTGTTTTCAATAACTTGTGTTTTTCAAAGAAAACCCTAAGTGTCTTTGAATGGAAATTAAAGCTCAAAGTGCTTTCACCAAAGTGAAACATATTTTATACCTTATCCTTAGTCCATATAGTTAATCAAGGGACTCAAAATGAGAAAAGAAGTGGTTTCATGAAGAGAATCAAAATGGTTCCCTAAGGTTGATGTCTTGTTTTAAGGCATTTCGCTAAGCGAATTTACTTTCGCTACGCGAAAACAGGGGAAAGCCTAAGTTGAGCATCACTGCCTCACTTTCGCTAAGTGAATTCATATTCGCTAAGCCAATCAAACGAGTTTCACTACGCGAATTACGTCTCGCTGAGCGACCCAGAGAAGTCTCCAAAGGAGGTATAACCGCCTCCATTTCGCTAAGCGAAATTATTTTCGCTACGCGAATACAATGCATTTCGCTACACGAATTCTGTTTCGCCGAGCGATCCAGAGGCGTTTACAAAGAGGTTTAACCGTCTGAACTTTCGCTAAGCGAATTCATATTCGCTAAGCGAATACAATACATTTCGCGTTTACAAAGAGGTTTAACCGTCTGAAATTGCGCTAAGCGAATTCATATTCGCTAAGCGAATCCAATGCATTTCGCTACGCGATTTGTGTCTCGCCGAGCGAACCAGAGGAGTTCCAAAAGAGGCATTCTTGTTTCAATTTCGCTAAGCGAATGAAATTTCGCTAAGCGAATTACATGTTCAGAAAATGCTAAAAAATAGAGCAAGTAAGTGTTTCAAAGATTGTTTCAAATCAAATGAGTTTTCAATTGAGAAGTTGTTCTGGTTTACAAATGTTTTGGGTTTTGAGACAGTAGTTCGATGACGGACCGGTGATTCGGACCCCGCTCAGTCGTTCAATTGTTTCAGTCTTGTGATGACTCGATCCCGGAGGGATCACGAGATTTATCCGGTGGATAAAGGTTATGCTTTCAAAAGACGCGTATAGTTCCTAAGGAAGAGAACCTTAGTAGACTTTGAGGTTTATCCGGGGGATAGACATTGCTTGATCGCATCTGCTTTGTGTAAGCATTGGCATTTCATTTGCATAGTTGTAAGGCCTTGAGCCTAGGAGTTGAGCTTACACCTTGATGCGGGTGCGAATCTTACGGTGACGATCTTCAATGGTCTTTTGGGAGGTATCAGGGTTGGAAGGGCTTACATGTGACCAGTTGGTAGCTCTTCTGTGTCGTGGCGAATCCGTGCAATACACTGATATCCTCTACTAGATGCCGTACTTTTCATGTTTGGTTGAGAGTGTTTCCGTAAAAGCCAGATACGTGCACGTTACGAATGTTGTAGCATCTTGCCCAAGGCTGGCGCGCACGGAACATGTCCTCCCATTCACTCTCTCCGAATGTTTTGTTAGCTCCATGGAGTAGGGTCAGAGTAGTACCCAGTGACATTGACATTGAGTCATATACATTGCATTGCATTGCATGGCTATTGATGTTTACATTTACTGTTATACATCGTTGTACTGTTTAAGAATACCTTATTTTATGATGTTAACTGCTTAACATGATATTATGCTGTCAACTGCTTAATATGTTTGACATTGAGAATTCTTGTAAGCATGTTGGGTACGTGGTTACCCGGTGAGTCGTCCCGTTTTTACTATTGCTGTTTTGCTGTGTTGATGAACGGGAATCTCACCCATATCTGTATGTTTTCTGTTGGTACTTGCTGTTGCTGTTTGAACAGATGGACGTGATGATGGTTCAGTCCAGTAGTTCCTTTGAGCCAGAGGAGGACCTTCTTTTTGTGGTCTAGTTTTGTTGTCGGCCAGACTATGTCGTTTTTGTAGTACTTTTGGGAGCTACGACTCCTTGTACATATTGTATTTCTTATTGTATTAGTTATACATTAGACCTATGTCTGTATATAATAATGTTGACGTTTCCATTTCTGTTTCTGTTCTGTGGTATGTTCTAGAAATGCATGGCGAACCTAAGTTCGTTTATTAGTATTATGACCTTTCCATTGCATCTTGTGAAAAGAAAAAAAAAAGAAAACCGTATTTTCCGCATTAAGAAATATTTTCGGCCCTATAAACGTTCGGGAATGTGGCACTCGGGAAAGGGTGTTGCATAACACCCCGATTTTTCATTATTTTTATATACTAATAAGAGAATAATTAAGTTTATATTTTATTCGAGGATTTAGAAAATGAAATAAAATAAACCGAGACCATATTCAATGCTATCGTACGAAGCTACGATTAAATTTTGAGCCGAAAACTTAAATGGAGTCCGGTTTGCATTTTTCCACTGGCAATAAGATCAGGAGACCTAATTTCGACCCGTGAACGAGACATTAAGTCTTAGAATTTAATTTCCTACGTTTTCGTTAAATTTGAAAAAAATCACTTCCTAACCTTCGTTCAAGCGAAATCTTCAATCAAGTGAAGAGCGGAGCTGCATTTGGATTCACCAGGACCCACTAACAGATAATCTTGATGTCACATCAAGTCACATCACATGGGAAAGCGTGCCAGAGTTATCATGACGTTTGAAAATATCTGGACGCGAAAGGATCAAAATAATCCCGACCTTTTCCTAAATGACATTTTAGTCCTTGAAGAAAAAGACCAAAATGCCCTTAAGTGACCCAATTTTTGGCCCATTCAGCCCACCCCTCCCACACACCAAACCAGCATATGAGAGCTTCAAACACTTCTCTCATTCACTTCATCTTCTTCCTTGAACCAAGCCACCATTTTCTTAAGAGAAAAAGCTTGAATCTTTGAGAGAAAAGTGTGATTCTTCAACAGTCTTCATCATTCAATAGGTAAGATCACTTATATGATCTCTAAGCTTCATGAATCTCTTCCTATTTCATGTTTTAAGAGCTTGATTTCTTGAGTTCCAACTTCATGAGCCAATTTTCAAAAATTCCTAGAAAAGTGTAGAAAAATCCTTTTAATGTGAAACCAGTTTCTTTGAGCTAGCTTCATCACCTTCTACCTCTATCCAAGAGTATATGATCAAAATCTCATCCTAATCTAATTTATTTGAGAGGGCCGAACCCTAGAAATTTTGGGGGAAAGTGGATTTCTTCAATTTTTGTTCTATGACACTTGATTCCATCCTTTCCTTTCCTTTAATCTTTGAATTCAACTGATTGGAAAACCAAGTCCATCCCTAGCCCTTTTCTTCTCTTCATGGCCGAAACATATAGGGTGTGTAACCATGAGTTTTGTTCCAAATTTTTGGGTAATAGGACTTGTTTTAGTGTTAACCATGCTTAAGAACCAACCATCCAAAAGATTGGAACCAAATGAAACCCCTAGCCCTTTTTACCAATTTTGGCCGAACCTTAGAACATTTTTGGGGAAGGAAAATTATGTTTTGGTGTTGTTATTTTGTATTGATTGTTATTGTGAAGTGAATTGGGCTTGATTGTTTTAGGCGACGCGGACGAAACCGGAATCAGAGCCGAGAACCGCTCGGGAATTGATTAGGAACTTAGAAAGGTAAAGGGTGTTACATCATAATGAGTTTGATAGTCTCATGGTATTTTGATTGATTGATGTGTTATTGATTGAATTGAGATTGATATATCCTGCATTGGTTGAAAGCTGTACTATGTACGTGATTGATTATTTGAATATGAATTGTTACATGGATGCCTTGATTGAGAGATTGAGATATATTGTTATTGCTGAATTGAGATTGATATATATATATATATATGTATAGACTGGTTAAGAACATAGGACTGGCTATGACTCGAGAAAGAAAATGAAAATACTCAAAAATCGAAATCAAAGTTTTGAAAACTGGATTTTGAAATCAAAAATGAATCTTAGGAAGCGTGTTGCATTCTCAAGAAAAGTAAATTTTCCTTTTTGAAAAGTTAGGTCCTTTGAAAAGGAAAAAGTGGTTTGAGGAAAGTTAATGCAAAGTGAGTTTTGTTTCAGAAAAGCGTTTTAAAAAAAAAAAAAGTGGAACCTTTAGAAAAACGATTTTGTTTACAAGGAAGAGTTTTTCCGGAAAATGTTTTCTTTGAAAAAGAAATGCCTTAGTTCAAGACAATAAAACTGAGTTTTGTTTTCCAAAGTTGCTTGTAAAAATAAGACCGAAAGAAAAATGATGATTCTTTTGAGATGTATGCAAACCTAGTGACCGAGACGTCGAGCTAGTGTTTTGTGGATTGAGAACTCAGACTTCGTGTCCTAAGTTTTGAATGAATGGGCTTTATGTCCTTTAAAACGAGTCGTGAGCTATATGCCTCGATAAGAAAGAATGAAAGAAAAAGAAAACAAAACCTTCTGTGTACATATATGAAACGACATACGTGCCATTTGAAAATGAGCTACAACTCAGGTAGTTGAGAATATGAGCCAGTTAAGACTACTCGGTCTATAGGGGCATTTTGTGTTCGAAACTCCACGAGTGGCCGGAGGCATCGCGACCTCGTGCTGTGGTAAATCGGTTGCCCAACACGAATGAACTCAATTAGAGACTTGGACTATTCAGGATATGGCTATGACGTGATAACCCAAAACAATTGGAGTTCGGACCTAAATTGAGAGGCCGACTCATGAGAACAATTGTGTTACGGGTGTATTTGCGGCCTATCGCAAGATGAAGGGAAGTAGGAATCTCCAGAGTACATGAATTTTGAAAGATGATACTGGAGTCTCATGCATTATTATAACTCATGATAGTGTTTGAGATATTATGTTATGTGAATAACTGTTATTATAACTGTCTTTATATGTGGTTGTATCTGTTGTTTGTCGCCTATGTGGCTATCATGATGAACTTTAAGTATCTCACCTTTGCCTGTACATGTTGGACACCCTGTTGTGTTTTTGGTATACATGTACAGATGTTGATCGTAGGTCCCCGCGGACACGTGAGGACTCAGATGACGGAGTCTTTTGAAGGAGCAGAAAGGAGGATCCCTCCGAATTCCTCTGAGAATCGGAGCTGACTTTGGGGTTGTATCCCAATGGCTACTTTTAGCTGACCAGCTTAGGAGTTTTATTTTTGAAGCAGTCTTATATTATCTGTTGCATGTATGTTGAACAAATGTTTTGAGTTTGTAATATGATATATTAGACCTGAACTTATGTTATGAGTTGGAACTATATTCCTAAGAAACTTATATGCTTCGGCATAATTATGTTATGATTATGTTGTTATGAATGTTGAATATTGATAAGTACTATAAGGATTATTCCTTGTCTTGAGTTTGAATTACTTGATGCATGAAGAAAATTTTTAGACCCACGTTTTCAAACGTAGTTGATTAATTAAAGTATTTTCTGAAAGCAACCAACGTTTTATTTTCTTGATGTTTTTCCGCATTTTGAGTTCGAATACGTAGCACCCGAGGGGGGTGTTACTGACCTAAACCCTACTAGTGGTCAGGTAACCAACAACACCTAACTCGCACTGGCGACTACTAGTTGGTGGTACCAATGTAGTTTTTGGCATTGTAAGTTTATCGCCGATAGGTTGATTTATGATGATTCGAGGTTGCATGCTTGATATGTTGATATGCCTACCATGTTATTTATGTTGATGTGAATGTTGTGACTAGTAACATGCTTTAGGGTTACTTGAGTATATGTTTATAAGCCGATTTAATGATTATGATTATGTAGCTTGATTATAGTTGTTTATCATGTAAAAGCCATGATTAATATGCCTGAGTAGAAATAAGAAATAATTTTAATAATTGGGAGATGGACACGTGGTGAGGAAAATTGAAGATATATATGTTGTAGTGTTTAACCTAGAGATCATGGGTAGGGTAGTTCTCCTCATAGAGCTTCAACTGCCTAGAACCGTAAGCTACTACCTGACCATTCTGCATCAACACACCACCTAAACCTTGCTTCGAAGCATCACAATATACTATAAAAGGTCCACTAAGGTTGGGTAAAACTAGCACAGATGCAGATGTTAGCCTATTCTTCAACGTCTGGAAACATTCCTCACACTTAGAGTCCCACACAAAGATCTGACCTTTCTTAGTGAGACGGGTCATAAGCAAAGCTATCTTAGATAACCCTTCTATAAACCTCCTATAGTACCCTGCTAAACCCAAGAAACTCCTAATCTCGGTCACTGACTTAGGTGCTTTCCAATGGAGCACGGTCTCTACCTTAGCTGGGTCTACGGCTATCCCTCCATTAGAGATGATGTGTCCTAAGAAACTCACATCTTCTAATCAAAACTCACACTTAGACAACTTAGCATAAAACTGTTTTTCCTTAAGGTCTGCAACACTATCCTCAAGGGTTCCTCATGCTCTGCTCTAGTCTTAGAGTATACTAAGATGTCATCTATGAAGACTACCACAAACTTATCCAAGTAAGGGTGAAAGATCGGTTCATGTAGTCCATGAACACAGCAGGAGCATTAGTCACACCAAAAGGCATAACCAAATACTCGTAGTGACCATAACGCGTTCGGAACGCAATCTTTGGAATGTCCTCGGACTTAACCTGAATCTGGGGATACCTGACCTCAGATCTATCTTAGAAAAGATGCTAGCACCTATCAACTGGTCCATAAGGTCATCGATCCTAGGGAGAGGATACCTATTCTTAATGGTCACCTTGTTAAGCTGTCGATAATTGACACACAACCTCATACTACCATCCTTCTTCTCCACCAACAACAAAGGCGCTCCCCACGGGGACACACTAGGCCTAACAAACTGTTTCTGGATCAACTCTTCTAACTGTTTCTTCAACTCTGCTAGCTCTAGAGGAGACATCCTATAAGGTGCTATGGATATAGGTCTAGTTCCAGGAGCTAGGTCTATGATGAACTCAATATCTCTCTCGGGTGGTAGACTATAAACATCCTCAGGGAATACCTAACGAAACTCTCTCACTATAGGCACATTCTCAACGCTAGATCTGCTCTCCACTTTTAGGGAAGATAACATCATGTAAACTTAGGCCTCTTCTTTCATAGAAGCCTTAACTTGGTTGGTAGAAAGAAATCTCGGATCCTTAGACTTAACAGGAGTTCAAAAAAACAATGGTCTTAGCAAAACAGTTCAAAAAACAATGGTTTTATCAAAACAATTCAAATCTCGGATCCTGAGAGAAGATCTCATTTTATTTCTTCTCGAAGCTGTGCCTTGATGGACTCAATATCATCCCTCTTCCGATGATGTGAAGATGATTCGTGGTATTGGCGAATGCCAATACCCCATCCAACACCAAGGACACGGCCTGGGTGGTCCTCTTTCCCAATCGCAACAGCCAAGACATCTTTGCGTCCGGTAGACACAAAGGTTCCTTGTTTGCTCTATTCGTCCAAGGAATCCTACAACATACAATTGTCACATTTGTGTAAGACGATGGATAAGCATATTACAATTATAATTAGAATTGAGTATATACTTACAATCTTTTCAGCAACAAGACGTGCCTCCTCGGATGTATACTGTCCCGATGGTCCTTGTCGGGCTCTCTTCCATGTATGGTGGCATGGGGGTGGAGGTGGATCAACAACTTCTGGAGGTGGATCAGTCGTAGGATCAGCTTGGGATGCTTCTTCCAAAAGTTGTTTCTTCTTCTCTTCAATCATCTTCCTTCTCAGCTTTTTATATCCCCCACGAGACAAACGATGGGGGTAGAGATTCTTACTCTGGATCTCCTACACCTTTTTCCTTTTCTCCTATTATAAATAACATCAACTGAATTTAGTATATTAATAAAATCAATTTGGTTGGTAAAGTTAAATAATATAATCAAGTGAACCTGAAAGGCGGGGTCAAATCGGATCTGAACAAATCTATCCCACGTCTCTTGATCAAGGAATGGGTACATCTCAAGTGGAGATTTGTCCGCATGCCCATGTATGTATTTCCTGCTTAGTTGTGTTTTAAATGCTCTCCAACGCTCACCCGCATACGAAATCCATTTTTTCTTCATACGCTCAGTATCCAGCACTTCAAAGGTGAGCTACATTACACAACAAAAATGGAGGAATTAGTGTATATGAAAATAATATGGTGAAATAAAATAGATACAAACAAAGAAGGTAAAAGTAAAATACCATGATACTATCCCATATCTGATCCTTCACGTTCGTCGGTACATGGTTCCAATCCTCAATAAGTATACTAGCCTTGCTTTTGGCAAGGACGGCCACAAAACTCTTGAACTGATCTGCCATTGGCCCTATAGGTAAGCAGTCTCCATCAAAATCAACCCTCATCCTTTGATTACCACTACGGTTGACGGCCAATTTTTTTAATCGTGTGGCGCGTCTACCTTTTTTACTTATCGTCGGGGTATCCGACCCGCTGCGTGTAGGAGGGATGTCCGAGGGATCTGCCATGTATGCCTGTTTAGACAAAAAATAATAAATTATGTCAGTAAGGATGGATAAATAACAAATATCACTTAAAACATAACTTACACTATAACTTAACATATAAATATCAAATTAAATAACAAAAAAAACTTAACTTATAATTATCAAGATAAACATAACTTAACTAATAAATATCACTTTAAACATAAGTACTTACACTATGGTCAAGTAGTAATGTTCTCCCATATCCCTTCATGATGATCATCACGAATGGCATGTACATCGTCCACTTCATTTTCCTCATTGAAAAAAGGCATCCGTGTTGAGAAAGGAGGAGTATCGGAAATATCAAGAGTTGAATCTTGATTTTCCTCACTACCATTATGCATGTTTTTTCCTTGGAGAACCACTGACCACCTTTTGTTAGAAGGATAATGGATATAAAACACTTGTTTTGCTTGGAAAGCCATGATGAAAGGCTCTTCTGTATGACCTACCATGCCAAGGTCTACCAATGTAAATCCTAATTCATTGGTGTGTACACCATTGTTACTGTCAACCCACTTACATTTAAAAACAGGTACTCTAAATTTAGTATAATCGATCTCCCAAATCTCTTCAATGACTCCAAAGTAAGATATGGATGCCATAGCGGGGTTTGTATCTTTTGAACTAGAGAAGTGCAATGACTCGGCTACAACCATAACCCCACTGTTTTGCACGGTACTCTTGTCATCCTGTGACTTTGTATAGAAGGAAAACTTATTGATATCGTATCCACTCCAGCATATGACATCAAAGTTAGGCCCATGTGCTAACCATTGTAATGTATCAGAAGCAGTATTATCTTTCGCAATTTGATCTTTATACCATTTTAAGAAAGTCTTATTATGCCTGTTCAACAACCATTTTTCGTTCATTCGAGGGTAATTTTGCTTGACAATGGTTTTGTGATCACAGAAGTAAGGTTCAACCTCATCAGTGTTATTCAATATATACAAATGTACTTGAAGCACTTCCTCTCGACCCATGCTCTTAACAGTAATACCTCGTGTACCCTTACCATCACATCTTCCCTCATGACGAGACTTAGAAAGCCCTACAGGTTCCACTTATGACATGTACTCTGTACAAAACTCAATAGCTTCTTGTACAACAAACCTTTCAACAGTAGATGCTTCAGGACGGTGTGGATTCTTCATATACCCTTTCAAGATCTTCATGTATCGCTCAACTGGGTACATCCATCTTAAATGAACGGGGCCACACAATCTAATCTCCTTCACTAGATGAACAATTAAATGAACCATGATGTCAAAAAATGAAGGAGGAAAATACATCTCCAATTAACACAAGATAATAGCTGCCTCAGTTTCCAACTCATCCAACTTTTGAAGATCAATGACTTTGCTACATATAGCATTGAAGAATAAGCACAACCTTGTTATGGCATGTCTAACTTTTTTAGGCAAGATGTCACGAATTGCCACTGGTAGTAGTTGTTGCATCAAGACATGGCAACCATGAGACTTTAAACCAACTAATTTGAGATCTTTCATTGAGACAAGCCTCTTAACATTTGAAGAGTAACCCTGTGGCACTTTGACGCCCCGCAGACACTCTCAGAAACTTCTTTTCTCTCTTTTCGATAAAGTATGACATGCTGGGGGCAAATAAGTCCGCTTAACCCTTACTGATTGTGGAGCTAACTGTTCTTGTATACCCATCGCAACCTGATCTAGAGGAGCATTCACACCATCCTTTGTCTTGCCCTAAATGTTAAGAAGCGTCCCGACTACACTATCACACACATTTTTCTCCACATGCATCACATCAATACAATGTCTAACATCAAGTTTGCATCAATATGGAAGATCAAAGAAGATCGACCTCTTCTTCCATATGTTTTTCTCAGTAGCCTTCTTATGGGTCTTTCCATAGATAACATCCATGTCCTTTACCCGTTGATAAACTTGATCTTCGGTTAAGGCCGTCGGAGCAATTTCATTCTCTTGGCATCCATTAAAAGCTTTTCTCAATCTACGATACGGGTGATCAAGTGTGAGAAATTTTCGACGCCCAAGGTAAACTGTCTTCCTTCCATGTTGTAGTTGATGGTAGCATGTGCCTTCTTCACATAATAACACTATATCCGGACAAGTTCCCGTATGTTGGAAAGTCATTGATGGTGCAAAATAACATGGCACGCATCTTGAAAGTCTCATTGCAATACCCGTCAAACACATCAACGCCTTCCACCCACAGCTTTCTCAAGTCTTCAATCAAGGGACTTAGATAAACATCTAAGTCATTTCTTGGCTGTTTTGGGCCCGAAATCATCATAGATAACATAATGTATTTGCGCTTCATGCACAACCAAAGAGGTAGGTTGTAAATTACCAGGAGAACAGACCATGAACTATGAATACTACTTAAGGTACCATACGGATTCATTCCATCCGTAGCAAGTCCAAGCCTAAGGTTTCTTGTCTCATCGGCGAAATCCGGAAATAAACTATCGATTCTCTTCCATTGCAAAGAATCAGCCGGATGGCGAAGCTGTCCATCATATTTTCTCACATCTGCATGCCATCTAATGTTTTTTGCGTCATTTACATTAGCGAACAATCGCTTGAACCTTGGAATTATTGGAAGATACCATAACACCTTCGCAGGAGGACCCTTTATGATCACATCACAACTTGAATCACCATCGTTCACTTTGTAGCGTGATAACCCACACCTTGGACACTCGTGCATCTTTTCAAAGTCATTCCTGTACAATATGCAATCATTAGGACATGCATGTATTTTCTTATACTCCATACCCATTGGACACAATATCTTCTTCGCCTCATAATTACGGTTTGGCAATGTGTTACCTTCTGGAAGCATGTCTTTCAATAGCTCAAGCAATTCGGTGAAGCTTTTATCACTCCACCCATTTCGCGCCTTCACAACTACCAATCTTAACACCGCTGACATACAAAGGCTTATCTGCATCACTGCACAAAGTATCATACACATTTGCTCGTTGAAATGACTCTTGTCCAATATCGCGGATCATGTCCTCTAGTCCATAGTCCATATCTACGTCATCAACCTCCTCTCTTTGGGACACACTTGGCCTGTCTGACAATTCACCACGCCATATCCATCTTGTATAACTCTTGCATATCCCTTCACAAATAAGATGCTCTCGTATTTTCTCAGCTTCCAGTCGTATCTCATTCAAACAATTAACACAAGGACAATAAAACCTTCAATTACTATAAGGAACATTTCTTTTAGCAAATTCTAAAAACTCTTCCACTCCGTTCTCATACTCATGACTTGTGCGCCTAGCATCGATCCAACTACGACCCATAACTACAACAACAACTTCACTTAGTCCAAGATCTTCAACTCCTTCTTATCACAGGGTATGGCCCTATCCCATTCGAGAAGAAACTTCTTCAGCACTCAGTTAACAGTTAGTCCTTAACTCTCATGCCTATACTTAACGAAATTTCAGCAGCATTTCCCATCGGTCTCCGACATACATGACTTGAACGCGATGACATCCACCGCGCTAAAGTGTGCACCCGGAGAACAAAAGGAAATGCATCAGACTGAAATATCTTCAAGTATAACATATGAGAATTAAGGAATAAGTATTAACCAAATGAAGAAAAAGTTTTTCCCCAAACTGTCCAACTTGGACAATTCAAGATTCAATACAATGAGTGATACCTTAATAAAGTACACATATGCTCATTAATAATGAATCTCAAACGGGAAACTAAGGCTTTGCTAATTTATTAACACTAAAAGATAATCCAACAGTCCAATCTCTAAGTTAAAGTAGCAAAAGGGAACATTGGAATAAAATATCTTACTTGTGCTCAGAGTGAGGAGATGGAGAGTGATGAGTGAGAGGGAGCTCGAGATGGGTTGAGGCTTGCCTTCACCCTAAATCAAAATCACAAAGCAAAAAGAGGGTTTGAGAGAACTGTGAGAGGGTTTTTTAACCTAACATTTAAAAACCATTCATGTTAAACTAATATCCTTAACTATTATGCCAAGCTAATATACACCAAGTGTTTATAAACCAAGCAATACAAAACATTTGGCCAAAAGAATAGAACTAGGAATGAAGTAGTTATATGAGGCAATGCATATCTACATTGATGGAACAGAAACAGAAAATATGAAAGCGATGAAGGAGAAGAAGCAGCAACGAGCTAAGAAGTATCAAGATTCTAATTTCAGACTTAGCTCAAACAAAGTTATGTACCAAAAAGAACAGCTTGAAAAAGATTATCTACTACCAAAAGTAATTCTAACAGAGTTAACATACTTTTGACACTGCAACAATCTGATATGATAAGCAATTCCCAGAGGCTATATAACAGATCATCACCATACTATCAATACAAATAATATCAATTCCCAGAGGCTATTGTTTCTCAGGTTTGCAGCAACAGGGTGTTCAATGTTAGAATTATATATGATCAAATTGTCTCCATGTGCTTGAAACAATTCTCTTTTAGGTGGAAGGGTATCATATGTGCGCAAAAAAGGGGTTTAGCAGAGACAAAAATTGGGTTTTAGCAGAGACAAAATAAAGGGATTTATAGTGTCTCCCTCCATCCCTAAAAAATTGGGTATTACAGTCATTTTTTAGCTACAAAGCAGAGACAGAAAAGGGATTTATCAGGGAATAAAATAGGGTTCAACATCCCTTCCCCAATAGTTAGCATCTTCAAACCAAGTCACAGGTGATATAAAGCAGAGAGCAAAAATGAGAGTTTAGGATACCATACCTTATGTAACGTCTCGATTTTCACGTTTTCTTATTATTCAGTATTTTAATGTTTATATTTTATTGGAGGGTTTAGAGAGTGAAATAGAATATTTTGAGAAGATAGGAATGTCCTACATAACCATAGGAAGCCATGGTTAAGTTTCGGGTGAAAGCTCAAATGGAGCCCGGTCTGCGTTTTTCACGGATAGTAGTGTTTTTCTACTATCAAGACCTAATTTGGACTCGTGAACGAGACAATAAGTCTCAGGATTTTATTCTCTACACCTTTGTTAAAATTCATCCTGACGTCCGAAAAATAATAATAATATATTATATTCGGTCGTATAGTTGAACCGGGAGGCGTTTGGAATCGTAAAAGGATTTAACGAGACCCGACAACGGATAAGCTTGATATCACATCATGTTATATCACTTGGGAGAGCATGCCAGATTCGTCATGACGGTCGGAAAAATCTGGATGCGAAATTACCAAAACGCCCCTAACCTTAGTCTTTTACATTTTTACCATTTTACCCTTGAAGCAAATGAGCATTTTGCCCTTAAGTGAGATTTTAAAAGGTTGAACTCAGCCCACATAGCCCTTCATTCTCACGCATAACAGCCCCAAGTTCATAGCCAAGAACACCACCATCAACCTTGAGAAAACAGCATTGTTGATCTTGAGAAAACCTTGAATAATTGTTAGAAATCCTTGATCCTTTGATCAATCTTCATCTATTTTTAGGTAAGATCACTTCTATGATCTCCTAGCTTTTTGAATCTCTCTCAATCAACATCAAAATCCATTTTCATGAAAATCCATTCTTAGATCCAAAACTTTGAAAATCCATAGGAATTTGTAGAAAAATCCTTTTAATGTGAAACCAATTTCTTTGAACTCACTTCATCATTCTCTACCTAAACCCCAAGAGCTCATGATTCAATTCTCATCATAGCCCTTAATCCCCTAGATGGACGAACCCTAAATAGTGATGATGAATAGTATTTTGCTCGAATTTTTTATTTCTAACACTTGATTCCATCCTTAGCTTTCCTATTGTCTTTGAATCCAAGTGATGGAAAACCAAATCAATTTCTAGCTTTATTTACTTAGAGTGGCCGAAACCTCTTTGAGTAGAAATAGTTGAGATTTGTTTTGGTTGTTGTTTAATGTTTGATTGTTTTGTTGTTTGTAGTTGGTGACGATTATCAGGAGGTTCACGAACCGATCAACTGACTTTGATCTGGATATCTGCTCATCAATAGGGATGGGGGATGAACCTCATCACCCCAAAATAGTGGTGGTGATAATGGTTGTTTACTTTATGTGTGGGTGAAACCCTTTGGTTTGGGTTCCCCATCCAATTTGGTTCTCTTGGAGAACAAAGTGTCATACTTGTAGTTTATGCTTTGTATGCTTTATCATGCTTTATGATGATGTTGATTGGTTGAGAAAACATTTTCATGTATGTTGAAAAACCTACTTTGATCACTAGATCAAGTATGGACTTTTATGCTTGATTATGATGCAATGATATGTGATTGTTATTTGTCATAATTGTGTAAGCATTTTGAACTATAATTTGCTTAGTTGAGGAAGAAAAGTCTCCACTTTTCATTGGAGTAGGCTTGTGGCCTTAGTAAGAAGAAAGATAAGAACATGTGTTGTCTTGAACTATTAAGGTTTTGAAGTAAGAAAAGTGTTTTAATAACTTATGTTTCAAAGAAAAACACTAAGTGACTTTGATCCAAAGATCAAACAAAGTTTCAATCTTTAAGTGTTTTCACCAAAGTGAAACATGCCTTTTATCTTATCATTAGTTCATCTAGTTAATCAAGTGATTTAAAAGTGAATTAATGAATTTTTTCATGAGAATCAATATAGTTCCATATGGCTTTTTCTTTAACAAGGTTAATGTCTTGTTTTAAGGCAAATTTCGCTAAGCGAATTTACTTTCGCTAGGCGAAAATAGAGAAATTCTAAGCTATGTATAACCGCCTCCATTTCGCTAAGCGAATACATTGGAATTTCACTACGCGAATTATGTTTCGCCGAGCGATACAGAGGAGTTTCAAAAGAGGTATCACTGCCTCAATTTCGCTAAGCAAATTAAGCTTCGCTAAGCGAATACAATGGAGTTTCAAAAGAGGTATCACTGTCTCAATTTCGCTGAGCGAATTAAATCTCGCTAAGCGAAATTCACGTTTCAGAAAATGCTAGGAACAAAATAAGTTTTCAAATTGAAAGCGTTGTTTTGGTTTACAAAAGGAGTTTTTAACTCAAATCATAAAGTTTTACGCATAAAAACCTAAGTTAAGTAATTAACTTAGAGTTGAAGACAAGGGATAATTAAGTGTAGTATGTGGTGGAACAAGACCATCTACTATACCATTGATGACTTAGTACATCAACGACTTCATAAGACTTAAAGTGAATCAACACTTATTTCCTTAATTGAAAATCAAGGAATAATTTCTTAGAAAGGATTAAAGACTTATCTACGAGGATTCTCAATCCTTATTCATAATGCATAGGACTTGAGACATAATTCATAAGACATAAACACAAACATGAAACGTTTTGGGTTTTGAAATAGTAGTTCGATGACCGATCGGTGATTCGGATCCTGATTAGTTGTTCAATTGTTTCAGTCTTGTGATGACTCGATCCCGGAAGGATCACGAGATTTATCCTGTGGATAAAAGCTTTGTATTTTCAAAGACGCGTATAGTTCCTAAGGAAGAGAACCTTAGTGGACCTTGAGGTTTATTTGATGGATAGACATTGCTTTTTCACATCTGCTTTGTGTAAGCATTGGCATTTCATTTGCATAGTCGTTTAAGGCCTTGAGCCTAGGAGTTGAGCTTACACCTTGATGCGGGATTCGAATCTTACGGTGACGTTTTAAGTAGTCTTGGAGGTATCAAGGTTGGAAGGGCTGACATGTGACCAGTTGGTAGCTCTTTTGTGTCGTGGCCAATCCGAGCAATACACTGATATCCTCGACTAGACGCCGTACTTTTCATGTTTGGTGCAGAGTGTTTCCGTAAAAGCCAGATACATGCACGTTACGAATGCTGTAGCATCTTGCTCATGGCTGGCAGTACACGGAACATGTCCTCCCATTCACTCTCTCCGATGTTTTGTTAGGTCCATGGAGTAGGGGTCAGAGTAGCACCCAGTGGCATTGGCATTGAGTTATGTACATTGCACTGCATTGCATGGTTTTTGATGTTTACATTTACTGTTATACATCGTTGTTCTGTTTTTAATAATGCCTTATAATATGCTGTTAGCTGTTTAACATTATATTATGCTGTTAATTATTTAACCTGATTTATATTGAGAATTCAAGTAAGCATATTGGGTATGATGTAACTTGGTGAGTCGTCCCGTTTTTACTACTACAGTTTTGTTGTGTTGATGAACGAGAATCTCACCCATATCTGTATGTTATCTGCTAGTACCTGCTGTTTCTGCTTGAACAGATGGACGCGATGACGGTTCGGTTCAGCAGTTCCTTTGAGTCCGGGGGTGGACATCTTTTGCTGTTTTGTTTTGTCTGGGTCAGACTGTGTTGATATCTGTAGTACCTTTTGGGAGCTACGAATCCTAGTACTTATTGTATTCTTATGTCAGTTGTACATTAGAAATATGTCTGTATACAATATTATTTCTGTTTCTATTTTCTGTTTTCTGGTTCTGTATTTATATACAGTATGTTCTAGAAATGCATGGTGAACATAAGTTCATTTATTAGTATTATTTACCTTTACTAATCCCATTACATCTTTGTGAAAAGAAAAAGAAAAAAAAGAAAATCATATTTTCCGCATTAATAAATATTTTCGGCCTTATAAACATTCAGGAATGTGACACTTGGGAAAGGGTGTTGCACCTTATTGGGCTCTGAGTCCGTTCAGAATGAGAGTTAGAAACACGACGGCGGAACGAGAGCAAGGCGGAGAGGAAAGGAGGGAGAGAGCGTTGCGTTTTTGTTCTAGGTCTCAGCAATAAAGGAGAAGAAGCAGCAACGAGGGAAGGGCAAACAATGAGGAGGGAAATATGAAAGCACGCTGGCAAAAGAAATGGGTTTAATAAAGATTTGAAATCGGTTAGGTAATAGAACCGATTTTGAAAGTATAATAATGAGATCGGTTGTCCAATAACCAATTTTGAAAGTTTAATAATGAGATCGGTTGTGTAAGAACCGATGTAAATACTTGGCAGGAATAAATAAATAGTTTTTTATTTAAATTGTTTTCATCGGTTGTCCTCTACAACCGATCTTAAATGTTTTATACATCGGGTTAAAGGTGAACAGATTTAAATGGTTTTCCACTTATTTTCAAAATTGCCACCGCCTCTTTTTTTAAATCAGGTTTTTGTTAACCGATCTAGAAACCTGTTGTAGAATCCATATTTTGCACTAGTGTAGGTTCCTAGCCCTAATTACTATGGTATGGCCGAATGCCTCCATGTAAGTAAGGTAGGTCTTTTTAATTTCTTTTGCCTTCTTGAAAACATTTAAGTCTATTACACCATTATTTGAACATAGAAGCTTTGGCTTCCCTTTTTAACTCAACAAGGCCGAACCACACGTGGTAGTTTTCAACAAATATATGTCATCCAACAACATTCTAGCATCATGAAAATCATCTCAACATATAGTCATTTCATCAAGTATTGAAGGCATGAACAAGTACATCATTCGAAAACCCTATCCTTAGGTCTTGAAGCTAAGAATAGTTTTTCACCATTCCAAAATGATTTTCAACACTAACACTCAAACACAAATAGTCACACCAACACCATAACATACAATTCCAAAAAAACAACACCAAAACCCGTATACATAAAATTTCAGCATTTCAAGCATCAACTTGTGACACCCATTTGATTGACCAAACAAACTCGGATTTTAGCAAATGATCACTCATACAAAAGCTTAAGATGTCTAGTTTTTTCATATAAAATTATTTTTCACAAATAGTAACTGAGTTAGTACGTTTTCACGAAATAAATCACAGCAGTCAGAATCCGAGACAAAATTTTATGCTTAGATTGAAACACGTTTTCAAGGGTCAAATCTTTATGAAATCACATGAAATATGTGCTCAAAATGAAGCACAAGATGTCTAGTTTTAGGATAAAAAACAATGTTTGAAATCCAAGTTCTAGGTTGAGAGAAAAACAGAAATGACTCACACAAGGTCAGATCCGAAAATCACATTTTCACAAACTCTTTTCCACAAAAGATGAAGGAACTCTAGGTTAGGGTTTTACCTCACAAAAAATTATTTTCAACCATTCAAACACATAAATGAACATAAATCAAGCAACAAATAATTATTACAACATTGTTCTCATAGAGAACCAAATAGATAAAGTAGGAAATCCTTGGTTTAGGGTTTTCCCCAAACCAAACCCATAAACCATTTTCACCACCACCAATGTGGTGTGATGTGGTTCACTCCCCCATTACCTTAATGAAGATCCTTAGGATGAGCAAAACTCCAAGCTCCAAGAAAGAGTGACAAGGCCGAACCTTCATAAAAAGAAAAGGTAAGATCTTGGACTTGTTTCACAAAAATCATAAACTAGAAGAAGTTGTTTCATGATTCTAAGAAAAGATATGAAGAGAAAAGTAAGATTAGAGACTTAATTAGTGAAGAACACATGATGAACAAGGTTGGTGTTCTTTAGGTTCAAGAACAAAGTTGCTTCAAAGAGAAAACTTTCTTCATCAAAGATGATCTAGAGATCAAGACTAGATGATCTATGGTGTTAGAAATTGAAGAAGAATTTTGGATGATGAACTTTGAGAGAGAACCGAATAGAGAGAGTAAGAGAGAGAAGAGAGGAAATGAAATGCTCTTAAATATGAGTGAGTTTAATCTCTTGAAGTGGGAAATGAAATGGTTTGTAGTGTTGTAATAACACTAAGGCCGTATGGCCTTTTCAAATTTTGGGCAACCAATTTAAATTAATTGGTTTATGACATAGTGATGTAATTTGTGTAAGAAATCCAAAGGCTATGATCAAGCAAGTACAAGTGTGTGTTGAGCTCTCATCAAAAGTAGCAAGATTAACCAAAAATGGTTAAATTGCTTTTTCCATAAAAGGTAAGGATGATAGGTTATTAACCAAAGGTTAACATGGTTTAGAGAAACGTGAAAAACAGTCATGAACCACTCTCGGCTTTGGGCCAAAATAACTTCCCGAACCTGCACGCATCCCAAGGTAAGGCGATCCCGATTAAATAATAGTATTTTTACTAGTTCCGGCTCAAAACAGCACATTGGATTCAAAACAACATCTTATGATTATTAAGTTCATAATTGAAATTCAAATATGAATTTCCAATCATCAACTATTATTATGATTATGACTAATCGAATTGTGTTCTCAGTCAAGTTATTCACACAAACAGTTAAGAGAAACAGATATAAGATTTTTGGTATGTTACACTATGTGTTCTGCATTGCATCATCCCTGTCATAGATGTGCTGTATATCTTATCTCCCTGTATTTTCTTGTATGTTATGCTCATGAACTGCGAGTAGACGAAGAGTTAGGTGAAGCTGATTATGGACCCGAGGATGCATCCCTTCCTCCAGGCAACACCGGGGATCCCAATGCTGGGCGAGTTTGAGATCGTCTACCATGACAAGCAGGGGTGGCAGGTGGACCCCTCTACATTCTTGACCGTGTACACTAGACCAGTGAGCTTACTGTTTTGAGGCGGTACTCCACCACGAGCAGACATGATGGGACCATACAGAGTGGTTCAGTTTCTTCCGTTTCCCCAGATGTGGCACCCACCCAGGCCGCGAGAGTAGGATTTTATGTGGGCTGCCCGAGCATCATCTCACGTGGCGAGTCGCAGAGGCTTTGTGCTGAGAGGACAGCGTTGGAGGTCAGAGCAGTATCTGAGAGCCGCCAGGCGTAGGCAGATAGTTTTGTCTAGTTCTTCCTCAGATTATGTGCCCCTGCGGGTTTATAGGCGCACCTATAGGGAAGGATCAGGTAGCTCTTGACTTTCATGTCATTGAGGACGTGACGTCACCAGTGCGTATGTCATAGGATGCGAGGTGAGGTCTTTTGATGTATTTTGAGAGGGGATGGGGAGTGCCTGTGAGCTTGAGCTGAGTCCCTTTTGATGTTATGATGTATTTTCGTTTTATCATGTATTTCCATCTATATTATTATTTATCATGTATGTTATCGTTGTTTTAATAAGCGTGTAATCGCCAAGTTATAGGTAATAGTATATTTGGGTTCTAAAATAATGGGATTTCCTTGAGTGGGACTTGGGAAGTCACAATAAAGTTCTTTACTTTGTTGATTTTGATGTGTATGTTGTGGTGTTGGTGTAATGGTTGTTTTTGTATGTTAGTATTGAAAATCATTTTGGCATGGTGAAAAACTATTCTTAGACCTAAGGATCTAATGATAGGATTTTTGAATGATGAGCTTGTTTATATTCTAAGATGCCATGATAATATGCTTATGTGTTATAATGATTTTCTAGCTACTTTGGATGTTGTTGGATGGCACTATGTTTGTCGAAATAAGCTATGTACGGTTCAGCCATGATGTGTTTAATATGGGAAGCTAAAGCTTCTATGTTCAAAATGGTTCAATGAACTTAAAATGGTTCCAAGAAAGCAAAACAAAAATAAAGAAGCCTATCATACTTCCATAGGGCATTCAGCCTTGGTATGGTTAGTAGGGTTGGGAACTTTAAATGTTGATATTAAGAGGTTTAATGTGTTCATACTAAGGTATAAATGGAATAGAAATTAAAAAGGTTTCCTAAGAAATCAAGTTTTGGTTCCAAAGAACCAAGTGTGGTCAAATGAATATTTTGAGCTTATATGAAAAGTGTTTTAAGAATAAGAAGGTTTGATATTGATCCACCATTTATTATAACATGTTGTTTTAAGGAAAATATTTTCAAGAACAAAGAGTTTTCTAGATAGTCCAAGTGGTTTTCAAAGGTTTTTGTTTAGTAAACCTACTTTAAAGAGAAATGGGAATTCTTGTAAGTGTTTTCTTCAAAACAATGAGTCTTTACACTACTATGATTAATTTTGGAATCTTACAAAACAAATGAGTTATAGTTTTCATTTGAAAATGAAAAGGGTGATTTAAAGTAAGATGTATTTTCCTTTTACGCTAAGTAAAAGAAATAGAAATCATTTCAAAGGAGTTTTACACTAAATTAGATATCTTTTGAGTATACGGATAAGTTTTCAAACTATGTTTGATAAATGAGATTTCATGAACTAGTTCACTACCAAGAAAGTATTTTGAAGATCTTAATATAGTAGCGTAAATATGTATTATCTTAAAAAAAAAAAAAGTAAATTCAATAAGTTCTATAATGGACTCACAAATACTAAATAAAAGATATGCACCTATACCTTGTGGTCATGAAAAACCATGTCCCACACCCTTGATGATTTAGGTCATCTAAGGATCCATAATACTTAATCACAAAGAGTTATTTATACAAAATAAGTAATGTTTCCCTTAATAGATAAGTGAGAAGATATGATGAAGGAATCCTTGTGGATCCTGTTTTCCATAATGCGTTTAGGATATGGAATAATATACCATAAGACATGAACATCGTTTTTCCGAATAACAGAGTTGTACGTGAACGCAAGGAACGGAACCAAGAATAGGTGCCTGATGGCGAGTCATGTGAAAATGGGTCCCGTAGGGGTGCCCTGTTTTTTATCAAGAAGATAAACGTCGTGCTAAAGTAATGGTGTATTACTTGTATTTGTGTTGTGATATTATGTTGACATGCATACGCATCTATGCATGAGTTGGGAATTATGCCTGGGAGTTGAGCTTACACCTTGGTGCGGGTGCGATTGTCTGAGGTTGTGATCTTGAGGATCTTGAGGACGTTGGGGTTGGGAAGGACATAGGTGGCCAGAGAGTAGCTCCTCTATGCCATGGGTACCCATCGAAAAACACTGACGTCCTGACTTAATATCGAGCAAATCATGATGTGGGTAAAGAACATCTGGCATGAGCCGTTATAGCAATTACGATCTTTGATGTCGCACTTTGGAGCTGAGATAACGCAGACAATGTTCTCCCAATCACTCACTCCAGTTATGTTTAGCTCCATGGAGTAGGGGTCTAAGTCATGTTGCATATTGTGTCATTGATACTTGAATTAATGATTGACCCATACTGTTGTTGATTGATATATTGACCCATATTGTGCCTGTGACTTTTACCACTGCTATTCTGGTTGTGCAATGTGCGGAATCTCACCTCATTACTTTTGTTGTTACGCTGCTCGCGTGGTTTTCGTCTGATTCTTGTTAATAGTCGTGGCGAGTCACCCATCTTCCCAAATGACCTTGGATTTGGTTCTTCACGACGGTGATGACACTTGGACGATCCACCTCAACGGGCGTTGCACTTATACGGGGTTGTGACCCTCACTAGCAGGAGGGAATCGCCGTATTCGATGATCTCCTTGTCAGAGAGAGTTTGCACTTTGCGCATCAGTGGAGGAGGTAGCTCGAGGGTTACCCAGCCACCACCACCACCTGCTGATCAGCCATGTCTACCGAGCGTCCAGCCCGCAGTTCATCCGATGGAGCCTAGATACATGTACGTAGATCCTTTTTCCATGCCGCCACCACCTACTGCACCATCTACTTCTGCACTACCCATGCCTACTACCGGATCGTTTGTTTCCGTAGTCACACACCTGGGGCCTGCTCTTATGCCTTCCGAGCAGTACCCTCAGGTTCCTCGCCAGCGGGCGAACATGAGAGTGACTGCTCGTAAGAGCACACCAACCTATGCAAGGGTAGCCTTTTCCATTCCCCTCGTTTGCCTTTCATCATATGATGAGGAGATGGACGAGGAGGAGGAGGAGGTCCCGAAGTATGTGCCAGAGGATACCGCCACCACCTACTGTACCATCTACTTCTACCCTACCCATGCCTACTACCGGATCGTTTGTTTCCGTAGTCACACCCCCGAGGCCTGCCCTTATGCCTTCCGAGCTGTACCCTCAGGTTCCTCACCAGTGGCCGAACATGAGAGTGACTGCTCATAAGAGCACACCAACCCATGCTAGGGTAGCCTTTTCCATTCCCCTCGTTTGCCTTTCATCCAATGATGAGGAGATGGATGAGGAGGAGGAGGAGGAGGTCCCGAAGTATATGCCAGAGGATGTGCCTAAGGCAGCCCCCACCAGAACGAGTCAGGATGCGTGGTGGTTGAGTACTGATGAGGAGCTGCTATGGTACGCAGAGTAGATCATGAGTAGGCATGACCTGTAGTTTTTTGCTAGTACCTTTCTGTTGTATCTTTTCAGTTGTATTAGTTTAAATCAGAACTATATTTATATATATGAAAGCTGTTGTTCTTCTGTAACTGCATGTGAGTATATATTTATATGAACATACGTAAATGTTTTCAGATCTTGAAAAGAAGGAAAAAAAAACCCATATTTTTGGTATGCTCTTTATATTTCCGCAGTTTATTTTAGTCTTATGTTAAATATGTGAATATATGCCTTGACAAGATTATTTGAGTTTTGATGGATGACAAAAGACAAATCCTAGGAGGACGAGATTGCAAAAAACAGAAAAGGTTGTCACACTTAGTCAAGTCTTTCAAAAGAGGTGAAGGGAATTTTCTTATTTGTATTGTGTGTTTTAGATCATGTTGTACATGGTAGATAAAGCTCTCAAATCTAAAATCAATCAAACACGCACTATTATGAGAAGTAAAAATAAATCTTAATAGGCCTTAAGCTCTTTAATTGAAAAATCAATTAACGGCCATTAAGTTTAAAATCAGATGGTTTTTAAATGAGAATAATCGATTAGAGGTTTCTAATAATCAATTATCATATATCTGAAAAGCTGGTTTTCAAAACAGTGAAGATGTAATCGATTAGCATAATCGATTATACTCTTATGCGCGTGAGTGAGTTTCAAACAGGGAACCCATAATCAATTATCATAATCGATTATGATGCGACTGTCTCTTAGCGTGTTTCTGTCGAAAATAAAATAATCAATTATGGCAACAGTATAATCGATTATAGCACGAGAAACACTTATATTCAAAATGGGCTTAACTTAATTCCTATGGGCTCATTTCTTTTTCTATAAAAAGGAATCCTTGGGGAGTGTTTCATTACAACACTTGCTTCACTAAATCCTAATTGCTCTAAAACTCTATCAAATTTCTTTCTGATCACTCTCACTAGTTTTACACCTTGATATTTATATTTTGAGAGCTTTATACTCCATATAAGAGAGATTGTAATTGTGCTTCAAGTTGTATTTTCTTATCTACACTTTTGAGTGCTACATTTCGTTTACATTGTTATTCTTATTTGGGTGTGAATCCCATATTTTTGAAAGAGAAGGTTTTTATCTTGAGACTCTTTCACTGGGGGAGGTGATATCCCTGGTCTGTAGGGAGTGCTCTTCTTTGTGAAGGTTTTTAGCTGAACCTGATTTAAAAGCTAGTTATTGAGTGAAAACCGTTGGTGGTTGACCTTGGGGACTGAACGTTGGCTACTGGGGTTTTTGGTAGCCGAACCAGGATAAAACTGCGAGTTTTATTTTCTTCCTTACTCTTTCTCATTGCAATTTATTTTACACCATTTACTTTCTTCAAGTTTTATTTTATTTCAATTTATTTAACGCACATTAAATTCAAGTAATTTACCTTTTAAGTGCTTTGTTGTGCAAAAGATTTTAAAATACATATTACACACAATGCACCCCCCTCTTGTGTTTGGAGTCACTTGTCAACAAGTGGCATCAGAGCTTAACTCTTGCTTATAGGCTTAATCACCTCAAGAGGTAATATGACTTCAAACAATTTTAATCACGAGGGACATTCCGTCAGACCCCCACCTTTCAATGGTGAAGAGCATTATTGGAAAGAAAGAATGCAAATCTTTCTTGAGGCTGTGGACCTCAAAGTTTGGGATGTTGTGGAAAACGGTCCATTTGTCCCTACCCATTCTGTCAATAATGCAGTGGTGGACAAACCAAGAAGTCTCTGGACTGACGAAGAGAGGAAAAAGGTCCAATATAATTTGAGGGCAAGGAACATCATCACTTCAGCTTTAAGCTAAGATGAGTTCTACAGGGTCTCAAATTGCAAGACCGCCAAGGAAATGTGGGACACCCTTCAACTGACACATGAAGGTACCACTGAGGTTAAAAGGGCTCGAATGAACACATTAATCCATGAATATGAGCTATTTAGGATGAATCAGGGTGAAAGCATACAAGATATGCAAAAACATTTTACCCACATTATTAATCATCTTAGGGCTCTTGGGAAATCCTTTAGTAATGAAGATTTGATTAATAAAGTGCTTAGATGTATAAATAGAAGTTGGCAACCCAAAGTAACTGCTATAGCTTAATCTAGAGATTTATCCATTATGACTTTGGCAACTCTATTTGGAAAACTGCAGGAACATGAGCTCGAATTAAATCGACTCACTGAAAGTGAAGAAAGTGACAAGAAAAAGAACGGACTTGCACTTAAAGCAAGTGTTAGTGAAAGGGAAGAAGAAATTGATTTTGACGATTATGAAAGCCTCAATGAAAGTGAGGAAAATATGAGCTTGATGGTACGCAAGTTCAAAAAGTTTCTAAGGTACAAAGGCAAAGCAAAACAATTCTCTACTCCTTAAAGGAAGAATGAGGGAGAAGGAGGTTCTTACAATCCAACGTGCTTCAATTGTGGCAAAAAAGCTCACATAAAACCCGATTGTCCTTAAGGACAAAAGAAATATGAGAAGGATTGAAAGAAGCCACAAAAGGATAGAAAAGGAAGAAGAGCCTACATTGCATGGGAAGACAATGATATGAGCTCATCAGACGAATCAGACAACGAAGAGGCAAATCTATGCCTCATGGCTAATCAGGAGAAAGATGAGGTAAATAATTTTGAACTTGAAACCGGATTGTCATATAATGATTTACTTGTTGCATGTGAAGAATTAGATGATGAAACTATGCGCCTTAGGAAAATTATTTCTTCATCAAAGAAAACCATCTGTAGTCTTGAATCTAAAATCGACCTTTTGAATACTGAGATGGATACCATTAAAGAGAAACTAACTACTTCAAGAGAAACTTCATCATGCATATCTTGTGAAAACAAAAAGAATGAAATTTCAAAGTGTAGTGAATGCAATGTTTTGAAAACTAAAATTGAGGATTTATACAACTCGCTTGCAAAGTTCACTAGTGGAAGTGATAACTTAAATGTGCTTCTAGGGAATCAAAAGGGAATGTATGACAAAGCTCGTTTGTGTTATCACCCTAAATTTCATGAAAAACCTTTTAAAAGATTCTTTAGCCCAACAAATACGTCTAGTAGTCCTTTTGTTAAATGCTTTTATTGTGCTAGAAAAGGACATACTGCTTCTATATGCAATACCTGAAAGAACAATAACATGATTGTTAAGAAAGTATGGGTACCAAAGGGCAATATGCCCAAAACTAACCCTCAAGGACCTAACATGATTTAGGTACCAAAAGTTAAATCTTAAATCTGTTTTGTAGCTGTGATTGAAAGCAAAGGACTCAAACTAGTATCTTGATAGTGGATGCTCCAAGCACATGACTGGAGACAAAAATAAGTTCTCCTTCCTCACACCCAAAAAGGGTGGCTATGTTTTCTACGGTGATAACAACAGAGGTAGAATCTTGGTAATTGGAACGGTTGGTAAGAGTCCCAATCCCATTATAGAAAAGGTCTTATATGTTGAGGGCTTGAAACATAATTTGCTAAGTATAAGCCAACTTTCTGGCAAAGGTTTTGAAGTAATTTTTGATAAATCAAAATGCATGGTTATGGATTCTAAAAATAAACAAACTAAGTTAATTGGACAAAGAATTGGAAATATTTATATGGTTAACTTGGATGAACTACCTTCAAATGATGCATGTTGTCTTATCAATAAAGAGGATGAAACTTCGTTGTGGCATAGGAGAATGGCACACATTCACGTGGATCATCTAAATAAGTTGGTGCGCAAGGACTAAATAATTGGACTACCAAAATTGCGTTTTGAAAAAGACAAGTTGTGTGAAGCATGTCAAAAAGGAAAACAAGTAAAGGCCTCTTTTAAATCTAAAAACCTTGTTTCAATAAACCGACCTTTACAACTTTTACATATGGACTTGTTTGTCCATCTAGAACTATGAGCTTTGGTGGCAATTACTATGCGCTTGTTATTGTGGACGATTATTCTCGCTTTACATGGACCTTGTTTATTTCTCACAAAAAAGACGCTTTTGCTGCCTTTCGAAAACTTGCTAAGGTTATTCAAAACTAGAAGGGTTTAAACATTGTATCCATTCGAAGTGATCATCGTGGTGAGTTCCAAAATGAGGCATTTGAGGCCTTTTGTATTGAAAATGGAATTGAGCATAATTTTTCCTCACCAAGGAATCCCTAACAAAATGGGGTGGTGGAGAGGAAAAACTGGTCTCTTGAAGAGCTAGCGAGGACGATGCTAAATGAGACCAACCTCCCCAAGTATTTTTAGGCAGATGCGGTAAGCACCGCATGCTATGTAATGAATAGAGTTCTCATAAGACCTATTCTAAAACAAATGCCCTATGAAATTTAAAAAGGAAGGAAGCCCAACATCTCCTACTTTCACATATTCGGATGTAAATGCTTGTTTTGAATAATGGTAAAGATAACCTTGGCAAATTCGATGCTAAAGTTGATGAAGGTATATTTCTTGGATATTCAAGTTCTAGTAAATCTTTTAGAATTTATAACAAAAGAAGTACGACCATTGAAGAATCTGTACATGTCTCTTTTGATGGATCTAACCCCAAATCTATGGTAGAGGAAAGTGTTGATGATCTAGCAGAAATTTTAGGCAATAGTCACCTTGGAAAATCACAAGGTCAAGAGTATAACAATAATGAAGATCAATTGCCTCAACAAACAGAAGGAACACCTCACTCAGATCTTCCAAAAGAATGGAGAACATCAACAATCATCCTCTGGACAACATTATAGGTGATATCGAAAAAGGGGTAACAACTTGAAACTCTCTAAAACATGGATGCCACTAAGGCTATTTTGAGGGACCCTAGTGAAGCAACTTGTAGTGAAATTACTGTTGGCCAAATGAAGGTAGAGAGTAGGTTGTTACAGTATGTCATTGCTAGGCTTTTATTTCCTTGGTGACACAACTTCTCTCAGCTTCTGAAACTGGATGTTGTGTTGATTTGGCTGCTTGAAAATAATAAAACTATTGATTGGGCTAGCTTAGTTATGCAACACATGGTTGATAATAGGAATGGAGGATCCTTGCCCTACGGGCATTTGATTACTCGTATCCTAAGGCATATAAGGGTAAACCTCATTAGTGAGGTCAAGCTAGATATCCAAAAATTCAATGGAATGCTCAATCAAGGGACAATCAACCAAATGGGAATAAAGTTCTAGGCCCTCAGCCAAACCATATACTATTAGATTGTGCTAGAAAAACCTTAGTATTCCCCAAGCAACCTAGTTTGATGCATGCCAATAGTGACGATCTTCAAGGAGGTAAAGGATCTCAGAAATACGTAATGTTGTTCTCCACAAAAGTGAAAGGGATCCTTGAGACAAGTTCTTTGCCTCTGGTGAAAGAGTTTCCCAAGGTATTTCCAAATGATGTTTCGGGGTTGCCACCTGAGAGGGAGATCGAATTTTTAATAGACCTTGTACCTGTGATAGGACCAATCTCCATAGCACCATACAGAATGTCGCCGGTAGAGTTAGCGGAACTAAAAAAGCTGCTAGATGATATGCTGGGAAAAGAATTCATCAGGCGAAGCGTTTCGCCATTGGGAGCACCCAAACTATTTGTTAAGAAGAGGGATGGGAGTACGAGATTGTGTGTTGACTATCGACAGCTGAACAAGGTAACTATCAAGAACAAGTATCCTTTGCCAAGGATAGATGACCTGATGGATCAACTTAAGGGAGCAGCCGTATTTTCCAAGATTGACTTCAGATCTGGCTATCATCGGATTAGAGTTAAGAAGGAGGATGTACAAGAAATGGCGTTTTTGTGTAACAAATGCTCCAACGCTGTTTATGGACTACATGAACAGGATTTTCTGACCATTCCTGGATAAGTTCATTGTTGTGTTCATCGACGACATCCTCATCTACTCGACAACTCAAGAGGAGCATGAGAAACACCTTCGAACTGTGCTTAAGTATTGAAGGATAGGCAGTTGTATGCTAAAGTATCCAAATTTGAGTTCTGGCTGGAAGAGGTACAGTTTCTAGGACATGTGATCAACAGAGAAGGTATAGCAATGAACCCGGCAAAGGTAGAGGCAGTAGTCCAGTGGGAAAGTCCGAAGACAATAAGTGAAGTAAGAATTTTCCCTCGATTGGATGGGTACTACAGAAGGTTCATAGAAGGCTTCTTGAAGATTGTGCTACCTATGTTGCAATTGACAAGGAAAAGCAAGAAATTCGAGTGGACAGCGGAATGTGAAGCCAGTTTTCAAGAAATGAGTTAAATACGTCACCAGTGTTGGTGTTACTAGACCTTCTAGGGCAGTTCAAGGTGTACTGCGATGCATCATATCAAGGTCTGGGATGTGTGCTCATGCAAGAAGGGAGAGTTGTAGCTTACGGTTTAAGGCAGCTGAGGATGCATAAAAAGAACTATCCGACTCATGACTTGGAGCTAGCAGCTATAGTATTCACTTCGAAGATCTGGAGACACTATCTCTACGGGGCCAAGTTTAGTGTCTATAGTGACCATAAAAGCTTGAGATACCTGTTTGACCAAAAGGACCTAAACATGAGGCAAAAGAGATGGATGAAATTCATCAAAGACTATGAGTTCGAGCTGCATTACCATCCAGGGAAGGTTAACGTGGTAGTAGATGCCCTGAGTAGGAAATTGTTTCATGTATCTGCCATGATGGTCAAAGAGCTAGAGTTGGTAGAGCAATTTCGAGATTTGAATATGGGGGAGAATGGTTTGAAGGTAAGATGTGCCTGGGAAGACTCACTATCTCCAGTAATTTTCTCAAGACCGTTAAGGAGAAGTAGGAAGCGGACCAGTATCTTCAAAAGATGAAGGACTTAATTCTCAATTAGCACACTTCAGAGTTTAAGGTGGATACCGATAGAGTCATTGGGTTCAAAGCCAGAATTTGTATAACAGGCAATACAGAAGTTCGGAGAATGATCATGGAGGAAGCACATAAGAATAAGTTTAGTTTCCATCCAGATGCCACCAAGATGTACGAGGATCTGAAGAGGATGTTCTGGTGGCCTGGAATGAAGAAAGGAGTTGCAAAATATGTGTTGTTGTGCTTGACATGTTAGAAGGCGAAGATTGAACATCAAAAGCCTGGAGGTTTATTGCAGCCATTAGATATCCCTGAGTGGAAATGGGCTGGAATTGCGATGGATTTTGTGCCGGGGGAGTCACATTTACGGACATTTTATAAAACTCTAAGGCCGAAAAATGGGTTAATTAAAAACATCTAAGAAAGATGGGGTAAGTTTTTCCTTTTCGCAAGACATGAATATAAAAACTGGTAACGTTTGAGCGTGTAAGGTAAATAGAAACATTTCATACTATAAGTTCATAAGTTCATAAAGGTTTACATATAAACCAAACCCGACTACAGAAATAAAGCAGAAAGATACAGACTCAGCATAAGGATTGAAGATGCAACTCCTAAATATAAGATACCTGGAGACACTGTAATGCCTTATATTAGCGTCTAGAATCTAACACAAGACATCCACAATTATTTTGATATTCAAACCAATAGTCTTAACACAACGGCCATACATGACCTTACAAATCACAAAACATTACATAGTAGTTTTCAAAATCTAAAAGAGAATAAAAGAAAAAGAAATCTGGAAACTTCATTAAAACAGTTTATGAAGTCCAGAGGTACATAATAAAGGTTCCCAAAATACATATTGAGTCCAAGGTTAATTTCCTTCAAATATTCAATATCCTCCAAGGGACCTAAATCTGCATATCTGAAATAATAGGGAGCCTAGTGAGAAAAATAATTCTTAGCGAGCTTTTGCTTCAAGCAAGAATATATGAATAATCAATACCTTTTAAGCAATAGAAAATGAATTTGAGCATGAGCATTTTAAAACATAAAACATTCACTAGGTAACTTCAAGTGTGAGAAACTTTAAGTACTCTAGTTGATAAAGATTTTGATATGGCAATCAGAGCTCTATGACAACAATCATGCGTCCCTTAATTGCTAGTATCATATCCTAGCCTTCAAGAAGATGAAGGACTTACAAAAAACATGTCTCACCCACAATTACTATTGTGGCCATAATGGCTAAATTTAGTTTCGAAACTTTATGTTTCACCAAATATAGACCACTTTAAATTCTTAATGCCATGCTATAATTCATTTTCTCAAAATTCATATCCATTCACAAAGGGGACAACAAGTGTCCATGGCAGTAAGCACCAAACCATCATTTATAATTAGCAAAACTATCACAATTTGAAAAGAAAGGTCTATGGTTACCATTCCCACCATTTAATTCACAGCTCAAAACATCCATTCAATAACAATTAGGAGCTATTTAAGACTCAACCAAAACTGAACATGTCAATAAAATGCTGATAACAAGTTTAAAAATATCCCTAAACCAAATTCACACAACTTAGGGTATTATCCTTTTCAAAATCAGTCAGTAGGAGTTTTCAGCAACTTACAACAAAGTTTTCAACATCCAAACTGGGTCAAATTTCGGAATTTCAAAGCCTATACTGTAAAAAATTTTGTTTATTTTCTAATGGCATAGGAATTAACTCAATCCAATATCATTACAATTTATTACAAATTTAACATCACAACAGTATCAGTACAGATTTTACTACATTAACAGAAACTTGCATGTCGTTTTTCTCCCTCAATACTTAATGAAAGTTATCCATTCCAGAGTCTATTTCGAAGGGAATTAAGTCTAGTTTTCAATGGTAAAAGAATTAACTCAATACAACATCAGTACAATTTATTACAAGTTTAACATCACAACGGTATCAGTACAGAGTTTATTACATTAACAGCAACTTGCATGTCGTTTTTCTCCCTCAATACTTAACGAAATTTATCCATTCCAGAGTTTATTTCAAAGGGAATTAAGTCTAGTTTTCAATGGTACAAGAATCACTTCGAAATAAGCTTGTTGGAGGAAGTTATGGATGAAATACTAACAGGGGTGCATACGGGTATAAGAGATTTTTACATCACCCTTATGAATTTTTCATCAAAATCAACCTCTATACAACATGCAACCAAAAATCAGTTGTTCAACATCAATTATGAGTTCAATCATGCATTTTACAGAATTATTTGAAACATTTAACAAGAAATTGGGATTTATGGTTACCCAATGTTACAAACAACAAAACTCACATGATTATGTAATAGAATCAAGGTTGTTAATGTTGGTCTCTCTTGAGTTCCTTCCTAAGCTGACCTTTACTCCCCTTTTGGTCACCAACTGCAGTGGTTCCTAGCTCTCAATGAAGGAAGATGACAGCCCTTCTAGCCCTTTTGAAAATTTCATACTTGTAGGTTGTTAGAGGAAGGATTTTCCTAGCAACATTACCTCTATTTGGGTGATTATGAGTGGGTAAGTGTATGGAGTAGGATGTTAGAGAAAGATTGATGTAGGTTTTAAGATGGTGTTAGAAGAAATGGAGAAAGGGAAGTTGTGGTGGTGGGGTGAAGGTTGGCTGAATTTTAGAGAGGATGAGAGAAAGGGGAAAGGTTTTTCCTTGACTCTAAAATGAAAAGAAGAAAAGAGATGGTCAGCCCTCTCTCCCTATGGCTGACCAAAAACCTCATCGTGAGGGGGAAGAGATGGTTGGTTCACCAATTGGGCAAGATTTCCTCAAAAGGTATTGGTCCTTTCATGGATTTTCTAAGGATAGAGATGGATAAAGAGGATTAAAATAAGTGGGTGTGTGTGTGTGTGATTAAAAGGATAAAATTCTAGATTAATAATAATTAACGCAACTTAATTGTACATAAAAAAATTTCTATTCCCTCTTTAATCAACAAATAATCACTTCATAATTCAATCAATCATTTAAGTGCACAGTTATGAAATATAAAAGTATCCAATCACACCCATGGTAAAAAAAAATAAATATAAATAAATAAATCTGAAATGAAAAGACTAGAATACCCTTAGGGAAGGATACTACAGACACAGCTCCACAACAGATAAAAGAAAGGTACAGACACTCTGACACCCTACACTGGCCGACAACAGGCTGCACCGGAAGACATCCCTTAGACCAACCGCTGGATGCTTCCTCTGACTTCTCCTTTTATGGAGAGACAGGCGAAAGGAATAGGAAGGCATGGGTAGATCACCTCCCTACTAATATCCTCACTCATCGCCTTCCAACGAGAACCCGTCAAACGAGACCAAACAGGAATCCTAGTAGGGACTACTGCTGACATTCCTATGGAGGACATCGCAGAAGTTGAATTAGAAGCAACTCAACTAACAAACGGCCTATCCCTAATAGAGGGAGAAGGCGCTGAATGCACTGGTGAAAAGTCCACCTAGCGTTCAACTTACGACGCAACCTTGATGAAAAGCAACATGAAGACAAGCGGTGAAGCGGTTGAGAACCCTTCCTCTGCGACCCATTTGCTTACACATAATCACATCATTTGTCATAAGCACATCAACCAATTTTTGGTGATGCACATCATAAGGCTATACGACCATAAGCTCTTCAAAAACACAAAAGCACTTCTCATTTTATCTTTCCAAAGATCAAACAACTTCATTTCATGGACACTTGAGTTTTCTCTCTTCTATCTCTAAGCTATCATATTCGGCCATACACATGAACATCATCACCCAAATTTCTTCTTCAATTTCTAAGACCATAGTTATTCTTGTCTTGATCTCCTATACACCTTTGATGAAGGAAGTTTTTGATTTGGTTAACCTCAAGAACACCAACCTTGTTCATGATGTGTTCTTCACTAAGGAAGTCTCTAATCTTACTTTTCTCTCCATTTCCTTTCATTAAATCATGAAGCAACATCTTCTAGTTCATGATTTTTGTTAAACAAGTTTCAAAATCTTGTTGTTTTCTTCCTTATAAGTTCGGCCTTCCCTTTTGTTCTTGGTGATTGGAGTTTTCTCATTCACAAAGGATCTTTATTAAGGTAATGGGGGAGTGAACCACATCATTCCACATTGGTGGTTGTGAAAATGGTTTATGGGTTTGGTTTGGAAAAACCCTAAACCAAGGGTTTTCTACTTTGTCTATTTGGTTCTCTATGAGAACAATGTTGTAATATTCATTTGTGGTTTGATTTTTGTCCATTAATGTGTTTTAATGGTTGAAAATAACTTTTATGTGTGGGAAAACCTTAACCTAGGGTTCCTCCATCTTTTTGTTGAAAAGAGTTTGTGAAAATGTGACTTTTGGATTTGACCTTGTGTGAGTCATTTCGGTTTTTATCTCAACCTAGACCTCTGTTTTAAAAAATTGTTTTTGATCCTAAAATGACACATCTTGGGCTTAAATATGAGTATAAATTTCATGTGGTTATATGACGAGTTGACCCTTGAAAACCTGTTTCAATCTAAGCATAAATTTTTATATTGGATTCTGACTATAGCGCCTTATTTCGTAAAGCTGTATTAAGTGGGTTACTATTTGTGAAAACGAAGTTTATAACCAAAAATTAGACACCTAAGATTTCATATGAGTCCTCATTTGCTCAAATCCGAGTTCGTTGGGTCAATCAAATGTGTGTCACAAGTTCATGCTTGAAATGCGGAAAATTCTGTATACGGGTTTTGGTGTTGATTTTAGGAATTGTATGTTATGGTGTTGGTGTGATTATTTGTGTTTGAGTGTTAGTGTTGAAATCATTTTGGCATGGTGAAAAACTATTCTTAGGTTCAAGACCTAAGGATAGGATTTTTGAATGATGAACTTGTTCATGCTTTTAATACTTGATGAAATTACTATATGTTGAGATGATTTTCATGATGCTAGAATTAATGTTGTTGGATGACATATATTTTGTTGAAAACTATCATGTATGGTTCGACCTTGTTGAGTTGAAAAGGGAAGCCAAAGCTTCTATGTTCAAGTAATGGTGTAATGGACCTAAATGGTTCCAAGAAGGCAAAAGAAAATTAAAAAGGCCTACCTTACTTACATGGAGGCATTCGGCCATACCACAGTAATTAGGGCTAGGAACCTAAAATGTTGATGTTAAGAGGTTTAATGTTTTCATACTAAGGTATAAAGGAAATAGAAATTAAAAAGGTTTTCTAAGAAATCAAGTTTTGGTTCTAAAGAACCAAGTGTTGGAAAATGAGTATCTTTGGAGTTATATGAAAAATATTTTAAGGATAGGGAAGTTGATAGTGTTCAACCACCAGTTCTAACATGTTGTTTTAAGGAAAATATTTTCAAGAACAAAGAGCTTTCAAGATGGTCCATGTTGTTTCTCAAAGATTTTGGTTGGTAAACCTATTTTAAAGAGAAATAAGAATTTTTGTAAGTGTTTTCTTTAAAACAATCAGTCTTTACACTACTATAATTAATTTTAGAGTCTTCCAAAAACAAATAAGTTATAGTTTTCATTTGAAAATGAAAAGGGCATTTATAGTAAGATGCATTTTCCTTTTACGCTAAGTAAAAGAAATAGAAATCATTTCAAAGGAGTTTTACACTAAATTAGATATCTTATGAGTATATACATAAGTTGTCAAACTACGTTTGATAAAGGAGATCTCATGAACTAGTTTTGTTACATCCCAACCCGGCATCACATTTTGTATCCCAAATATTCTTTTTCAGTTAATTAAAAACTTTTTCGAAAATAAGTCAATAGAGTAGTTGCGGAAATTTGATACCAAAGTAAAACTTTAACAACCAGATGAAAACAAATTGAAACTCATCATCTATAACAGTAATTCAACTTCGCCATAATGCGTACATCTTTTCAATCTCTTAATACACAACATAATCAGTCACAGTCGAAAGACCTGACTTAAACATCAAAAATCCTAAGAGCTGGTATGATAAAAGGACTCTAAGAACAAGAGAGCATACTACCTAACATACATCGTACAAATGAGACTGGGTCTTGTCATTAATAGTCCACACATCTTCGTTGTCGACTTCAAGAAAACTCAAGCTACAGGGTCCCGAAGTGACCCAGAGGACTGTTGAGAAACATCTATACACGTATTTAAAAACACAACAGGGTGTCCAACATGTACAGGTAAGGGTGAGATACTCGTTCATGAGTTTATCGTAATAGCCACACAAGTAAAACAAAATGCAAATAATACATCGATATAAAACACAGTCATGCCATAGAATATCAGCATTCAATATAATATCACAACAAGATAATCTCACTATGTGGGATCACACCCATTCATCAAGATAAGTTAAAAGAATGCATGAGACTTCAATCAACTTTCTAGTTTATGTTCTCCGGAGATTCCTAACTTCCCTTCATCGAGCGATAGGCCGTGAATACTCACATCAAACAATTGTTCTCATGAGTCGGCCTCTCAATTTTGGTCCGCATTCCAATTGTTCAAGGGTATCACGTCTCAACCATATCATGAATAGTCCAGTCTCTGATCGAGTTCATCCATGTTTGGCAGCCGATTACCACGGCACAGGGTCGTGATGCCTTCCGCCTCTTGTGGAGTCTCGAACACAAGATGCCCCTGTAGACCTAGTGGCCTTAACTGGCTCATATTCTCAACCACTTGGATTGTAGCTCATTTCCAATGGCACGTCGGCCAACTCATGTATGTAACTCATGGTTTTCTATTTTCAATTTCGTTTGTTCATTCTTGTCAAGGCACATAGCCTATGACTCTTTTTAAAGGACATTTAGCCCATTCATTCAAAATACAAGACACGTAATCCAAGTTCTCAATTCACGAAGTACAAGGCCGACGTCGCCGACACTAGACTCACATATAGGACACTAAGTCCGTTCATTTCAAAACATGGGACATGCAGTCCGGGTGCTCAATCCATGAAGTACTAGGCCGACGTTGCGGACACTAGCCTCGCATATAGGACACAAAGTCCATTCATTTCAAAACACAGGACATGTAGTCCTAGTGCTCAATTCATAGAACTCTAGCCCGACGTCTCAGTCACTAGGTTCACGTGCTTCACAATGTGAAGTGGTAATCACCAATTTCATCAAAGTTTCGTTTTCGTTGATCAAAACTTGAAAACAAAACTCAAAATCTCTTTGGTATAAACCAAAACTCATTTTCGCTCTAAAACTTATTTCCACAAAATCTTTTCTTTGCAAAGCTATTTCTAAAAGCTTAAATCCTCAAAATTTATTTTCAACAGGATTTTGACTTGAAAATCATTTTCTAAAGGTTCCATCATTTAAAACATTTTTCTAAAGAATTTCATAGGAGCAAACTTTTTTTTTTTTTTTTTTGAAAGAGACTTTTTCTTTTTGGAAAGCTCAAATACTTTGAGAAGGTTCTTCCTGTGGCAGAACTAAAAATATTTTTCAAGACTTTCTTTTTGTAAGACATGTTTAGAAAATAATGATAAAGCCATTTTTCACTATTTCCCTCACTAACTCTCAACTTCTAAAGTCTTATTCGAGATTCCTTTTGAGTTCTTAACTTAGTGGCTTTTTAGTAAAATTGGTCATTATACCATTTATCTTAAAATCTTTTCATCTCTCAAACCAAAACATTTCTAAATCTTTGATTCAAACTTTTGAGTAGCTTAATCTTCATTATCAAGCTATAGCCGATGCTATGCTCTTAACCAATCCAATCAAGGAAATCACAATTCAAGATATGCCTATATATCCATTAAATCTTAAAACCAACATCAAACATATATCTCATCCAAGACAACAATGCCACAGTTCGTGTTTAAATATCCAATCACATATTCACCAGAACAATCAAGCATATATATCACATAATGCATTCACAAGGGAATCATCAACATCACTCCAAATAACACAATCACAATCATCCAACAAACAACCTTTTGAGGCTATCAAACTCACTGGAGTTAATCTCCTCTTACCTCTTGAAGGTAATCCTCCATATGAACTCGTCCGACTTGATCCGCTAGTCCTCCGATCAATCGTCCAAAACAATCAACGATCACTACTTTCACACAACCAATCCAAAACTTGAACATTAACAAACTAAACTTTCTTGCCTCACATGGTCTAGGTTTCGGCCACGGTGACTTAAAAAGGCTAGGGATGTCTAAAAATTTCTAACTCTTGGATGAATGATCCTTAGGCATACATAACACTAAAACAAGTTCCATTATCCAAAAACTTGAAACAAAACTCATGGTTTCCCAAAGTTGGTGGTTTCGACCACTCAATAGAAAAATAGGTTAGGCATGTTATTTGATTACATGCTCTTGGATAGTGATAGAAGATGATGAGACTAGATCATAGAAATTGATTTCACATTAAAAGGATTTTTCTATGATTTTCTAGAGATTTTTGAACATTGATCTTAGAAGTTGAAACACATTGAATCATGGCTTGAAACAAGAATTAAAAGAACAATCATGAAGTTCATGGATCAAAGAGAGTAACCATACCTCTTGGATGATGAACAAGGCAAGGATTCAACATTTTCTTCACACTTTTTGGTTCAAGTTTCACTTGAATGGATGGGAGAAAGCTTAAGAGAAAATGTGAAGTTGTGAGAAAAAGTGTGGGAATGGCTTCATGAAGAGGCTTAGGCGTGGGGGAAGAAGGGGACTTAGAAGTCCAAATTTGTTTACTTAAGGGCAAAATGGACATTTCACCTAGGGGCAAAAATGTAATTAAAACAAAAGGTCAAGGGCATTTTGGTCTTTTCTCAGTGTGAACGCATTCAGATATTTTCATTGTCATCATGACTGTGGTGAGTCACTGGCACGCCTTCCGAGGTGATTTGACCTGATGCGACTTCAAGTTTATCCGTTAGCGGGTCCCGGTAAATCCCTATTTAACTCCGTTAATTACCCGATTTAAGATTTCGCCCGTATAACTTATATTATTTCACATTTTGGTGAAAAATTTCAAATTTACCAAAGTTTTTGGAAATTCGATTTAAAACCTAACTGTTTTGTTCATGAGTCAAAATTAGGTTTTCTGATAAGTAAAATCTTATTGTCAGTGAAAACACAGACCAGGTTCGGTTTGAATTTTCAACCCAAAGTTTAACCGTAACTCCCTACAATAATGTAGAGTATGAATATGACTTTGGTTTATCCAAAATCATTTTCTAAATCTCGGATAAAAAATAAAAGATATATATCTTTATCGTAATTGATGAACAGCAATAATCGGGGTGTTACAAGTTTAATACCAAGGGAAGTATTTTAAAGACCTTACTATAATAGCGCAAGTACGTAATATCTCCTAAGGAATGAATCAGTTCAATAATGGACTCACAAGGACTAAATAAAAGACATGTACCTATACCTTGTGGTCATGGAAAACCATGTCCCACGCCTTTTGATGATTTAGGTCATCTAAGGATCCATAATGCTTAACCACAAAGAATTACTTATACAAAATAAGTAATGTTTCCTTTGATAGATAAGTGAGAAGATACGATGAAGGAATCCTTGTGGATTTCGTTTTCCATAATACGTTAGGATATGGAATCATATATCATAAGACATGAACTTCGTTTTACGAACGATGAAGTTGTAAGTGGACACAAGGAACGGAACCAAGAATGGCGACTGATGGCGATTCGTGTTGAAGTGGGTCCCATAGGGGTGTCCAATGATTTATCAAGAGATAAACGTCGTGCTATAGTAATGGTGTAGTACGTGTTTTGTGTTGTGACATTGTCTCGACATGCATACACATCTGTGCATGAGTTGGGCATTATGCCTCAGAGTTGACCTTACACCTTAGTGTAGGTGAGATTTTCTGAGGCTATGATCTTGACGATGTTGGGGATGTTGGGGCTGGGGAGGACACATGTGGCCAGAGAGTAGCTCCTCAGTGTCGTGGTTACCAATCGCAAAACACTGACGTCCTGACTTAATACCGGGCAAATCATGATTTGGGTAAAGATCTTCTAGCGTGAGCCGTTATAGCAATTGCGATCTTTGATGTGGCACTGTGGGGCTAAGATAATGCGGGCAATGTTCTTCCAATCACTCACTCTGGCTATGTTTAGCTCCATGGAGTAGGGGTCAGAGTCTTACACTTGTGGCATATGGCATAGAGTCATGTACATCGCATTGCATTATATGACTGTTGATGGATACATTTATATGTTATACATTATTATCCTGTGTTGATGATGTCTTATGTTGTTGATTGAATAATATGAGATATTGAAATGTATGATATGCATGATTAGTATGTCGTTATCTTCCGTGTCGTACCGTTTTTGCTTCTGACATGTGTTGTGTTGATGAATCGGAATCTCACCTCATTACTTTGTATTGCATCGTTGTGTGCTTTCTTTGGTGGTCTCCCGGCGCTTCAAATGCATCTCTCAGTTGAGCTTCCCAGTGGTTTTGGCATTTGGACATCTAGTCATTATGGGCATCTAACAACGTACATGTGGAGAGCCACACTCACCATCCGCATCGGTCACAAAGGAAGGGTATTTAACCGCTTCACCGCTTGTCTTCTATCGTTTGCCGTCAAGGTTATGGTCGTAAGTGGAACGCTAGGTGGGCCTTTTTCACCGGAGTGTTCAGTGCCTTCTCCCTTTGTTAGGGATAGGCCACTTGTTAGCAAAGTTCCTTCTAAGTCAACTTTTGTGTTGTCTTCCATAGGAACACCAGCAGTAGTCCCTGCTAGGATTCCTATTAGGCCTCGTTTGACGGGTCCTGGTTGGAAGGCAAGAAGTGAGGAGATTAGGAGGGAGGTGATCTATCTACCCCTTCCTATTCCTTTCGCTTGTTCTTGCATAACGGAGAAGTAAGAGGAAGCATTCAGCGATTGATCCGAGGGATGTCTTCCCGTATAGTCTGTTGTCGGCCAATGTAGGGTGTTAGAGTGTCTATACCTTTCTTTAATATGTTTAGGAGCTGCGTCTCCAAGTATCATATGTTTAGGAGCTGCGTCTCCAATCCTTTATGTTGAGTCTGTATCTTTCAATTTTATTTTTGTAGTCGGGTTGGATTTTTATGTAAACCTTTATGAACTTATGAAATGTTTCTATTTACCTTACATGCATAAACGGTTACAAACTTTTACAATTATGTCTTGTGAAAAGGAAAAATTGACCCCCATCTTTCTTAAATATTTCTAATTAACCCATTTTGAAAACTTAAACATATACTTAGAAGATATCTAATTTAGTGTAAAACTCCTTTGAAATGATTTCTATTTCTTTGACGTAGCGTAAAATGAAAATGCATCTTACTTTAAATCACCCTTTTCATTTTCAAATGAAAACTATAACTTAGTTGTTTTGTAAGATTCCAAAATTAATCATAGTAGTGTAAAGACTCATTGTTTTCGAGAAAACAGTTGCAAGAATTCTCATTTCTCTTTAAAGTAGGTGTACTAAACAAAAACCGTTGAAAACCACTTGGGCTATCTAGAAAACTCTTTGTTCTTGAAAATATTTTCCTTAAAACAACGTGTTAGAATAAATGGTTGATCAACATCAAACCTTCTTATTCTTAAAACACTTTTCATATAAGCTCAAAATATTCATTTTACAATACTTGGTTCTTTGGAACAAAAACTTGATTTCTTAGAAAACCTTTTTAATTTCTATTCCCTTTATATTGTAGTATTAACAAATTAAACCTCTTAATATCAACATTTTAAGTTCCTATCCCTACTAACCATACCTAGGCTGAATGCCCTATGGAAGTAGGATAGGCTTCTTTATTTTGTTTTGCCTTCTTGGAACCATTTTAAATTCATTGAACCATTACTTGAACATAGAAGATTTGGCTTCCCATATTAAACGCATCATGGCCGAACTATACGTAGCTTATTTCAACAAAGATAGTGCCATCCAACAACATCCAAAGTTGCTAGAAAATCATTCTAACACATAGGCATATTATCAAGGCATCTTAGAATATAAACAAGCAAATCATTCAAAAATCCTATCCTTAGATCCTTAGGTCTAACAATAATTTTTCACCATGCCAATATGATTTTCAATACTAACACACAAACTCAACCATTAAACCAACACCACAACATACACATCAAAATCAACAAAGTAAAGAACTTTATAAGGAAACCTTAGATCTAGGGTTTTCCTTCAACAAAACTAGGAGGCCTTTACCACCACCATTAAGGTGTGATATGGTTCACTCCCCCATTACCTTTGTGAAGCTTCCTTCTAGAGTAAGAGAAGAAAACTTGGTCACCAACACTACTAGGAAAACCGTGACCTAGAGGAAGAACAAACAAGTTCAAAACTTGACTTTTCAACATCATAAACATGGTAACACAAAGATGTTCTCATGAGTACCAAAGCAAAGGAACTAAGTTAGAAACTTACTCTTGAGTAAGATGTTCAAAGGCAAGTTCAAGAAGTTTGAGTGTTTTTTAAGATCCTTGAAGAACTTAGTGTAAACAACTTCAAATGAAGAAATACGAAAGATGAAAGTTGTTTAGATCATGAAGATGAACAAGGAAATGAAGCCAAAATGATGAAATAACATGAGTACACATTTTTAATCACCTTGGCCGAATAGGAGAAAGAACTGAGAGAAGATAAACTTCCTCTTGGTCTCCAAAAATTTGTTCAAATATGTTAAATGGGGTTGGAGGGTTAATATTTGATCAAAGACATGTGTTGTCAACACATGGTGATTCAAGGACAAGATTAACTTAAAATGGTTAAAGCATCTTTTCCATTTAAGTTAATGACATAAAACTTGATTTGAAACAATGGAAAAGGAAGATTTTAACTCCTCCCAATGTTAGATGGCCGAATGGCCTCTCAATGTAACCAAGATAGTTACATTTTTCCATTTGGTTAGGAATAATGTACCAAAAATGGAAAATCGGTTTTTTACTACTTTTGGAAATTTTTTTGATTTTCGTAAAAACTAATACTCTTTAATAGGAATAATCAATAAGGTAATTTAAAATGTAATTCAACACTACATCTCACTCAATTCCCCTGTTCTCGGCCTCCAGCACGTGAAACGAGAAATTATCTGATACCGGTTAAAACAGAACTTTTACCGGTTTCATCTCAAAACGACAAAAGAAAACTTATCACGACAATCATCATGGATATAAACTCATCAATAATATATCATGAGGTCAAACACAACATAAAAGATAGAAGTCACATTGTCAAAGTGATTGTAGCAGGTTACAGGAAACAGAGGTGTTACATTGACAATACCACCATTGCAGGGGTATTGTGATTGAGAAATATCCCATGGTAAGGGTCTCGAAAAGAAAAACATCACCACAGAAGGGATGTCGAAAAATACCACCATTGTAGGGATATTGAAATGAGAAACATCACCACAGTAGGGATGTCGAAAAATACCACCAAATACCACCATTGTAGGGGTATTGAAATGAGAAACATCACCACAGTAGGGATGTCGAAAATACCACCATTGCAGGGGTATTGACTTGGTAGCTTCACCACTGCAAGTGAGGTCGAAACACTCCTCATGAGTAGGGGTGGGCAATGGGACGTCATTGTTGTGCGCTTATGTTTGGTAGAATAAGTGCATGGATTAAATGTTAATTGTTAATAGTTGAATTATGTGATGTGTTGGTCTGAATATTTACATTATTTATTTTATACAAAAATTATATTATTTTCGAAACTAGCAGGTGCCATGGTTGTTTATCCGGTTACTGCGCCGACTGAGAATAACATTGTTTGTGAAAATATTTTATAACTGTTTTTAATCACTAGGATTTCCATCTCATTCGTAGTGTTATTTTCAAAGCACGAGAACGATATTCCTGAGACTGAGGAGGCTTGAAGACTAGAGATTTCTTTTTATTATTATATATAGCTTTGGTTAGTATTACGACGTACTGGAGCCGTTTGTGGCTATACCTTAGTTTACTTCATTTTACACGTTTGGGTTTTAGTTGGAGCCTTGTTTTAAGAGCTTTCGGTTTATTTATGTCATTTCAGATTTTGAGGATTTAATGATATAAAGACTATTTTCGAATTATTAAGTATTATATTATGAAAAAATATATTTTACTATGTTTTATTTAAATGATTATAACTTGTTGCTAATGTAACGAAGGGCGTTACAGTGGATCCCTCTACGTTTCTGATGGTCTATCTCGGGCCGATCAGTCTTCTTTTCGGGAGTAGGACTCCACATCGCAAGGACATCATAGGGCCTTACAGATTCGTACAGTTTCTACTGTTCACCCAGATGTGGCATCCGTCGGGATGCCATAAGAGGAACTATATGTTGGCGACGCCAGCGACATCTCATGTATCCAGCCGGAGAAGGTTTGTGTTGTGAGGCCAGCGGAGGAGGACCGAGCAGTACCTGAGCACCTACAAGAGATGTCGGGTGGTTGTGTCCAGCTGTTCTTCCGAGTATGAGCCGTTACAGGTTTACCGACGTACTCATGAAAGGGCTAGGGTAGTTCCTATAACGGCTCGGACTGCTTTCAGGCTTGTCGATTGTCCACACAAATAAACACGGGTCTTTTCAGCATGATTTGTCCTCACTCACACGCTTTCTGAGAATCTTCCTAGAAGGTCACTCATCCCACAAGTGCTCCAAGTCAAGCACGCTTAACTATGGAGTTCTTATGTTCTGGGCTCCCGAAAAGAAAATGCATCTTGTTACTATAGGTAGTACCAATCAGTTCCTTTAAGCATTCCTTAACTATGCAGTCCCATACTTGCAATGTCTCAGGATCCCTCTCATTCCAATATGAATTTGGTTCATTCATGTGTCCCTTTTCCTAGAAGCCTGCCAGGAGCTGCTCCTTGTCTGTGCCTCATGCACTGGCGATCACTCCCCACCCTCGTCAGCCTCAGGCGTCACATGCCCACTAGCTTCCGCCTGGTTCATCCCTGAATCACATCATACTGAGAGAGGTCCGCTTTTATACCATTATAACATCCTGGACTGCTTTCAGGATTGCTGACTGTCCCCACAAACCAACACGGGTATTTTCAGCATGCTTTGTCCTCACTCACACGCTTTCTGGGAAACTTTCCAGAAGGTCACCTATCCCATAAGTGCTCCAAGTCAAGCACGCTTAACTATGGAGTTCTTATGTTCTGGGATCCTGAAAAGAAGATGCATCTTGTTGCTATAGGTAGTACTAATCAATTCCTTTAAGCCTTCATTAACTATTTAGTCCCATACCTGCACAGTCTCAGGATCCCTCTAATTCCGATGTGAATTCGGTTCATTCATGTGTCCCTTTTCCTAAAAGCCTACCAGGAGCTGCTCCTTGTCCGTGCCTCATGCCCGATGATCACTCCCCGTCTTCATCAGCCTCAGGTGTCACATGCAATGTAAGACCCTTTCCGGAGGTATCACATTTAAGGACGTTTCATAAAACTATAAGGCCGAAAAACGAGTTAATTAAAATCATTTAAGAAAGAGGGGGTAAATTTTTCCTTTTAACAAGATATAATTGTAAAAGTTTATAACCGTTTATGCGTGTAAGGTAAACAGAAACATTTCAAAGATATAAGGTCATAAGTTCATAAAGTTTTTACAGTAAAACCCAACCCGACTACAGAAAGAGAACATAAAGATATAGACTCAACATAAAGGATTGGAGACGCAACTCCTAAACATATGATACTGGAAGACGCAACTCCACCTAAAAGACAGACTTGACAAGAGTAAAACACTCTAAGTTGGCCACAGGGGAGAACACCGCTCAGAAGGATGCTTCCCAGACATCTATACGACTCACAAGAGACATCTGTCTAAAAAGAGACACAGGACGCACAGGTGGAAAGGTCCGCCTAGCGTTCCACTCAAACCACAACATAAACGACGAGCCAAGTGAAAACACATCGTGAGGCAGGTACAGCTCCTCCCTCCATGATCCCTGCAGGTGGCAATCATGACAGTTCCAAGGTACATTGCTAACCGATTTATGTAGCTGGATATCTCGGCACTTGCACCATTGTGCAGGTCCACATGAAAGCCCATCCACAACATCGAATGAAGTCTCAGCATGACATTCTTTACGGAGACGAACGGAAAATCACCCCATGATGCAAAGAAAGTAATGAGGTGAGATTCCTGTTATCAACACAACTTACGGTAGCTGAGAATGGCGAGACTCTCACGTATGACTCAACAGATAGCATGTTATCAAGCACATAATTAAATAACAGTTATACCCTTCATAGGTAGAACACAAAATCGAGGTACATACATGTACCCACATACACATATTCACATGTTATCAACAATACATTACATACTACAACAAACAGTATATATCAATCAACCATTCAAATCAAAGCCATGCGGTATGATGTCATCATTCAATCCACCATGCAGCTTGTGTGAACCATATTGTCATATAGGTTTTGATGTTGACAAATAGAGAATTAAGGGGAGAATATATTTGGATGATATATCATTGTATTAAGCTGAAATGATAAATATACATGTGTTATATATTTGATATGGTTTATTATTAAAAACACATATGACAAATACTTGATATAAGTATTTGATTAAATGGCATAGAAATTACATTTGATATTATCATATATGCCTATGGAATATTAATAGCAGAAATGTGATGATCAATTAAACATAAATGTGAAATATATTATTTGATCACACTTAAATAAAGACATAAGAAATATTAATTGGGATATTATCTTAAAATATGTCTTTATATGAGATATGGCTTTATGCATGAATTTAAATGAGAAATATACGACATCTTGAACTAATGTGTTTCATGAGAAATATCTTTAGAAAAGTTCAGGTGAAAGCAAAGCCAAGAAAATCAAGTTCAAGATCAATCAGGACCATGAAGATTGATAAAAGATATGTCAAGAGATTGAAAAGCCAAATATATTAAAGACATAAATGAAATGTCCAGAATTGAAAAGCAAATATCAGAAGGCCATGCAAGACAAATCTCAAGAAGATCAAGAATTCAAGACCAAGAGTAATGGGCTTCAAAGATAGTCATAGAAAGGTCTTAGAATTAATGTAAGGTATGAAAAGGTAATAATGACTCATTTTCTCAAAGGATCTTTTTCAAAATTGTTTTATCAAAAATGTTTTTGAAAAGTATCTTTGGTTTCCCTTTTGGTTGAAAAAGGTTTTATCTTTGAAAAATGCTTTTGGGAAACAATAATCGATTAGGATAATCGATTATGGTCAGTCTGTGTGTCAACGTGAAAAATGTTTTTGGCTGACAACAAAGGTATAATCGATTATGAGCATTTACGAAACTGGGTGGTTTTTACAGAGAAGCCTTAATCAATTAGGATAATCGATTATGGAAATTTTATTGAAAATCCCAGTTATGGCAGAAAAGCCATAATTGATTATGGACATATGATAATCGATTATGATACGCTTAAATGAGAATATTCTATTTCTTTATCTGCTACATTTATGTCTCCAACGGCTAGTTTTTCAAATTGATTTATCAGAAAAGGAATTTGCTTTTTATTAATAAAACTTCCTTTTAAAATTCCTAACGGCCATATTTCAAATGCTTACAAATATCTTGAGGGCCATTAAGAAAGTTGAGAGAGAGAGGTTAAGAGAGAACATGCTTTTATTTTGATTAAATCTTTTTCTACTCTTTTCTCTTCTATTTTGAAAAACACTCGAGCAATTGTTATACTTTGATTATCATAAGTTCTTGTGTGTATTTGTTGTTCTTCAAATTGTTTATCCGCACTATTGTGAGTGCATTATATTGGTAAGAGTCAAACAACTCAATCCTTTTTTTTTTTGAGTATCAACGTGCTCTGAGGTTGCCAGCACCTGTTAGGCTTGGTTGACGCTCTGTCACTGGGGGAGGTTATATCCCTGGTCTGTGAAGAGTGCTTGGAAGGTTACCAGCATCTGTTAAGCTTGGTTAAGGCTCTGCCACTAGGGGAGGTTATATCCCTGGTCTGTGAGGAGTTCTCGGAAGGTTACAAGCACTTGTTAAGCTTGTGGTTATTTTCGGCTCTTTCACTGGGGGAGGTGATATCCCTTGTCTATGAGGAGTGCTCTGTTATTGTGAAAGTTACAAGCACCTGTTCAGCTTGGTTTTGTAAAACGGTTGCAAGCACCAATTAAGCTTGTCTTTATAGTGGAACAAAATCCCACACGTGGAGTGGGGACTGGATTAGGTCACTGGCAGTGCATGGCTGAACCAAGATAACATACTTATGTCCTACTTTTCTTACCTTATCTCTTTATATTGCATTTAAACAAATTGTTTTCCGCTTCAAATTCTGCTTTATTTATAAAAGGTTTTTTATTCTGCAAAAAGTTTTCATTTTTATTTCAAAACCCAATTCACGCCCCTCTTGGGTATTGGTTGCCACGGCCAACAGCTAGTACGACATCGAGTGCAATCCTAACATGCAACTTATACCACTGCAGGGCTATCAACCTACAGCTAGTAAGACGTAGTCCCCTACTCTAGAGCTAAAGGACGTTCGGAAGGAGTGGTAGGTAGTACATGTTTCACTATGACAGCCTTAGGCATATAAGTGCGTACAATATTCGTAGTCACATGTGAACTTTGGCTGCTTGTGAAAACACTTCAACAAACCATGGACTGGTTAGCATCTAGTCGCAGATCTTAGTGTAGTACATAGAACGCCAGGACCACGAAGAATCACCAACTAGCCATAAGTGGACTCTCTAATCCTAACATCGCCAAGACCATTTAAGATCGTGACTAAGCAATCCTCACTCGCCAAGATGTAAGCTCAACTTCCTAGGCTCAATGGCCTTACTGACAATGTCATGCATAATGACTAAGCCTAACAAGGCGTATGTGTTCATATTTTTCCACCGGATAAATTACGGAATTTCCTCCGGAAATCAAATACCACCGAGGTAGATAGTACGAAACTATTTGGAATCACCCCTCATTGGACTATCAAAGTTCTAAATTGGAGACACGATAGTTTATACCAAATTGTTGGGAATCACCCCTCATTGGACCCACTACGTTTCTGAACTATTACGTACGTTATGAAGGTTGGCTATCACAACCAAACATTAGTATCTTTAGATCCTTTATGACGTTGATTTCTTGCCGCGCTAGCAATCTTAGAATACTCTTGGTTATTAAGTATTATGGATCCTTGGATGAACTTAATCATCTAGGGTGTGTAAATATAGTCTTGTTCGACTATATTCCACACTTAACATTCCCAATCTTTTAACTCTAAGTCCTAACATTTGACTTAGGTTTTTGAGGTAAACATTTGTTTTGTGTGTAAAATCCTTTGACTTGAGAACCAAATATTCAAGTCCTTACTTTTGTAAATACATCTCCCTAGGTACCTTAGTACTAGGAGTTTGAAAATGAATTCTTTACTTAAAGCAAAAGAAGAGTTCTAAAGGTTTAACTCCTTTTTCATGACTCTTTACTTAGAGCCATAATTCACTCTAAGTTCTACACTTATCAAAATCATTTGAATCTAATTAACTGGTGACTCAATTTAATTAAATTAATTAGTGAACTAGGTATAGAAAATATTTTTCTTATCCAAAAAGGAACTTAGAACCCTAATCCTTTGGGATGGTTTTGCTTCATGGAACTAACACTAATTGATTTACAAATACCAATTTAAATGAACAATTTCCTTGATTGAAAATAAAAAAAAATTATAAGTGAATGTCCTAAGTAAAACCGAACTTATGCATTCACTTAGGGTAGGTTTTAGTTTAAAGTTTTCTTGGATTAATCACTTATTACGCATGAGCTTTCAAATGAACCTTTCCTCCCTTACTTTCACTCTCAAAACTGAATCCACATCTATAGTTTAAGTGAAGATTTTGCTTCACTATACTAATCCGAAATCAAGCATGATCGCCAATGCATCCAAAAAAGTACAATAATAATACATGCACTTCAAAAACAAAGCCAAAAACCCGCATACATAATTTTCAGCAATACAAGAACCAACTTGTGTCAAACATTTGATATACCAACGAACTCAGATTTGAGCACATGAGGACTCATATGAAAGCTTGGGATGTCTAATTATTGTCTATGAATTTAGTTTTCATAAAAAAAAAAAAAAAAACCAAATTGGTATAGTTTCATGAAACAAGCCACTGCAGTCAGAATCCAAGACAGAAATTTTTGCTTAGATTGAAACAGATTTTCAAGGGTCAACTCTCCATGCAACCAAACGCAATTTGTTATCCAAATGAAGCCTAAGATGTCTAGTATTAGAATCATAGACAAGTTTTGAAATCTGAAATCTAGTTATGAGAAAAACCGAAATTACTCACACTTGGTCAGTTCTGAAATAGATTCTGGATCACGTTTTTAAATCGATTTGTAGGACCAAAATGCCATGAAACCACATGACATTTATGTTCAAAATGAAGCCCCGGAAGGATATTTTCAAGATCAAAAAGAATTGTCACAATCTGAGGTCTATGCAAAGAGAAAAACCAAAAATAGTAACACACTCAGAAATCCGAAAATGAAAATATTACAAACCAAATAACCAAACATCAAAATAGAGAACCCTTTTCACACATAGGGTTTTCTAACAATAAAAGCCATAAACAACCACACATAAGGTGTGATATGGTTCACTCCCCCATACCTTATGAAGCTCCCTTAATGAAGTTGCAAAGATGATCCTCCACCAAGAGATGAGAACCGAACCCTATACAAACAAACATTAGGGTTCTGAAACTTTATTTTGAAAGATCATGAACTAAAAAGAGATGTTCATGTTTAAAGACTAGAGATAAAGAGGAAAAGGTTTACAACACTTACTCTTGAAATAAGAACTCAAAACATGTTCAAGAGCTCCAAAAAGGTCTCCTTGAAGATCCTTGAAGAGTTGATGGAAATAGCCTCCAACGAAGAAATGCTAAGAAGCAAAGTTGTTTAGAAGGTTGAATGGAGAGAGGAAATCAGGTTAGAAAAATAAAATGAAGCCTCCAAGGTGCCAAGGAGGTGCTGGCCGAACTCCCCAAGGAAGAAAAAGGAGAAAAGTTGGAAGCTTGGAGACTTTTTCATGATAATGAAAGAAATCAAATAGTCAAAGTGTGCATTTCAAGCAAAATTTGGCCGTGTATCTCCAAGGAAATAGGTAGAAAATGAAAGTGAAACAGGGAAACACAAGAAGGGGGGTTGAATTGTGTTTCTTAACCGATTTTCGAAAACCTTTTTTTTTTAAAACAAACGTTTAAATCGGGAAGATGAAAGAACACACTAAAACGATTATAGGTGATTAAGATACTTTCTTTTCAATCCCCAAGTTAGTAATAAATAAAAAACTTAACGAGATAGAGAAAGAGAGATTCACACAAAGATATATCCTGGTTCATTCTTTCAAAACAAAGAGCTACGTCCAGTCCCTTCCTCCAGAAGGATTTTCCACTAAAACTCTTAGCACTTAATACAAGTTGTTTCCAAGTCTCTCCAAGACTACAACTCCAAGTATTCTGCACCTCTCCAGGCAACAAGTATTCTTTTATAGACAAGCCTCTTCAGGCTCACCAAATCCTAAGATTTGAGAGGGGTTTTTCTGAGCTTTTTACAAACTCACAACAGTGAGAGTGTTACACTATATAGCTCTTAATAATCTGTTTACAACTTTACAATGAAAGAATGAGAAGGTTTACAGATCAAAAACTGAGAGTGAAAGCTTTTTGGCTTTTTGGCTTTTTGTTTGCACAATAAAATCTCTTGAATATTTTCTTGCTCGTGTGTTGTCTATGTTTTTTTCTTCAGAGGGTGGTCTTCTGATATCTTTTGTCTTGACCTTCTGATTTCAAAATATAGGGAGAACTTTTCCGTTTAGACTCAATCAAATATCCGTTAGGCACAGATCATTTTCCAATTGTTTTCCGTTGTGTAATTGTCCTTTCAGAATGAGGAGGTAGTAGCAGCTTGAATGGTAGCAGACTGATTTTGCTTTGATGGCCGACAAGTGTTTTGCTCTACGTGATTCTTTGCTCTACGTGATTTGCTTTGTACGACGTTCGTACCTTCTTTTGTCTTTATGTGAAAATGATATTTCCTTAAAACCACTTAAGACTTTTGAATAAGAGAGTGCCACATCATCTACAAAAAGAAGTTAGTGGACGCACAGGCAAATATATAATTGGACGCACAAGTGTTGTAGACAATTGGACGCATGCGCATTTGAAGACAATTGGACGCACAATAGTTAAAAACAATTGGATGCATAAGCATTGAAGACAATTGGACGCATACGCATTGAAGACAATTGGACGCACAATAATTATAAACAATTGGACAATAAAGCATTGAAAACATTTGGACGTAAACCTTTACCACTTAGTTTCTTTGGATGAAGATATTACAGTGAGTTGTCCTTTAAGAGCTAGGTGAAACTTCGGTTTTTGGAGAACTATCTGAAGTCAGAAACATACAAAGGTCTTTTGACCTTATAGATTAGCATAAACTTGACTTCGATTATTTTCAATAAACATATAATAACTTTGTTAATCAATAAAACTTTTAGGGGTCATTAGTCATTACTGTTTTGGTTCTAACAATCTCCCCCTTTTTTATGATGACAAACATTATTATGAAGCATGTTTTTGAAACAATATAGACAGTGTATCGTAAAAATAAAAGCTCCCCCTGAGATTATGCATTTGCATATTGATGACATAACTCAGATTATGAAAGTATAAAGACAGGATATATAACCAAACGTTCAATTCATTTCATACATATAATAACTTTACACATTTCATTTCATATATTTTCTCCCCCTGTTTGTCATCAAACAAAAGGAATAAAGGGAGGATACGACATCATTGTCAGCAAAAAGAAATGAAAAGATTCTAAGGAGATGGAGGCGGAAAGTCAGGGAAGACGCGATGAAGATAAGAGAACAACTGAGCCATCTTTCGATCCAACTCTTCAGTGACCCTAGCTGAGATCCGATCTACTAAGTAGTAAGCAACTTCAGGAGTCAGGCCAGGAGGTAGAGAAGGAGCCGAAGTTGGAGCAGGGCGAGCTTTTTCAGCTGTAGAAGAGTTGACATCTTCCTCATCAACATGTAGTTCCACCATGTTTCCAGACAGGGTGGAAGTAGCATCAAGACGTTCAGTGTGCTGAACCGAGCTGGCTTCCATTTGGGAAAAAGGAATAGCAACTGAAGCAGGAGAATTATCCACTGGAACCTCTGAAGATGTGGCTTCTTCATGAGAGTACCATGGAAGCAGAAGAATAGGAGGAGGAGAATATGATTCCGGGACCTGTGATGGAGGTACGGAGGGTGGGGCATCTTGAGGTGAGAGAGGTGGAGATGGGGATAGGGAAATAGATTTTTGTGGGGAGGGAGTGAATGTTGAGGAGTCTAATATAAAGATTTTGGGTCGAGGTGGCCGTTGGGCTACGGTTTTGATGCGCATTGGTTTTGGTGGAAGAGGGATGGATGTAGAGAGTTTAGGATTGGGGTGAGGGATAGAAGATGGTTCTTCAGAAGGAGTGGATTGCACAGAAGGGTTGGGTAAGGGTGAGGGTGAAGGAGAGACCTTACTTTTCTTTGTAATAAGAAGAGCAATAGGAACATTGTCCTCATCATCTTCTTCGTCGTCTTCATCCACCAGAAGTTTTCTCTTTCTATATCGAGGTTTAGAGGAACCAGCTTCTAGATCCGCTTGAGAGGAAACATGAGCCTGCTGCTTTGAGCCTAAATCAGCCTTAAGCAAAGGTCCATGAATCTCTTCAACAAATGGAAGTACCACACCATTGAGCTTGATGAACTTTTCTCCATAGCTGGTGTAAGCAATTCCTTCCATCATTGAGGCGAACTCTAGACTCGGCTTTTCCTCAAATTCTTCGAACACATTTTGAGATGAAGCCTGAGTGGATGGATCAAAGGAGAAAAGAGGAGGGTTTGCAACGTTTTGAGTTTGATGCTTCCTTCTCTTAAGACTTTGAAGATCGTCCATGCGTGGAGCTTGAGCAAAAGAGGTCTGAGCTTGATCAAAAGCCAGCACAGTTTTGAGTTGCATTTTGGAGAGGTTTGCCTTTCCAAACACAGGGCAGCTCACTGTTTGATAGGAGGTTTTGATGCTAGGATGAAATTTGTGTAGCATCCGATAAACCCCTTGATTTTCAAAGATGCGGGAGAGAAGGATTGCATATGTAATGGTCTTCATAGAGACGACATCAATGCAGTTTTCTTTGAAACGGTCAAAGAGAAGAGAGGGAAGATTGACCTTTATACCATATAGCAGATGGGTGAGCAAGAAGGAATGCACCTTAGAGATGGATTCTTTGGATCCAGCTTTGTGCAGAACGGCTTTGTTCAAGATTTGATTAAGAACTCTAGTTTCATCCTTCATGATAGTAGCACGGAACAGTGCATTTGGCTGAGCATTAAGATTTCTGAGGAAGTTAAAGACATTGTCTTTTCCTCCAAACTTGTTGTGCCAAGATTTGAAATAGGTGGCACCGAGAGATAGACACCCAATAGCAGAAGCTATAGAGACATTGGAGACTTCAACTTTGTGTGTCCCCAGAGCAAACCCAGAAATAAGACCTTCTTTTTCAAGGTGAGATGTCTTCCAAAACTTAGTGAGAAGTCTTGGATAGACTTCTGGATAGTTGATAAAGAAATGATCCCATCCAGCACCGATGATGTAGACCCTGACGTCTACTCCCAATCTCGCTAGCATATTCAAGTCAATCTGGTGCTCAATATTGATCTGACAGTTATCAAGAATCTCACGAGTGGGATGACCGAGCGGTGAAGTGGTCTCCTGTGGAATGCTGCTTCCTTCTCCAGTTGATCTTAGATTTCTTCCCATTTTTCAGAAGAGTGAAGAGAGAGAAGATAGAGAAGATGAACAGTTGAGAGCAAAGAGAGGACGTTTGGTGAGGTTTGAGCTCACGGGTTGAGGTTTTCTATAGAAAAGCAAAAAGTAACCGAAGCGTCAGAGAAAGTAACCGTGGTTAAAAAAAATGATGACTAGTGGTTACCGAGGGAGTCTACTTAAGAGTAAAGTAGCAGACGCACGCCGCTTGACGTGACCCGAGAGTGCTAACTCAGCATAGTATTTATGTGGAGGACAAATAATAAATATCAAGGAATAACGATGTTAGCAGTAAATGGACGCAACCATTTTATGCACATGTTGTCCTGACACAAGCTTTTATTGGACGCAAGGTCATTCAACACAAAGCATGTTGAGCTGTTTTCTTATTAAAGAAAATCTATCCTCTGCAAGAGGTTTTGTGAAGATATGTGCCCACTGGTGGTCAGTATCCACAAATTTTACATCAAACACACCTTTTTGAATGTAATCTTTGATAAAGTGATGTTTGATTTCTATATGCTTAGCCCTCGAGTGCAATATAGGATTTTTCGTTAAATTAATTGCAGCAGTATTATCACAATAAATTGGAATCTTACTTTCATGAATATTGTAATCTTCCAGTTGATGTGTAATCCATAAAAGTTGTGAGCAACAACTAGTCGCAGAGATATATTCAGCTTCAGCAGTTGATAAGGCTATGGTGCTTTGTCTTTTACTGGACCATGAGATAAGATTTGTTCCAAGATAATGACAGCCACCACTTGTACTTTTTCGTTCAATTCTATCTCCAGCATAGTCAGCATCACAATATCCGATTAATCTGTACTCAATGGTTTTCTCATAAAATAAACTCAGATTAGAAGTACCTTTTAGATATCTAAAAATTCTCTTGACAGCAGTTAAATGATTTTCACATGGATCAGCTTGAAAACGTGCACAAAGACATACACTAAACATAATATCTGGTCTGGACTCGGTGAGATATAAAAGGGATCCGATCATACCTCTATAAACCTTTTGATCTACCTTTTTATCTTTGTTGTCTTTGGTCAGAATGGACGTTGGATGCATAGGTGTACTCATTGGCTTGCTATCGTCCATTTGAAATTTCTTCAAGAGATCTTTAGTGTACTTGGTCTGGTGAATGTACACACCCTTTGAGGTTTGTCTTACTTGCAGACCCAGAAAGAATTTGAGCTCTCCCATCATGCTTATTTTGAATTCTTTTGTCATAAGATCAGAAAATTCCTTACAAAGAGAATCATTAGTAGATCCAAAAATAATGTCATCAACATAGATTTGAATTATTATAAAATTATCTTTATTAGTTTTCTTAAACAAAGTCGTATCTACCTTTCCCATATAAAAACCATTTTCCATGAGGAAGGAGCTGAGTTTCTCATACCAAGCTCTAGGAGCTTGTTTGAGTCCATATAAAGCTTTCTGAAGCTTGTATACATACTCAGGATGGGAATGATACTCAAACCCAAGGGGTTGCATTACATAGACTTCTTCGTTAATTAGTCCATTCAAAAAAGCACTTTTAACATCCATTTGATATAAGGTTATGTTATGATGAGCAGCAAAGGATAGTAAGATATGTATAGCTTCTATTCTAGCAACAGGAGCGAAGGTTTCAGTGTAATCAATACCTTCTTCTTAAGAATAACCTTTGCTACTAACCTTGCTTTGTTTCTCACAACCTTTCCATTTTCATCCATCTTGTTTCTAAATACCCACTTAGTTCCAATAATGGATTTATCTTTGGGTTCTTGAACTAAGGTCCAAACTTTGTTTCTCTCGAACTGATTGAGTTCTTCTTGCATGGCCAAGATCCATCCATCGTCCGAGAGAGCTTCATCCACAGCTTTTTGTTCTAACTTAGAGATGAAAGCTGAATTAGCTTGATTTCTGAAGGTTGACCTTGTTCTTACTTTGTCACTAGGTTGACCAAGGATCTGATCTTCAGGATGGTAAACTTTAAATTGTCAAGATTTCTGGCTATCACTAGACAAGTGTGGATCATCAGTTTTGACATCATGGAAGATTTCCTTTTCATTGTTGGTTGGACGATGATCATTCAGATCCAGATCTGCAAGAGATTCTTCCAGCTCTGATAGTGTTTTATCAGGCTTCTTGTCATCAAATTAAACATGAATGGATTCTTCGACAATTAATGATCTTCAATTATAAATTCTAAAGGCTTTAGCTGTTTCAGAATATCCTAAGAAAATACCATTATCAACTTTGGCATCAAATTTTCCTAGATTGTCTTTAGTGTTTAATATAAAACAGGCACATCCAAGAGTATGAAAATATGATATGTTGGGTTTTCGTCCTTTCCACAATTCATATGGAGTCCTTTTCAGTATTGGTCCTATGTATACTCTATTTTGAATATAGCATGCTGTGTTAACAGCCTCAGCCCAAAAGTTCTTAGAGACAGAGTTATCATTGAGTAATGTTCTTGCCATCTCTTGAAGAGACATATTCTTTCTCTCAACAACCCCATTTTGTTAAGGTGTTCTAGGGGCATAGAAATTATGAAGAATGCCATTTTCTTCAAGAATAGTAGGAAGTTTACATTCTCAAACTCTCCTCCATGATCACTTCGGATTGAATTGATACACATACCTTTCTCATTTTGAATCCTTTTACAGAATATTGAGAATACCTCAAAAGACTCATCTTTGTGAGCTAGGAACATTACCCATGTCCATCTAGAGTAATCATCAATAATGACAAGTCCATATTTCTTTCCACTTAGGGAGGCAGTCCTTGTTGGACCAAACAAATCTAAATGTAGCAATTCTAAAGGTCTGGATGTTGAAACAATATTCTTTGAATGAAAAGAATTTTTGACTTGTTTCCCCTTTTGACAAGGACCACAGAGAGCATCCGATTTATAGGCCAGCTTTGGTAATCCTCTTACGAGGTTATGCTTTTGTAGCTTTGAGATTAATCTCAGGCTTGCATGACTAAGTTTCTTGTGCCAAATCCATTGCTCATCATTCACAGACATTAGACATGATACATTTTGATTAGAGAGGTCCTCCAAGTCAATTTTATAAACATTGTTTTGCCTCTTACCAGTAAATAGAGTGGACTCATCAGCATATTTAACTATACACTTATCTTTGTTGAAAGACACTACAAATCCACTGTCACATAATTGGCTTATGCTAAGCAGATTTAGCCCTTCAACTAGCAACACATTATTTATAGAGGGAGAATTATTCTTACCAATCTTACCAATACCTAAAATCTTTCCCTTTTGATTGCCACCGAAAACAACCGATCCTTCAGACTTTGGCTTTAGGTCTAGGAACATAGACTTTTCTCCTGTCATGTGTCGTGAGCATCCACTATCCAGGTACCAAGATTGGTTTTTTCTTTCTGTTGTCAAGCAAGTGTGCAACAGAGATTATTTTACTTTTAGGTACCCAGATAGACTTAGGTCCTTTTTGTTTAGTTGCAGGTAACTTATAAGTTTTTCTTTTGTGTAAGCATCTGGACGCAGAGTGCCCATTTTTACCATTGATAGAGCAATACATTAGTTTTTTTGTCTCAGAAATTTTTGGATTTTCTTTTTCATACCCAATGCCAGACTTATCATAAGGAGATCTATATCTAAGAATTAAATTAATATTTTTAGATCTATCAGTGAATTTTGACAGGCTATCAGTTAAGTAAGTAATTTGATGCTCAAGTTTCTGAACTTCACAAGATGTACTGGACTTAGAGCTTGAGATTTCAGTTAGGCTGATTATCTCATCTCTTAGTCCTCCGTTCTCAATTTTGACTTTGTTAAAGTCTTTATTGAGTTTGGCAAATTTTCTTTTAAGGGCTTTATATTTAGAATAAATAGTGCATGATTCATTTAATAGCTCTTCATATGCATCTTTTGAGTAGTTAGATATATTTACCTCATCTTCTTCTATTTTTGTCTCAGAGGAAATACTTGCCATGAGACACATATCTGTTGTTGGGGATGCAGGTGGAGATCTTTCAAGAATATCCATTAGATTCATCATTCTCCAAGCAGTTGTCTCTTCAGCCAGGACATTTCTCCTTGCTCCATGTATACTCCGAAACAGAAAGGCCCTTGCCTCACAGTCAAGATCAACTCTTCTTCTTTCCTCAAAGGTGCAGCGATCTAGAGGTTTCATCATGTATTCGCCATTGATGATGATGATGGGACAGAAGGTTTCGTCAGTGAGAGTTTTCCAGTGTTCTTCTGATCCTTGGGTTACAACAAAGGATCTGAAGTTCTCTTTCCAAGCTTCATATTCTGATTCTGAAGATTGATAAATAGGTGGTCCTTCAGAATGAGCAGGTCTCCTTCTTATAAAAAGGGCATGTAGCATGTCAAGCACTCTTTTAGCGATATCACAATACATCACCATGTTAACAGTTCTTGCGTCCAAGGCACATGTAAGAATGTAGACAGCTCTAGCATTGATTCTCACTCTTCTTTGTTCTTCTTCAGAACATTCAGCTCTTGGTTTGACTATGCGTTCACCATCGATAATAGTGGTAGGACAAAAGTTATCATCGGTGTAAGCTCTCCATAGGTCATCAACATTTTGTTCCAAGCTGAATCTCATGAATAGTTCTCTCCATATGGCATAGTCACCAGTTATATAGAACATAGGTGGTCCATTTATAGAGAGGTTACTGAATTCTCTCAATGACTCAGAATTTGAAGAGGTAGACTTTTCCTCTTCTTCTGAAGAATCTTCAGGGAGATGATTTTCAGACCAAAGACATAGGTTGGCTTCTTCTTCGTTTTCCTCTTCTTCAGAGGAGTCAAGATCTTCCCATGTTGCCATGAGATTCTTGCTTTTCTTTTTGAAAAACCTTTTCTTATCTTTCAGCTGAGAGCACTCAGCTTTGAAGTGGCCTGATTTCTTGCACTTATAGCAAACCATTGGATTTTTATCCTTGGTTTCACCATGGTCTTTGACAATTTTCTTTGTAAACGGTCTTCTTCTCATAGTTTTCTTTTTCAGAATACTTTCAAGTTTCTTTGATATGAGAGACCGTTCATCATCGGATTCTTCTTCTTCATTTTGATCATTGTCATCGCTAGAATCATCAGCTTTGCTAGATTTTTGACTTTTCAAGGCAATAGTCTTGCCTTTCTTTGCAGGATTGTCCTGGTTGAGCTCCTGCTCATGAACTTGAAGGGTTCCCACAAGATCATCTAAGGTCAAGGTTGACAAATCCTTAGCTTGCGTGATTGTAGTGATGAGTGATCTCCATTCCTTATGTAAGCTCCTGAGGATCTTCGTAACATTCTCTTTTGTAGTGTAGACCTTTCCAAGAGACTTGAGATTATTGATAATAGTTTGGAAACGACCCGTTATATCAATGATGGTTTCTCCATTTTCCATAGTGAACATTTCATATTGACTCATAAGAATAATGATCTTTGAGTCCTTTACTTTGGATGTTCCTTCATGAACATTGGATAGAGTATCCCAGATTTGTTTTGCTGATTCACATGCATGAATTTTTTGGAACTCGTCCGGACTAAGAGTACATATCAGTGTGTATCTAGCTTTGTAGTTCTGCTCCATCCTTCTTCTCTCATCATCAGTCCACTGAGACTTATCTTTCTCAGTGCCATCAGGATTGTTGACGATGTGAGGACCATTCATGATCAAAGGCCAAAGCGCAGAGCTGGTACTCAAGATGAATCCTTTGAATTTTTCCTTCCAGTAGAGGTAGTGAGTGCCATTGAAAAAAGGCGGTCTGGTCAAGGAGGTACCTTCAAGAACAGGTTGACTCCCACTAGGCATCTCTTGTCCTGCCATCGAGCTTTGGATCTTTTCCTCAAGCACGGCTAAATGCTCAACCCAGAGGCTGAGCTCTAATACCAACTGAAAGTGAAACAGGGAAACACAAGAAGGGGGGCTGAATTCTGTTTCTTAACCGATTTTCGAAAACCTTTTTTTTTTTTTAAAAACAAACATTTAAAGCAGGAAGATGAAAGAACACATTCAAACGATTATAGGTGATTAAGATACTTTGTTTTCAATCCTCAAGTTAGTAATAAATAAAAAACTTAACGAGATAGAGAAAGACAGATTCACACAAAGATATATCCTGGTTCACTCTTTCAAAACAAAGAGCTACATCCAGTCCCTTCCTTCAGAAAGTTTTTCCACTAAAACTCTTAGCACTTAATACAAGCTATTTCCAAGTCTCTCCAAGACGACAACTCCAAGTATTCTGCACCTCTCCAGGAAACAAGTATTCTTTTACAGACAAGCCTCTTCAGGCTCAACAAATCCTAAGATTTGAGAGGGGTTTTTCTGCGCTTTTTACAAACTCACAACAGTGAGAGTATCACACGATATAGCTCTTGACAATCTGTTTACAACTTTACAATGAAAGAATGAGAAGGTTTACAGATCAAAAACTGAGATTGAAAGCTTTTTGGCTTTTTGTTTGCACAATGAAATCTCTTGAATATTTTCTTGCTCGTGTGCTATCTATGTTTTGTTCTTCAGAGGGTTGTCTTCTTATATCTTTTGTCTTGACCTTCTGATTTCAAAATATAAGGAGAACTTTTCCGTTTAGACTCAATCAAATATCGGTTAGGCACAGATCATTTGCCAGTTGTTTTCCGTTGTGTAATTGTCCTTTCAAAATGAGGAGATAGTAGCAGCTTGAATAGTAGCAGACTGATTTTGCTTTCATGGCCGACAAGTGTTTTGCTCTACGTGATTCTTTGCTCTACGTGATTTGCTTTGTACGATGTTCATACCTTCTTTTGTCTTTATGTGAAAAAGATATTTCCTTAAAAACCATTTAAGACTTTTGAATAAGAGAGTGCCACGTCATCTACAAAAAGAAGTTAGTGGACGCACAGGCAAATATATAATTGGACGCACAAGTGTTGTAGACAATTGGACGCATACGCATTTGAAGACAATTGGATGCACAATAGTTAAAAAAAATTGGACGCATAAGCATTGAAGGCAATTGGACGCATACGCATTGAAGACAATTGGACGCACAATAATTATAAACAATTGGACGATAAAGCATTGAAAACATTTGGACGTGAACCTTTACCACTTAGTTTCTTTAGACGAAGATATTGCAGTGAGTTGTCCTTTAAGGGCTAAGTGAAACTTTGGTTTTTGGAGAACTATCTGAAGTCAGAAACATATAAAGGTCTTTTGACCTTATGGATTAACATAAACTCGACTTCGAGTATTTTCAATAAACATATAATAACTTTGTTAATCATTAAAACTTTTAGGGGTCATTAGTCATTACTATTTTGGTTCTAACATAAACTTTCTAAGTAGGCTATATTATAGTTGTAAGACAATGGATGGTGAGGATTGAAAGTGTAGGGTGTGTTGTCGCCTTATGGTGCAACAAGTATAAGATTAACTATTTATGGAAAAAGTATTTTTAATCATTTTTGTAGAAAGTAGAAACTTCTTTGTCCAATGGATCAAGGCATATACCCATTGGTTAAAAGGAAAGAAAAGTGATTTGACAAAAAAGTGATGTATGCTTGACATACACTACAAGAAAACAGGGATATAGCTGCAAAAATGTAGCGTCGGCCATGAGGCCTATGCTACTAGCGTCAGATAAACCGAATAGGTATCAAATAGTCCATAATAATAACAAAATATCATCCAAGGCATCAATGCCACAAATCATCAACAAGTATGCACATATGTTTCATTAAGTAAAACAATTCCATATATCATTGAAACACATCTCCAAACCATTAATCAAAACCTTCACAACACATATATCAATCAAGCACTATGAAGCTACCAAACTCAAATGACTACCTCCCTTTACCTCACTAAGTTGGTTTATCCAAACTCGAGCGGTTCTTGGCTCCGGCTCCGGCTCCGGTTTCGTCCGCGTCGCCTAAAATAATCAAATACAATTCAATTCAAACAACAATCAACATCAATATACAACATCAAAACATAAATTTTCCTTCCCCTAAAAGGGTTCAAGGTTCAGCCATTTTTGGTAAAAAGGGTTAGGGATCACATTTGGTTAACCTTTGGATGGTTGGTTTAGGAACTTGGTTAACACTACTACAAGTCCTATGACTCAAAAGTATGAACCATGACTCATGATTCTTACTACAAGTCTCGGCCATTTAGGAGAAAAGGGGCTAGAAAATGATTTGGTTTTCCATCACTTGGATTCAAAGACAATAGGAAAGCTACGGATGGAATCAAGAGTTAGAAATAAAAAATTTGATCAAAAATACTATTCGCCCAAGAACATAGGATTCGGCCACTTTGGGGAAAAATGGCTTGGATGAGAGTTGGACTATGAGCTCTTGGGTTTAGGTAGAGAATGATGAAATGAGTTCAAAGAAATTGGTTTCCCATTAAAAGGATTTTTCTACAATTTCCTATGAATTTTGAAAGTTTTGGATCATAAACTTGATTTTCATGAATCAAGATTTTGATCTTGAGATTGAGAGAGATTCAAGAAGCTAGGAGATCATAGAAGTGATCTTACCTAAGAATGGATGAAAATTGATCAAAGTTTCAAGGTTTTCTTCCAAGGATTCAAGCTTTTTCTTAAGAATATGGTAGCTTTTCACTAAGGAAGAAGATGGAGTGTTCTTGGTGTTCTAGGGGCTGTCTTGTGCGTGAATGAGGGCTCAGGAGGGGCTGTCCAGCCTTTTAAACAAGTCATTAAGGGTAAAATGATCATTTGCTTCAAGGGTAAAATAGTAAAAGTGAAAAAGGGTTAAGTTAGGGGTACTTTGGTCATTTCGCGTTCAGATATTTCTGAACGTCATGACGACTCTAGCATGCTCTCCCAAGTGATTTGACATGATGTGGGATTAAGATTATCCATTGGCAGGTCTCGTTGAATCCCTTTACGGCTCCATTCGTCACCCGATTGAGGATTTCGCTCGAACGAAGGTCAGGAAATGATTTTTTTTATTTTTTTTGAAATTTAACCAAAACGTAGAGAATTAAATCCTAAGATTTACTATCTCGTTCAGGGTCATCTAAGGTCTCCTGAGAAGTAAAATCATACTGTCAGTATAAAAACGCAGACCGGGCTCTGTTTGAGTTTTAGACTCAAAACTTAATCGTAGCTTTGCTACGATGTCGTTGAGCATGACTATGGTCTAAGAATATTTATATTCATTTCTAAGACCTCGAATAAAATATAAGATCATAAATACAGTATAATTCGGAAAACTTGAAAATCGGGGTATTACATTACTACCTCTTTAAAAAAAATATTCGTCCTCGAAATTACGTACCTTGAAAAAGATCGGGATACTGTAATCTCATCTTGTCCTCGAGCTCCCATGTTGCGTCTCCAGTTGCTTCGTTCCAAACGACTTTGACTAGGGAACTTGTTTTCCCCTGAGTTGCTTGATCCTCTTATCAACGATTCGCACAGGCAATGTGTCATAAGACAAGTTCTCTCATAAATGTACTATATCAGGTTCGATTACATGGGACGAATCAGGAATATACTTTCAAAGTTGTGAGACATGGAAAAATTATGAATGTTGGATAGAAAAGGTGGTAAGGCAATCTGGTAAGCTACTGGACCAATACATTGAAGAATCTGGTAAGGTCCAATGAATTTGGGAGTGACTCCAATGAATTATGGACTTTATAGCTCTACCTACCCCAGTCGTACGCGTGACTCTCAGGAACACGTGTTCACCTTCTTGAAACTCGAGGGGTTGTCTTCGTTTATCTGAGTAGCTCTTTTGTCTGCTCTGTGCCGTTTTCATCTTTTCTCGGATTTGCTTAATCTTTTCCGTTGTTTGTGGCATAAGTTCGGGGCCTACAATCATATTTTCTCCATCCTGGTACCAACACAATGGTGTCTGGCACTTTCGTCCATACAAGGCTTCGTAGGGTGCTATCCCTATGCTAGAATGATAGCTGTTGTTGTAGGTGAATTCGATAAGAGGTAACATATCATCCCAACTTCCACCATGGTCTAGAACACAAGCTCTCAGCAAATCTTCTAAAGATTGTATCGTTCTTTCTGTCTGTCCATCAGTCTGAGGGTGATAGGCTGAACTTAGCCTCAACTTTGTTCCTAAAGCTTGATGTGGACTTTGCCAAAAACGTGACGTAAACTTTGGGTCTCTATCAGAGACTATGCTTGATGGCACTCCATGTAGTCTGATTACTTCTCTGATATACAGCTCGGTTAACTTCTCCACTGAGTAGTTGATCTTAACAGGTAAGAAGTGTGCAGACTTCGTTAACCTATCGACGATCACCCATATTGAGTCAAAACTCTTAGAAGTCCTCGGTAATCCTACCATGAAATCCATTGAGATGCTCTCCCACTTCCATTCGGGTACATCCAAGGATTGAAGTATTCCTCCAGGGCGTTGATGTTCTACCTTTGCTTTCTGACAGGTCAAACATGACGCTACATACTCAGCCACTTGCTTCTTCATTCCTGGCCACCAAAACTTTTGTTTCAGAACTTGGTACATTTTGGTTGATCCAGGGTGAATGCTCAGCTTACTCTTATGTCCTTCTTCCAAAATCATCTTCCTCATCTCTGGGTTGCTAGGTACACAAACTCGTCCATTGCATCTCAAGATGCCATCAGTTCCCAAGCTGAACTCTGCAGCTTTCTCTTGTCCAAGTAATTCCTTTTTCTCTTGGAGGTACTCATCAGTTGCTTGTTGTTCATGGATCATCTCCATCAGTCCACTAGATACCTTGATCATTCCCAAGCTAATCCTCTCGTGGTTCACTTCCACAACTAAATTGAGATCACAAACTGTTCTATCAACTCTAACTCTTTAACCATCATAGCAGAGATGTGTAGAGTCTTCCGACTCAAAGCGTCTGCAACGACATTTGCTTTCCCAGGGTGGTACAGCAAAGTGAAGTCATAGTCATTTAGAAACTCCATCCAACATCTCTGCCTCATGTTCAATTCCTTCTGATCGAACAGGTACTTCAAACTCTTGTAGTCACTGAACACATCAAACTTGGATCGATACAAGTGATGTCTCCAAATCTTCAATGCCAAAACCATGGCAGCTAACTCAAGGTCATGCGTCGGGTAATTCCTCTTTTGCATCTTCAACTGGCGCGAAGCATACGCTACAATCTTCCGATGTTGCATGAGCACACATCCTAATCCCTGATGCGAAGCATCACAGTACACTTCGTACGGTTCGTCTGGTTTAGGTAACACTAACAGTGGTGAGGTTGTCAAACGTTCCTTCATCGTCTGGAAACTTTCCTCACATTTCTCAATCCACGTGAACGGTTGGTCCTTCCTTGTAAGTTGAGTCAACGATGCAACAATCTTCGAAAATCCATCGATGAATCTTCTGTAGTAGCCAGCTAGTCCAACGAAACTGCGGATTTCTGTCACGGTCTTGGGTCTCTCCCATAGAAGTACTGCTTCTACTTTTGTAGCATCGACGGCAATTCCTTCCTTCATAAGCACGTGCCCCAAGAATTTGACTTCATCCAGCCAAAATTCACACTTGGGCAGCTTTGCGTATAACTTCTCCTTGTGAAGGATCTGAAAAACTTGTCGTAGATGTTCCTCATGCTCCTCGGGATTCTTCGAGTAGATAAGTATATCGTCGATAAACACGACAATGAACTGATCCAGAAACGGTCGAAAATCCTATTCATGTAGTCCATGAAGATAGCAGGCGTGTTCATCACTCCGAAAGGCATCACGAGGTACTCGTAGTGACCATAACGTGTCCTGAAAGCAGTCTTAGGTACGTCCTCGTTCTTTACTCTGATCTGGTGATAACCGGATCTCAGATCAATATTTGAAAAGACAGCGGCTCCCTGAAGTTGATCCATTAAATCATCTATGCGGGGTAGAGGATACTTGTTCTTAATCATTATCTTGTTGAGTTGACGGTAATCCACGCAGAGTCTTGAACTCCCGTCCTTCTTTTTCACCAATAACATTGGTGCTCCCCACGGGGACACACTTGGTCTCACAAACTGCTTGGACATCAAATCCCCTAGTTGAGTCTTCAGCTCGGCTAACTCCATAGGTGACATCCCATAAGGAGCTATAGAGATCAGACCGGATCCTGGAACTAAGTCGATCGCAAACTCGATGTCCCTTACAGGTGGCAAACCTGGAACGTCCTCTGGAAAAACTTCCGGAAAATCTTTCACAATCGGCACATCGCTCAAGACAACGTCCCTCTCGATTTCTAAATAGGATAGAAGCATGTATCCCTGAGCTCCTTCTTTCAAAGAAGCTCTTACTTGGTTGGCAGTTAAAAATCCAAAAATCTCAGGGTCAGTAAAAACTAAGGTTCTGTGTGCACAGTCTAAAAGGATATGGTTGGAAGATAACCAATCCATGCCTAGGAATACATCCAATTGAGTCAAAGGCAAGCATATTAAGTCAACAAGAAAGTTCCTACCATGAACAATAATAGGAAAGTTCAAACATACTGTATTAACAGTAACAGGCTTAGCAGTTGGAGTTGTGACAATCAAATCAAAAGACAGCGAAGAAACAGGCAAGTTCAAAAGTCTCACACAATTCAAAGAGATGAACGAATGTGTCGCACCCGAATCAAATAGTACAATTAGGAGATTACCAGCTATAATGCAACTACCTTGTATGAGATCATTAGATTTGGAAGCATCAGCGCCACTCATGATATACACTCTTCCCCTTGCTGTTGGTCTAGCAGTTCAAAAATTGTTGACAGTCGGCTCGGGTTTTGGTGCAGTGCATTCCCTCGCGAAATGTCCTATCTTCCCACATTGGAAACATAGAACTCCCTTCAACTCGCAGTTGTCAGCTTGATGTCCGTGTTTCCCACAATTGAAACATCTCCAGACTTGGCCTTGGTTTTGGTCATTTCTGCTCCCCCCACCGTAAGCAGAAGCGACAGGATGATATGATTGTTGTTTCTGACTATTCCCTTGAGGTCGGGAATACGGCTTCTTCTAGGACTTCTTCCCTTTCTGGTTTTGGTATTGGTTCGGGTTCCTGGACCTAGATGGCCCTCCTACAGTACTCTTGTTCTCCCTTCCTTGCCTCATCTTCTCGACTTTTCTGCACTTCTCCACCAAGGCTTGGAAGGTACAGATCTCCAGTGGTAACACTGACTCCTTGATCTCAAAGCGCAGACCGACTTCAAACCTCTCGCATTTCAAGTCCTCATCAGGTTGGGCTTGGAAGAAGCGAAAATATTTTGCGAGTGATTCAAACTTCTCTGCATATTCCCTAACAGTCATGTCCCTCTGCTGCAGCCTCAGAAATTCCTGCTCCTTCTCAGTCCTGACACTTTGGGGAAAGTACTTGCCCAAGAACTAGGCGCGAAATACTCCCGAAGTGATCTCTTGGTTATTGGCTTCCAGCAGTTGTCTGATTCCTCCCCACCAATACTCTGCATCACCCAGTAATAGGAATGTGGCATAGTCCACCTTCACTCCCTCGGGGCAGTGGAGAACAGCAAAAATCTTCTCAATCTCTTGCAGCCACAGGTCAGCATTTTCCAGGTCACAGTACCCATGAAACTGCTGAGGATCATGACGCCGAAAATCGACTAACCCTCTAGCACCAGAAGCAAGATCAGCTCTCTGTTGATTCTGTTGATTCTATTTAGCCATCGTAGCTGTCTGTTGAGAATAGCAGCCGCCATATCAGCCATGGCCTGGATAGCTCGATTGATTTTGTTGTCAGCAGTGCCGCGACCTCCACCACGTCCACCTCGAAGATTCATATTTCCCTACAAGGCAAACCAATCATAGTTTAATAAGGAAACATAAACAACCAAGGAAAAGGGGAAACAAATTACTCGCCAAGCGAAACCATGCTCGCCACGCGAGCCAGAAGCTCTGCCTGATCAGCAAAGTACACGCCTATCGGCCTCACGCCGCGAAACCCAGTCTCGCCTCGCGATCCAGAAGGCCAGCTTGAGCAGCAAAGAACAGCCTCTCGGCCTCGCGACGCGAAACCAAAGCTCGCCCCCCGAAAAATAGAGATCATACAACATAAAAACAATAGACTCACTTCCCAAGGATTCCCGAAAGACTCGACCAGCTCTGATACAACTAATGTAACACCCCCCCTCGCGGGTGCTACGTTCTCGAACTCAAAATACGAAAAAAAATCAAGAAAGTAAAAAGCTGGTTGCTTTCGGAAAATAATATAAGTAAACAGCTACGTTCAAAAAACGTTGTTCTTAAAAATTTTCGGCATACATAGGCAATTCAAACTCAAGACAAAAGAATAAACTCCATAACACGCATTAATAATTAACATGCATACTACTATAATCATAACATAGGTTCAGGTCTAATATAAACTATTACAGACTCAAGACATAAGTTCAACGTACGTGCAGCAAAATAATATAAGACTATTCGAAATAAAAGACTCCTAAGCTGGTCGGCTAAGTGTAGCCATTAGGATACAACCCGAAGTCGGCTTCTTCAAAAGGCTCCGTCATCTGAGTCCTCACATCTCTGCGGGGACCTATGATCAACATCTGTACATGTGTTCCAAAAACACAACAGGGTGTCCAACATGTACAGGCAAAGGTGAGATACTCATATAAAAGTTTATCATGATAGCCAGACAGGCGACAAACAGCAGTATAAACATCCACATATAAATACAGTTATAGAAACAGTTATTCATATAACACAGTATCTCAAATACAATCATGAGTTATATGATGCATGAGACTTCAATATCATCTTTCTAATTCATGTACTCCGGAGATTCTAACTTCCCAACATCGAGTGATAGGCCGTAGTAACACCTGTAACACAATTGTTCTCATGAGTCGGCCTCTCAATTTAGGTCCGAACACCAATTGTTCCAGGCTACCACATCTCACCATATCCTGAATAGTCCAGTCTCTGATCGAGTTCATTCGTGCTGGGTAGCCGACTTACCACGGCACAGGGTCGCGAGGCCTCCGGCCACTTGTGGAGTTTCGACACACAGAATGCCCCTATAGACCTAGTGGTCTTAACCGGTTCCATTCTCAACTACATAAGTTATAGCTCGGTTTCAAATGGCAAGTCTGCCGGTTCATGCATGTACACAGAAAATTTTTTGTTTTCTTTTTCGTTCAATCTTTCATTTGTCAAGACATAAAGTCCACGACTCGTTTTAAAAGGACACTAAGGCCGTTCAAATAAAAAAACACAGGACACGAGGTTCGAGTGCTCAATCCACGAAACACTAGTCCGACGTCTCGGTCACTAGGTTCGGGTTCATCCCAAAAGATCATCGTTTTTCCTTTTCGGTCTTATTTTCTCAGGACAACTTTGGCAAACAAAACTCAATTTCATTTTCTTGAAACAAAACATTTCTTGATCAACGAAAACATTTTCGAGAAAAACACTTTTTCGTAAACAAAAACCGTTTTCTAAGGTTTCATGTTTTTTTAAAACATTTTTCTAAAACAAAACATGCTTTGCACAACTTTCCACAAAACCACTTTTCCTTTTCAAAAGAACACAACTTTTTCAAAAAGAAAACTTACTTTTTTTGAAAAAGCCACACGTTTTCCCCAAAAATCACTTTTTGATTTTCAAAACTCGTTTTTTAAAACTATGAATTCGGTTTTCGAGTATTTTAACTAATTATCAAGACATAGCCAGTCCTATGCTCATCCAGGATATAAATATATATAGGTATCAAATAGTCCATAATCATAACAAAATATCATCCAAGGCATCCATGCCACAAATAATCAACAGTATGCACATAAGTTTCATTAAGTAAGATAATTCCATATATTATTCTAACACATCTCCAAACCATTAATCAAAACCTTCACAACACATATATCAATCAAGCACTATGAAGCTACCAAACTCAAATGACTACCTCCCTTTACCTCACTAAGTTGGTTAATCCAAACTCGAGCGGTTCTCGGCTCTGGCTCCGGTTTCGTCTGTGTCGCCTAAAACAATCAAATACAATTCAATTCAAACAACAATCAACATCAATATACAACATCAAAACATAAATTTTCCTTCCCCTAAAAGGTTCAAGGTTTGGCCACTTTTGATAAAAAGGGTTAGGGATCACATTTGGTTCCAAACCTTTGGATGGTTGGTTCATGAACTTGGTTAATACTACTACAAGTCCTATGACTCAAAAGTATGAACCATGACTCATTATTCTTGCACATGAAGGTCTCGGCCATTTAGGAGAAAAGGGGCTAGAAAATGATTTGGTTTTCCATCACTTGGATTCAAAGACAATAGGAAAGCTAAGGATGGAATTAAGAGTTAGAAATAAAAAATTTGATCAAAAACACTATTCACACAAGAAAATAGGGTTCGGCCACTTTGGGAAAAAATGGCTAGGATGAGAGTTGGATTATGTGCTCTTGGTTTAGGTAGAGAATGATGAAGTGAGTTCAAAGAAATTGGTTTCCCATTAAAAGGATTTTTCTACAATTTCCTATGAATTTTGAAAGTTTTGGATCATAAACTTGATTTTCATGAAACAAGATTGTGATCTTGAGATTGAGAGAGATTCAAGAAGCTAGGAGATCATAGAAGTGATCTTACCTAAGAATGGATGAAAATTGATCAAAAATTCAAGGTTTTCTTCAAAGGATTCAAGCTTTTTCTTAAATGGTGGCTTTTCTCTAAGGAAGAAGATGGAGTGTTCTTGGTGTTCTAGGGGCTGTCTTGTGCGTGAATGAGGGCTGAGAAGGGGCTGTCTAGCCTCCTAAACAAGCCATTAAGGGTAAAATGGTAAAAGTGAAAAAGGGTTAAGTTAGGGGTATTTTGGTCAATTCGCGTCCAGATATTTCCAAACGTCATGACGACTCTGGCATGCTCTCCCAAGTGATTTGACATGATGTGGCATCAAGATTATCCGTTGGCGGGTCTCGTTGAATCCCTTTACGGCTCCGTTCGTCACCCGATTGAGTATTTAGCTCAAACGAAGGTCAGGAAATGATTTTTTTTTTTTTTTGAAATTTAGCAAAAACGTAGAGAATTAAATCCTAAGACTTACTGTCTCGTTCATGGGTCCATCTGAGGTCTCGTGAGCAGTAAAATCATACTGTCAGTGTAAAAACGCAGAGCAGGCTCCGTTTGAGTTTTCGACTCAAAACTTAATCGTAGCTTCCTATGATGTCGTTGAGCATGACTATGGTCTCAGAATATTTTATATTTATTTCTAAGACCTCGAATAAAATATAAGATCATAAATACTGTATAATTAGGAAAACTTGAAAATCAAGGTGTTAAAGTGCTCTATCGGCACGGGAGTACCGAACATGAGCATGGGCGTGCCAAACATTGTCAAATATTGTCCATTTTCCGACACGGGCGTGCTAACAATTATCACGGCCATGCTCATCCGAGTAAGGGCGTACTCAAACGAGTCAGGGCGCGCACATGAGCACGGATGTGCTGATATTGGGCACGGGCGTGCTCACGCGTTAGGAAGTGAATTTTCCTTAGAAAATCACTCTTAACCACTTTTAATTATTTTTAATCACTTTTATTTACTTCCAAGGCTTAAAACATATATTCTAAACCTCCCAAAAACTCTATAATAATCCTCATATTATAATCTCTATTTATTTTATTTTTTAGGATGTTACATTTCTCCCTTCCTTTAAGAATTTCGTCCCCAAAATTAACCTCATACATGCTCGCTCAAAACTTTACATATGCACGGAGCAAAAAATTTAAATTATCTTGACTGATAAGATCTGGATACAGCACAGCGGATGATATCCTCCTCAAGTTCCCAAGCAGTCCTCAGGAGTTAATCCTTCCCAAACCACCTTCACCAAAGGAATTGCCTTGTTCTGCAGTGTCTTAGTGCTCTTATCGATGATCTAACTAGGCCTTGCTTAAAGATTAAGTTATCCCTCAATTGTAGTGACTTTGGAGCTATTACATGAGTCATATCTGACACATATTTCCAGAGTTGAGAAACAGGAAATACATCATGAAGGTTTGACGACCATGTTGGAGAGCCAATTGGTAAGCAACAGGTCCAACTCTCCTGAGGATTTGTAAAGGACTCATAAAAACAAGTAATTAGTTTTCTGACTGACTTTGACCCCCACATCTCAATCTTAGGAGTAACTCTCAAGAATACATGTTCCTATTCCTAGAATTCTAAAGGCTTTCTTTTCTAGTCGACACAACACTCTTTAACTATTCTGCGTAGTGCACATCTTTTCCCTCTAAATTCTAAATGCGGTCTCTTGGATTAAATCTGGTCCTAACAAGATCTCCTCTCCTACTATATACTAACATAAAGGGAACCTACATATCCTAATCACGCCATCAATATACAGATAGTCTTTAACTATATCACCACATATTAAGTGTACAATTCATGGCACGTTAACTATAAACATAATTTTCAAGAAAATCAATGATAACATTTATAGACTAAAATCATGCACTTAAGCGTATGTTTCTGTCCATCATACTAAAATCATAATATCTTCACTTGTATTCCATCATTATAAGCATTCTCAGAAAGGATTCATAACAAATAATTCACAAAAGAAATTAAATTAAAGTTTTATATCTTTCATACGTAGATCTTATAGTCCCTTATATTCCACACCAAAACTATTATATTGTTTACACCGTTGGAACCAAGAAGCACTCACACTCACACAATACAATACACTCACAGTAAAAATCAAGAAAGAAAGAAGATAGATTGTGGGTAGAATGAAGATGAAGTATATAAAGAGAATCATCGCAAAATAATATTACTGAATCACATCACACGCACTTTTATTTGTTCACATCACATGTATTTATACAAAGCAGTCTTGGTCCCACATTGGCTAAAACTACTCACTAACACTTACACAATTCGGTTATCACTATTCCAACTAATTTCAACTAACTAAATTAACAAACTAATATATAGCACAAAGGAATTTTTTGTAAATAGAATATAAATAAAATAAAACAAAGAAAGAAAGGAAAAAATAACAATAGAGACATCCACATACTAAGTTTTATATAGTCCAAGTTGATAATTTCATATGAAAAGAAATAGTTTCATTTTCTATTAAGAGATGGTCTTATTAAAACAAAATTTGGTAACAAAAACAGAATAAGATTTAATTAATTTGCAATTAAACGTTACAGTTATTGAGCAGATACGACTTTCAAAACAATTTTCGTCAATAAATACCATAGTAGAACTAAGAAATCAATTTCATTTTGATTTTTGAGTAAGCTAATACAAATAAGAAATAACATTCTTTTTCTTTTCGGTGTTTGATAAGAAATATAAGTTTGTTAAGATTTGACATGCCCGTAATCTATATGGGAATCAAATCCAAAGAGTATATTAATTGTGATTAATATTTGGTCACTTGATAAACGATCTGAAATATTCAAGCAATGTGATTTTCTAAAAAAAAAATTATATAACAAAATTACAACATAAATTAAAATTTAAGTATATATATAAACCTGCTTTAATACAACATCCAATATATATATATACCTTTTTTTTAATTTCAGTCTACTATTACATCTTCTTTAAATCTTGAAACCTCTTGGCTATTCCTGGATGTATGGTTAACTTTTCCTTTGTGTCTCTTCTAGCATTTTTTTTAGGGCTCCCCTCCTTAGGTACAACGATCCTATTCTTAAACAACAATAGACCATCATCACATATAATTCTCTTGATCCTAAAGAGATTGCAATTCCTAGTCTAAAATTGCTCTCGGTTAATCTGTTTTCTAAGGTCATTACAAATTCCAACCTATTCAATTTCAAACTTAAAGCAGTTAAGGTTACATTGAAATTCATGTCCATAAACTCTTCTAGGATATTCATCTCTAGCACTAATATGCAAGGATTTTCTATTTAGAGCCTCTACCACTACATTGACTTTTCTTAAACTGCACTTCAACTCAAATTCATAGTCCTTAAGAAATTTCATCCACCTTCCTTGCCTTATTTTTAATTCTATATTTTTTTTCTAATTATTTAAGGCTCTTATGATTATCAAAAACTTCAATTTTTATTCCATAGAAGATATTTTCCTCTTTCCTAGTCAACTCGATCAGAAGTAAGGCTAGCCGAGAGAACTTATTTATAACTTCACATAATACGCTTTCAATTCCAGGAACTTCTTACACCTGTCACTTCTCAGGCTGCTCTCATCATATCACTGCATCTACTTTACTTGAATCAAACGCCACTCTACTCAATGATCTAAGTTCATTTATCCTAGGAAAAAGATATCTATCCTTAATGGTTATTTTGTTAGATTATCTAATGTCCATACATAGGTCCATAGTCCCATCTTTTTTTTTTTCACTATAAGCACTCAACTTATCACAAAATCAAACATATTTCTTACAAATAATTAAATTAGGATTTGATGTAAACTATAATCAAATAATAAAGAATTAGATTATAAATAATAACAATAAAATCAATAGCAACTTCGAATAAATTGTTTTATGTTATTTTATGAAAATACAAGGAATATATATCTATCAAACAAATTCATCAAACGACATAAAAAATATATTTTAAGAATATATTGTTAAGAATTAACAACCTTAAAATTCCAAGTTTTTTTTTTGTTTAATAATAGACAAATTCACGTGTAAAAACTCATTTTCTAATAACTCCTCTAATTGTTTCTTAGGCTCATTTAACTCTAGGGTGTTATTCTATAAAGCGCTATTGACACGAGTTCACTTCTAGGTACTAAATCTATATTAAACTCAACCCCCATATTGGATGTAAGGTAGGGACCTCTTTAGGGAACACATCTAGAAACTCACTGACAACAGGTAATGTCGCTACATCACTTTCAACCTCTATCTTAGCAGAAAAGAAAAGTATCTATGCTTGAGCACTTATTACGATGGACAATTGACACCAGAAGGTTCAGAAACAGAGAACTCAAATAGACATAGGTTGTGATCTGATAGAAACAGTTTTATCAGAATAGTTTATGACAACATGATTTCAGATAACCAAAATTTACCAAGAATGACATTTATCGCAAACATAGACAACCAAACAAATTTGACATTATAAGACATGTCTTCATGCACCAGGGAACAATTTAAACAAACAATAGAGGTAACTATTCCATCATTCGCAAGAGTAGAAATATGTAATTCACATGGCATCTTAGAAAAAGACAAAGACAGATTTTCACAAAAGCATGTGGTATGAAAGAAATATGATAACCCGTTGTTATAAAAACAATTCGTCTTTGGCTTCTCAAGCTTCTGCAGCATCTGAGCTGTCCCGGAAAGATGGCGGTTCGTCCTTCGAAAAAGCGGTAACTCCACGTACTGAGGTTCTTGGGATGCTATCACCCCATATCCCCTCAAATGACAGAGAGTCTCTGTCTGCTCTTGCACATCTATGGTCACACGATCCATAGCTATTACAAGCGCATCATTTGTCCCTCGCCTATTAGTCGTCATAGATCTGCTCACTACCAATGAAACACTGAGTTGGTTAGGCTTAATATTTCAAAGGATAGTATGCAGCATCTATAACTCTAACAAGCATCCTATGCGCCCAAGTTTTGATTTTTGAAAAACCTAATAACCACAGTCCAATTTAGGATTGAACTGCTCTGATACCAAAAATGTAACGCCATTCGTTACATTAGTAACCCAAAATAATTAATTTAAATAAAACAAGGTAAATAAAAATTTTCTAAAATATATACTGAATAAATACTTAATATAATATTAATCCAAAATAATTGTTTACATCAATTCAAAAACCGAAATAAAATAATAAGTTTCAAAACCTCAAAACAGGGTGTCTATAACATCTCGCATAAGAAAATAACTTAAAGATAATAAAGGTCCTCCTGGCATAAGCCATACAATACTAACCAAGCTCTAAAATTAATGAGATGGTCTTCAAACGTCTGACTGCTCAACAGGGACGTCCTCAGGCTCTGAAAACAATACTACTAATGAGATATATAATCCCAATGAACAGAAATACAGTTTGAAAGGTTTTCGCAAAAGCGTTGTTCTCAGCCGGTGCGATAACTGGAAAAACTGTTCATGGTACCCGCTATTTTCAAAATAATGTAGAGTAAAATAACAATATTATTATAAATTATTATTGGCAACAAACAGTCATCATTAACACATCATAAATCAAGGATGACAAGATCTCATATATCAAATAATCTCAAATATCCTCATATGTCATATGACTTTCAAACTGCACATAAAAATGGCATCTCATTGCTTACCTTACTCATGAAGGTATTTCAATGTCACCTTCTCTTCAGTGACATTACTCATTTCGATACCAACCATTCTACACTGGAGGTATTACTCATTTCGACATTCCAACGTAGGCGATATTGCTTTTGATAACCCATTATGCCGTATTTCATATTTTGACACCCCAATTCATTGGCAGTGTTACTTTCGATACCCCTATCATAGGCGGTATTCCAGTAAACAACATTCATCACATTTAACAGTTATTGATTCATGCCAATATCACCAATATAATCATATAATCCAAATATAGCATGTCAATCAACCAAATCATATACTAATCATTCACATCATAGCATCAATCTCAATAATAAACATTTAATTGACAGCAGAAACACCTTAGAAGGAAAACCCCTAAATTTAGAAAATTAGGATTTGACCAAATGCATGATTATTTTCCAAAAAAACATATTTTTGAAAGCATAACCCAACCCCAAGACAATTTGCACCATGGAAAGGATGAAAAAGAGTATTTCTACTCACCTCTTGAAGACCTCCAAGAACCTCCAAGCGTACCCCATGGCGAATCCTAGATGTCGCCTTCCTAAAACATAAACTCCTTGTTGTTGTGGTTATTGTTGTTGTTCTCCTTCCAAACTCATTGTTTGTTGTCGCCCCATCTCCCAAGAATAAGGATTCTCCACAGCCGTTACTAAGATGTTTTAGGGTGCAAAAAGAGATTTTAGCCGCACTAGGGTGTTATAAGATGGTGTGTGTGTGTGTGTGTGTGTGTGTGTATATATATATATATATATATATATATATATATATATACACATATAGTGTTGCACTAGTTCCCTATTTTTAACGCATCCTGACATAGAGCACGGGCATGCTCTCGATTGGCACAGTCATGCCAATCAGCGTCAAAGTTTGCATAATTTCCGACACGAGCGTGCTATTAGTTAGTACAGCGCGGCTCAAACTGTGCTCAATCTGCACGGGCGTGCCAAACAACGTCAAATATTGTTCATTTTCCAACATGGGCGTGCTAACAATTAGCATGGCCGTGCTCGTCCGAGTAAGGGCGTACTCAAACGAGTCAGGGCGCGCACATGAGCACAGGCGTGCTCACGAGCCAGGAAGTGAATTTTCCTTAGAAAATCACTCTTAACCACTTTTAATTATTTTTAATCACTTTTATTTACTTCCAGGGCTTAAAACAAATATTCTAAACCTCCTAAAAACTCTATAATAATCCTCATATTATAATCTCTATTTATTTTATATTTTAGGATGTTACAACAGTTAAGCAATACACCCTGATAGATCGACTTAGTACAAGATTGTTTGGTCCACTGTTTGGCCCTAGCTCAATGGTTGGACCCTTATTGAGGCTAAGCAGTAGTTAGGGTCCAAACCAAAAATATAGAAATCAAGCTCTCCGATTAATTGTAAAGATATTTAAAATCACAGCTACGGATAATTTGTACCCGAGTGTGGGGATCCCCATGGGAGGAGCCCCGAACTAGGCCCCGTGTGCAGGGATTTTTTCCCCAAGAGGACGAGGGAGAAAATTCCCCCGAAGGCACTTTGGGGACAGGGATGTTGAACATGCTCCCCACCACGTGGGGTCCCTGAACCCAAAAAATTGTTCATATATATATATATATATATATATATATATATATATATATATATATATATATATATATATATATATATATATATATATATATATATATTACTAATTTTAAATATATATTATTTTATTAAATAAATAAAGTATAAAGTATTAAAAACATTTCAACCCTTAATTCCATATGCTTCATGTAACACCCCCCTCGCGAGTGCTACATACTCGGACTCTAATGCGGAATAAATCAAGAGAATAAAGCGCTAGTTTCTTTTGGAAGATAATATAATTAAATAACCACGCTTGAAAACGCGGTTTTAAAAATTTTCTACATACATAGGCAAAACGAACTCAAGACGAAGAAATAAACTCCTTACAATACATCAGTATTCACTGTTCATAAAACATAAACATAACATGAAACCTGGTCTAGTATATAATACAAACTTAGAAATAAGATCAACATACGTGCAGTAGTATAATATAAGACTGCTCAAAATAAGAGACTCCTAAGCTGGTCGGCTAAAAGTAGCCATTGGGATACAACCCAATGTCAACTCCATCAGAACGTTTCGTCATCCGAGTCCTCACATCTCCGCGGGGACCTATGATCAACATCTGTACACGTGTTCCAAAAACACAATAGGATGTCCAACATGTATAGGCAAAGGTGAGATACTCATATAAAGTTTATCACGATAGCCGGACAGGCGACAAACAGCAGTATAAACATCTACAGATAATTACAGATATATGAGCGGTTATCTATATAAAACCATATAACATCTCAAACACTATCATGAGTTAAAATAATGCATGAGACTTCAATATCATCTTTCTAATTCATGTATTCCGGAGATTCTAACTTCCCAATATCGAGCGATAGGCCATAGTAACACCCGTAACACAATTGTCCTCATGATTCGGCCTCTCTATTTAGGTCCGAACTCCAATTGTGCCCGGGTACTAGGTCATAACCATATCCTGAATAGTCCAGTCCCTGGTCGAGTTCATTCGTGTTGGGTAGTTGACTCACCACGGCACGGGGTCGCGAGGCCACCGGCCACTTGTGGAGTCTTGACACACAGAATGCCCCTACAGAACTAGTGTTCTTAACCGGTTCCATTCTCAACTACGAAAGTTGTAGCTCGGTTTCAAATGGCACATCTGCCGGTTCAAGCATGTACATAGAAAGTTTTCTGGTTTGTTTGCGTTCATTCTTTCAAATGTCGAGACATAAAGTCCACGACGCATTTCAAAAAGGCATTAAGCCCACTCAAATCAAAAACACAGGACACGAAGTCCAAGTGCTCTATCCACAAAACACTAGCCCCGACGTCTCAGCCACCAGGTTTGGGTTCATCTCAAAGGTTCATTTTCTCCAAACACTTTGGAAAACAAAATACACTTTGGATTTCTTGAAACAAAACATCTTTTTGATCAAAGGGAACATTCTTTCGGAAAAACACCTTTCTCGAAAACAAAGACCGTTTTCTAAGGTTTCACGCCTCTTCAAAACACTTTACTGAAACAAAACATGATTTGTATGACTTTTCACAAAACCACTGTTTACTTTTCAAAAGAAAATACTTTTTCAAAAAGAAAGACAATTTTTCTTGAAAAAGCAACACGTTTTCCAAAAACCACTTTTTGATTTCCAAAACACAGTTTTCAAAACTTTGATTCGGTTTTTTGAGTCATTTAATAATTATTGAGATATAGCCAATCCTATGCTCATCCAGGATATAAATATATATATATAGACATCAACAATCCATAATCATCATCATAATATTCATCAAAGGCATCCATGCCACAATTCTAAATCAAATACTCAAGTACAAACTCCATCAAGTACATAAGTCAATCATTCACAACTACCAATCATCAATTAACAACACTACATTTCATATAACAAGTCATATACCATGCAGCTATCAAACTCAAATAACTACCTCCCTTTACCTCTCTAGATTCCTTAATCAAAATCCCGAACGGTTCTCGATCCCGATTCCGATTTCATCCGCGTCGCCTAAAACAATCGAACATAAGTCAATTCAAACAACTATCAACATCAATTACAATATCAAAACACAATTTTTTTTATCTCCCCCAAAGATCCAAGGTTCGGCCAAAAGAAAATAAAAAGGGCTAGGGGTTTCATTTGGTTACAATCTTTTGGATGGTTGGTCCTTAAGAATGATTAACACTAAATCAAGTCCTATGACCCAAAAATTTGAGACAAAACTCGTGGTTCTACACCCTATATGTTTGGGACATGAAGAGGAGAAATAGGTTAGGAGCTTTGGTTGATGTTTTGCTCTTGGGTTTAGTGTTCAAAGACATCAAGTAAGCTAGAACAAGTGCTATATAGCCAAAAATTGCAACAAAACCCATCCTTTCACCTTTCTTAGGATTCGGACCTCCCATAGAAGAATAGGGAGAAAATTTCTTTTTGGGGTCATGCTTCTAGACTCAAAGTACACATCATGATGGGTTCATAGAAATTGGTTTCAAGATCATAGGATTTTTCTACCATTCTCTAGAATTTTTTGAAGATTGGTTCTAGATGTTGGAACTCATGGATTCATGGTTTTTCAAACAAGAAATAAGAGAAGAACTTGAAGTTTATGGATCAAAGAAGGTAATCCCACCTCTTGAATGAAGAACAAAGCAAAGATTCAACACTTTTTCTCACTAAAAAGGCTAAGACTTCACTTGAAAAAAAGAGAGAAAACTTGGGAGAAAAATGAAGTTTGTAAGAAGAAGTGAGAGAATGGTTTCATGAGGGGCGGGAGGCGTGGGGTAAGGGAAGAGGACAAGGATATCCATAAGTTTATCACTTAATGGCAAAATGGTATTTTCCTTTAGGGACATAAATGACACTTAGAAGGAGTTATGGCATTTTTGTAATTTTACCTCTAAAACCACAACAAATATCTAGATATTTGTTAGGAGTAATGATGATGAGGATAAGTAATGATGGTGATGATAAGGTGATGTGTCATGTGGCACAAGTGTAGTTCCATAAATTCCTAGGGGCAAAACGGTCTTTTCTCGCCCTAAAAATCTCAGATATTTGTAGAATCGCAATGATGACGTTGGTGAGTCATGGTGGTGATTCACCCTACTCTGGTGACTCGTGTCCCTCATCTAGTTTCCGGTTTTGTCCCCTCGAGCCAGTTCGCGATTCCGCCGATTTCCCGATTTAGGGTTTTCGCCCAAGGAAGTCGTGAGAATTCATTCATTTTGAAATTTTTTCAAAATCGCCGATATTATTCGTAATTTTATTTAAACCCTAACTGTTTCGTTCACAAGTCGAAATTTGCTCGTCTGAGCAGTAAAATCATACTGTCAGTGTAAAACGCAGACCGGGCTTCGTTTGAGTTTTTGACCAAAATTTAATCATAGTTTCCTATGATAGTGTAGAGCTTAACTATGGTCTCGGTTTATTTTATTTCACCCTCTAGACCCTCCAATAAAATACAAATTCATAAATACTGTTTAATTAGAAAAAACCTGAAAAATCGGGGTGTTACATTACTACCTCTCTATAAAAAAAATTTCATCCTCAAAATTACGTACCTTGAAAAAGATTGGGATATCGTATTTTCATCTTATCATCGAGCTCCCATTTTGCATCACCCGTTGCTTTATTCCAAACGACTTTGACTAAGGGAACTTGTTTTCTCCTGAGTTGCTTGATCCTCTTATCAACGATTCGCACAGGCGATGTCTCATAAGACAAGTTTTCTTGCAAATGTACTATATCCGGTTCGATTGCATGGGACGAATCAGGAATATACTTCCGAAGTTGTGAGACATGAAAAATATTATGAATATTTGACAGAAAAGGTGGTAAAGCAATCTGGTAAGCTACTGGACCAATACGACGAAGAATCTGGTAAGGTCCAATGAATTTAGGAGTGAGTTTTCTAGACTTAATAGCTTTACCTACCCCAATCGTAGGTGTGACCCTAAGGAACACGTGCTCACCCTCTTGAAATTCGAGGGGTCATCTTCTCTTATCTGAGTAGCTCTTTTGTCTGCTCTGTGCCGTTTTCATCTTTTTCCGGATCTGCTTAATCTTTTCTGTTGTTTGTTGCACAAGTTCTGGGCCTACGATCATATTCTCTCCATCCTGGTACCAACACAATGGCGTCTGGCACTTTCGTCCATACAGGGCTTCATAGGGTGCCATCCCTATACTAGAATGATAGCTGTTGTTGTAGGTGAATTCTATAAGAGGCAACAGATCATCCCAATATCCACGATGGTCTAGAACAAAAGCTCTAAGCAAATCTTCTAAAGACTGTATCGTTCTTTCTGTTTATCCATCAGTTTGAGGGTGATAAGTTGAACTCAGCTTCAGCCTTGTCCCTAAGGCTTGATGGAGACTTTGCCAAAATCGTGAAGTAAACTTTAGATCTCTATCAGAGACTATGCTTGACGACACTCCATGTAGTCTGATTATCTCTCTGATATACAGCTCAGTTAACTTCTCTACCGAGTAGTTGATCTTAACATGTAAGAAATGTGCTGACTTCATTAACCTATCAACGATCACCCAAATCGAATCAAAACTCTTGGAAGTTCTCGGTAAACCCACCACGAAATCCATTGAGATGCTCTCCCATTTCCATTCGGGTACATCCAAGGATTGAAGCATTCCTCCAAGTCGTTGATGTTCTACCTTCGCTTTCTGACAAGTCAAACATGATGCTACATATTTAGCCACTTGTTTCTTCATTCCTGGCCACCAACACTTTTGTTTTAGATCTTGGTACATCTTGGTTGATCCAGGGTGAATGCTCAGCTTGCTCTTGGTGTCCTTCTTCTAGAATCATTTTCCTCATCTCCGGGTTACTCGGTACACAAACTCGTCCATTGCATCTCAAGATGCCATCAGTTCCCAAACTGAACTCTGCAGCTTTCTCTTGTCCTAGTAACTCCTTTTTCTCTTAGAGGTACTCATCAGTTTTTTGTTCTTCACGGATCGTCTCCATCAGTCCACTAGATACCTTGATCATTCCCAAGCAAATCTTCTCGTTGTTCACTTCCATAGCTAGATTGAGATCACAAAACTGTTCTATCAATTCTAGCTCTTTAACCATCATTGCAGAGATGTGCAGGGTCTTCCGACTCAAAGCGTCTGCAACGACATTTGCTTTTCCAGGGTGGTATAGCAAGGTGAAGTCGTAGTCCTTAAGAAACTCCATTCAACGTCTCTACTTCATGTTAAGTTCCTTCTAATCGACCAGGTACTCCAAACTTTTGTGGTCGCTGAAAACATCAAACTTTGAGCCATACAAGTAGTGTCTCCAGATCTTCAGGGCAAAAACCACAGCAGCTAACTCAAGGTCGTGCGTCGGGTAATTCCTCTCATGAATCTTCAACTGGCGTGAAGCATACGCTACAACCTTCCGATGTTGCATAAGCACACATCCTAATCCTTGATGCGAAGCATCGCAGTACACTTCGTAAGGTTCGTCCGGTTTAGGCAACACTAACACTGGTGAGGTTGTCAAACGTTCCTTCATCGTCTAAAAACTTTTCTCACATTTGTCAGTCCATGTAAACGGTTGGTCCTTCCTCGTTAGCTGAGTCAACGGCACAATAATCTTCGAAAATCCTTCGATGAACCTTCTGTAGTAACCAGCTAGTCCAACGAAACTGCGAATTTCTGTCACTGTCTTGGGTCTGTCCCACAAAAGTATTGCTTCTACTTTTGTAGGATCGACGACAATTCCTGCCTTCGAAATCACGTGTCCCAAGAATTTGACTTTATCCAGCCAAAACTCGCACTTGGGTAGCTTTGCGTACAGCTTTTCCTTGTGAAGGATCTGTAAGACTTGTCATAGATGCTCCCCATGCTCCTCGAGACTTTTCAAGTAGATGAGAATATCGTCGATAAACACGACAACAAATTGATCCAAATACAGACGGAAAATCAGGTTCATGTAGTCCATGAAGATAGTAGGTGCGTTCGTCACTCCGAAAGGCATCACGAGGTACTCGTAGTGACCATAATGCGTCCTGAATGCAGTCTTGGGTACATCCTCGTTCTTTACTCTAATCTGGTGATGACCTGATCTTAGGTCAATCTTTGAAAAGACAGAGGCTCCCTGAAGTTGATCCATCAAATCATCTATGCGGGGTAGAGGATACTTATTCTTGATCGTTATCCTGTCGAGTTGACGGTAATCCACACAGAGTCTAGAACTCCCGTCTTTCTTCTTCACCAACAACACTGGTGCTCCCCACGAGGACATACTTGGTCTTACAAACCGTTTTGACATCAAATCCTCTAGTTGGGTCTTCAACTCGGCTAACTTCGTAGGTGACATCCTATAAGGGGCTATAGAGATTGGACCAGATCCTGGAACTAGATCAATCGAAAACTCGATCTCTCTCACAGGTGCAAACCTGGAACTTCCTCGGGAAAAACTTTCGGAAAATCTTTCACAACCAGCACATCTCTCAAGACAACTTCCCTCTCGATTTCTAAACAGGATAGAAGCATGTATCCCTGAGCTCCTTCTTTCAAAGAATCTCTTACTTGGTTGGCAGTTAAAAATCCAGAAATCTCAAGGTCAGGAAAAACTAAGGTTCTATGTGCACAGTCTAAAAGGATACGGTTGGAAGATAACCAATCCATGCCTAGAATCACATCCAATTGTGTCCAAGGAAAACATATTAAGTCCACCAGAAAGTTCCTACCATGAACAGTAACAGGACAATTCAAACATACTGTATTGACATTAACAGGTTTGGCAATTGGAGTAGTGACAATCAAATCAAAAGACAACGAAGAAACAGGCAAGTCCAAACGCCTCACACAGTCCAAAGAGATAAACGAATGTATCGCACCCGAATCAAATAGTACAGTTAGGAGATTACCAGCTATGGTGCAACTACCTTGTATGAGATCATCAGAATTGGAGGCATCAGCGCCACTCATGGTATAAACCCTTCCCCTCGCTGTGGGTCTAGCAGTTTGAACATTGTTGACAATCGGCTCGGGTTTTGGTGTAGGGCACTCCCTCGCGAAATGTCCTATCTTCCAGCATTGGAAACATAGAACTCCTTTCAGATTGTAGGTGTCAGCTTAATGCCCGTGTTTCCCACAATTGAAACACCTCCGGATTTGGTCTTGATTCTGGTTGTTTCCACTCCCACCGCCGTAAATAGAAGCGACAAGACGATACGATTGTTGTTTCTGACCGTTCCCTTGAAGTCGGGAATACGGCTTCTTCTGGGACTGCTTCCCTTTCTGGTGCTGGTACTGGTTTGGGTTCCTAGACCTAGACGGTCCCCCCGCAGTACTCTTGTTCTCCCTTCCGCTTCTCATCTTTTCTACCTTTCTGCTCTTTTCTACCAAGGCTTGAAAAGTACGGATCTCCAGGGGTAACACTGATTCCTTGATGTCAAAGCGCAGACCGCCTTCGAATCTCTCGCATTTCCAGTCCTTGTCAGGTTGAGCTTGGAAAAAGCCGAAATATTTGGCGAGTGATTCAAACTTCGCCGTATATTCCCCTACAGTCATGTCCCTCTGCTACAGCTTCAGAAATTCTTGCTCCTTCTCGGTTCTGGCACTTTGGGGAAAGTACTTGTCTAGAAACTTGGTGCGAAATACTCCCCAAGTGATCTCTTGGATGTTGGCTTTCAACAATTGTCTGGTTCCTCCCCACCAATACTCTGCATCTCCCAGAAGCAGGAACATGGCATATTCCACCTTCACTCCCTCGGGGCAGTTCAGAACAGGAAAAATCTTCTCCATCTCTTGCAGCCACAAGTCAGCCTTTTCCGGGTTACAGTCCCCATGAAACTGCAGAGGATCATGATGCCGAAAATCGACTAACCCTCTAGCATCAGTAGCAAGATCAGCTCCTTGTTGATTCTGTTGGTTCTGTTAGCCATCGTAGTTGTCTGTTGAGCAACAGCAGCCGCCATATTTGCCATGGCCTGGATAGCCCAATTAAGGTTGTTGTCATCAGCATTGTTGTCAGCAGCGTCGCGACCTCCACCACGACCACCTCTAAGATTCATGTTTCCCTACAAGGCAAACCAGACATACCTTAATAAGGAAACATAAATCAAAACTAGTGTGTCAACACACATTGCTTCAACAGAAAAATAATTCAAACAAGGTTCACAGAGATCACACAACATAAACATAACAGACTCACTTCCCAAGGATTCCCAAAAGACTCGACCAGCTCTGATACCACTAATGTAACACCCCCTCGCGGGTGCTACATACTCGGACTCTAATGCGGAATAAATCAAGAGAATAAAACGTTGGTTTCTTTCGGAAGATAATATAATTAAATAAGCACGTTTGAAAACGCGGTTTTAAAAATTTTCTACATACATAGGCAAAACGAACTCAAGACGAAGAAATAAACTCCTTACAACACATCAGTATTCACTGTTCATAAAACATAAACATAACATGAAACCTGGTCTAGTATATAATACAGACTTAGAAATAAGATCAACATACGTGCAGTAGTATACTATAAGACTGCTCAAAATAAGAGACTCTTAAGCTGGTCGGCTAAAAGTAGCCATTGGGATACAACCCAATGTCAACTCCATCAGAACACTCCGTCATCCGAGTCCTCACGTCTCCGCGGGGACCTATGATTAACATCAGTACATGTGTTCCAAAAACATAATAGGGTGTCCAACATGTACAGGCAAAGGTGAGATACTCATATAAAGTTTATCACGATAGCCGGACAGGCGACAAACCGCAGTATAAACATCTACAAGTAATTACAGATATATGAGCGGTTATCTATATAAAACCATATAACATCTCAAACACTATCATGAGTTATAATAATATATGAGACTTCAATATCATCTTTCTAATTCATGTACTTTGGAGATTCTAACTTCCCAACATCGAGCGATAGGCCGTAGTAACACCCGTAACACAATTGTCCTCATGAGTCGGCCTCTCTATTTAGGTCCGAACTCCAATTGTTCCAGGGTACCACGTCATAACCATATCCTGAATAGTCCAGTCTCTGATCGAGTTCATTCGTGCTGGGTAGGCGACTCACCACGGCACGGGGTCGCGAGGCCACCGGCCACTTGTGGAGTCTCGACACACAAAATGCCCCTACCTAGTGGTCATAACCGGTTCCATTCTCAACTACGAAAGTTGTAGCTCGGTTTCAAATGGCACATCTGCCGGTTCATGCATGTAAACAGAAAGTTTTATGTTTTCTTTGCGTTCATTCTTTCAAATGTCAAGACATAAAGTCCACAACTCATTTCAAAAAGGCATTAAGCCCACTCAAATCAAAAACACAGGATACGAAGTCCGAGTGCTCTATCCACAAAACACTAGCCCCGACGTCTCGGCCACTAGGTTTGGGTTCGTCTCAAAGGTTCATTTTCTCCAAACATTTTGGAAAACAAAACACACTTTGGCTTTATTGAAACAAAACATCTTTTTGATCAAAGGGAATATTTTTCGGGAAAAACACCTTTCTTGAAAACAAAGACCATTTTCGAAGGTTTCACGCCTCTTCAAAACACTTTACTGAAACAAAACACGATTTGCACGACTTTTCATAAAACCACTTTTTACTTTTCAAAAGAAAATACTTTTTCAAAAAGAAAGACAACTTTTCTTGAAAAAGCAATACGTTTTCGAAAAACCACTTTTTGATTTCCAAAACACGATTTTCAAAACTTTGATTCGGTTTTTCGAGTCTTTTAATAATTATTGAGACATAGCCAATCCTATGCTCATCCAGGATATAAATATATATATATATAAACATCAACAATTCATAATCATCATCATAATATTCATCAAAGGCATCCATGCCATAATTCTAATTCAAATACTCAAGTACACACTCCGTCAAGTACATAAGTCAATCATTCACAACTACCAATCATCAATTAACAACACTACATCTCATATAACAAGTCATATACCATGCAGCTATCAAACTCAAATAACTACCTCCCTTTACCTCTCTAGATTCCTTAATCAAAATCCCGAACGGTTCTCGGTCCCGATTCCGGTTTCGTCCACGTCGCTTGAAACAATCGAACATAAGTCAATTCAAACAACTATCAACATCAATTACAATATCAAAACACAATTTTTTTTTCCTCTCCCCCAAAGATCCAAGGTTCGGCTAAAAGAAAATAAAAAGGGCCAGGGGTTTCATTTGGTTTCAATCTTTTGGATGGTTGGTCCTTAAGCATGATTAACACTAAATCAAGTCCTATGACCCAAAAATTTGAGACAAAACTCATGGATCTGCACCTTATATGTTTGGGCCATGAAAAGGAGAAATAGGTTAGGAGCTTTGGTTGATGTTTTGCTCTTGGGTTTAGTGTTCAAAGACATCAAGTAAGCTAGAACAAGTGCTATATAGCCAAAAATTGCAACAAAACCCATCCTTTCACCTTTCTTAGGATTCGTCACTCCCATAGAAGAATAGGGAGAAAATTTCTTTTGGGTTCATGCTTCTAGACACTCAAAGTACACATCATGATGGGTTCATAGAAACTGGTTTCAAGATCATAGGATTTTTCTACCATTCTCTAGAACTTTTAAAGATTGGTTCTAGATGCTGGAACTCATGGATTCATGGTTTTTCAAACAAGAAATAAGAGAAGAAATTGAAGTTAATGGATCAAAGAAGGTAATCCTACCTCTTGAATGAAGAACAAAGTAAAGATTCAACACTTTTTCTCACTAAAAAAGCTAAGACTTCACTTGAAAAAAAGAGAGAAAACTTGGGAGAAAAATGAAGTTTGTAAGAAGAAGTGAGAGAACGGTTTCATAAGGGGGGGGGAGGCGTGGGGTAAGGGAAGAGGATAAGGATGTCCATAAGTTTATCACTTAATGGCAAAATGGTATTTTCCTTTAGGGACATAAATGACATTTAGAAGGAGTTATGGCATTTTTGTAATTTTACCTCTAAAACCACAACAAATATCTAGATATTTGTTAGGAGTAATGATGATGAGGATAAGTAATGATGGTGATGATAAGGTGATGTGTCATGTGGCACAAGTGTAGTTCCATAAATTCCTAGGGGCAAAACGGTCTTTTCTCGCCCTAAAAATCTCAGATATTTGTAGAATCGCAATGATGACGTTAGTGAGTCATGGTGGTGACTCACCCTGCTCTGGTGACTCATGTCCTTCATCTGGTGTTCGGTTTTGTCCCCTCGTGCCAGTTCGCGATTCCGCCGATTTCCCGATTTAGGGTTTTCGTCCAAGGAAGTCGTGAGAATTCATTCATTTTGAAATTTTTTCAAAATCGCCAATATTGTTCGTAATTTTATTTAGACCCTAACTATTTCTTTTACAAGTCAAAATTTGCTCGTTTGAGTAGTAAAATCATACTGTCAGTGTAAAATGCAGACCGGGCTCCGTTTGAGTTTTTGACCAAAATTTAATCACAGTTTTCTATGATAATGTAGAGCTTAACTATGGTCTCGGTTTATTTTATTTCACCCTCTAAACCCTCCAATAAAATACAAATTCATAAATACTGTTTAATTATGAAAAATCTGAAAAATCGGGATGTTACACGTCATCAATTCATCCTTCATATGACATTATGACTAATGACTAATTATATGTACGTTATTATTTTAATAATATCATTATGTTCTTCTTTTTAAACAAGATTACAAAAAAAAACAAATTTAAACTCTCTGCCTGAAGCAGATCAATTCCAATATTTATTTGGATATGTAGGTTAAACAATTCTCCCTTTTAGATATGTATCAAAAATAGAATTTACTTATACATATAAATATATAATTATATTTTAGTAATTTTATTAAATTGAAAAAGTTTGAGCCCTAATTTCTATTATATTCCTTTCATGACCTCACATGTTGGATATGACAAGAAGAACTGAAATTTATGTTGAAGTCTTTTACCTTATCTTATTTTTACTGAATTTTTTTTTGTACTATTTAAGGTTTAACTTGTTGTAATGTCTTGCTTAATGCTTTAATTTTAAATATTTAAAATTTTTAATTTTTAATAAATTTATATTTTATTAAATTTTAATTAATTACTATTCTTTTTCTAATTTTCAGGTCTCAAAATCCTCACGGGATCCGCGGGTTCGTGCTGAATGTGAATGGAGATAGGAAAGGAAAAACTCCCTTAACCGGGAACGATTACTGGGACGGAAGAAAATATGGGGGGTCAGGAGCCGAGGAGTACTCTCGTTACCTCCGCTGTACCCTGGTGTCATCCCTATTCACAGCACCTGCAGTGCTACGTGGTGCACAACTTGCTCGAGTCAAGGTATTAACTCGTTTTCTCAGCTTGACGTGCTGGAAATTTTGCAGTAATGCCGCAATGGGACTACGAGAAGAAACGGGGAAATTGAGAAAGTTGCAGGTGGGACCTCTGTTGGCCATTGTACCAACCCCTAATTTGTCGTTTAGGATTTGTAGTATTTGTTAATTAATGTATGCCTTAAGGGCAAATGTTAAATGATTAACAATAAAATATTAAACCAAATTAAAAATATTTAATAGCTTAAAAATATATAAATATTGATTTTAATATACGTTCTAAAAGATAGATGTTAATAAACTTTTAAATAATATATTTTAAAAACAATGACTAGTACCTACTTTCTGGTTGTCGTTAATGACAATTCTTTTTTTTGTAAAAAAAAATACTGGTCAATATTCAATGACTTTGTTTTCGGAGGACGTTACCATCCACACCTTGTTAAGTCATTGTGCATACTCCACGTTTTGGAATGGATTAATTACATTTTTGGTACTTCACATATCATAATTATATAATTTTGATTTTTCGAATTTTAATTGCTCAAATTAGATCCTTCAAGTATCACGTTTGTGCAATTTTGATCTCCCAAATTTCAATTGGGTCCCCCATGTATCATGATTGTACAATTTTGATCCCTCAAGTATCACGATTGTGCAACTTTTAACATCAATAGCCTACGAAATATATGTGCGATTGATTTGACACTTAATGAAACTAGTTTGACAGTTTACTTGTTATTTTTATGTGACACTTAATGATGTACATTTGATCATTGAATTGTGTGAGATGTTAATGATGTCTTATAAGAATATCCCGTAAATTGTCAAGTTGATTTCACTAAGTGTCAAATCAGTCCCACGTATCTTATGTAGGCTACTGACATTAAAAATTGCACAATCATAATAATTGGGAACCAAAATTGCACAATCATAATACTTGGAGGACCCAATTGGTGCAATTGAAACTTGGGGGACTAAAATTGCACAATCGTGATACCTGGAGGATCCAATTGACGCAATTAAAATTCGAAAAACCAAAATTACATAATCGTGATACCTAGGGATCAAAAGTGCAATTAAGCCTTTTCGAATTGACACGCAATTAGAAGGAAGGTTGTCTTGTTTACCAATTTTATATTATCTACTCTTCAAACCCATGACTATGGTTTTTATTTGGTTTAATTAAGTTTTTAGTTCTCGAAAAGTAAATCAGTTTTGATTTTTATCGTTATACTTTTTTTTCGTTAGTTTTGATTCCTGTCGTTACTATTCATTCATTAAGTGTTGACGTGATAAATGAACCGTCACGTCAGCACTGCTATATAGATTATTATAATATTATTATTTGTTTTTCATACTTTTGTTAAATGAATGAAATACTGAAATAACAATATCCATGAACATTTCTAAGGCTTCGAATACCTTCGTAATATTAAATATTATAAAAGAATGTAAAAATTTAATATTTAATCATTCGTAATATTAAATATTATAAAATAGTCTACATAACAGTTCTAACGTAACTGTCCGATAGTCGTGTCAACACTTAATAGATGGATAGCGGCGACAGGTATCAAAACAAAAGTTTTGAAACTTACAAGAACAAAAAACAACAACAACAAAAAAAATGCAAAGATCAAAACCAAAACTGACACATTTTTCACGGATTAAAAACTTAATTAAAACCTTTTTATTTTCTTTCCAAATTATCATCACTTCAACCCCATAATTATTATATTTATTTTTCAACCCCGAGATTGTAGGCTTTTGTGGCGATGGATAGTGGTTATCACTACCACCAGTGGGGGCAGCAGATGGTGGTGGCATGGCAGCGATGATCAGTCCTTCTATGATGGGCTGTGGACTTGTGGCTCCTGACAACGAGAGGTCGGGTGGTGTGGCTGTTACTGGGCTTTGATGGGTGCTTGATAGCCCTGCTTGAATGCGTTGTCTGTTGATGGAGTTCACAATGGTGCCATTGAGTCTGTTGTGAGATTCACGATATGATGGTCGTTGGGTTGGGGTTTTGTCAGTAGAAACAGATAGAAAGAAGAAAATGGAGAGTAAAGAATAAAGAAATAAAATGAGGAAAGAGATGAATTTAATATATATATATATATATATATATATATATATATATATATATATATATAAAATTAAAATTAAAGGGAGTATAAAGAGATATTCCAATCCTTATATAAGAGGGGAAAAAAAAGGACTTATATATATAATTATCATATTGATACTAACAAAACTAAATAACCAATATACAGGGATAGATCCAAAAAAATTAACCAATGGGAGCAGAATCATATATTATAATATTTTTATAAAAAAAAAATATAATTAAATACATAAGCGAGAAACACAATAAATTATTATCATGGCTTAATTACACTTTTGGTCCCCCAGGTATCGCGATTGTGCAATTTTGGTCCCCCGGGTTTTAATTGCGCCAATTGGGTCCTCCAAGTATCACGATTGTGCAATTTTGGTCCCCCAAGTTTCAATTGCGCCAATTGGGTCCCCCACATATCATGATTGTGCAATTTTGGTCCCCCAATTATCACGATTGTGCAATTTTTAACGTCAGTAGCCTACATAGGACACGTGGGACTAATTTGACACTTAGTGAAGTCAATTTGACAGTTTACAGAACATTCTTATAAGACATCATTGCCATATCACACAATTTAATGGTCAAATGCACGTCATTAAGTGTCACATAAGAATAACACGTAAGCTGCCAAACTAGTCTCATTAAGTGCCAAATCAGTCGCACATGTGCTTCGTAGGCTATTGATGTTAAAAGTTGCACAATCGTGATACTTGGAGGACCAAAATTACACAATCGTGATATTTAGGAGATCAAAATTGCACAATCATGATACGTGGGGGACCTAATTGGCGCAATTGAAACTTAGGGGACCAAAATTGCACAATCATGATACTTAGAGGACCCAATTGGCGCAATTAAAACCCGGGGGACCAAAATTGCACAATCGTAATACCTGAGGGACCAAAAGTGAAATTAAGCCTATTATTATTAAGTCAAAAATTGAAAATTACCAAAATTATATCATTGTATATCCAATATTCATTACGAAAAACATTAATTATTGAGACTCTAATGTTAATTTTCTTTTAAAGTATTTATCCATTTCTAGCATACTATAAAAATATGATGCTAATTACTTATTTAATTAAATTTAAATAAAAGTAAAATAGTCTTATGGGAAGAATAAGAGAAAGAATGTTATATTTTAAGTTGTATTGGGAAATAAAAATGTGTTATATTTTATGTTATATTGAAAAATAAATTATATAGACTAGGGACAACAATGTTTTATTGGTGGGAGCAAAAAAGGAATTATATAAATTTGTTCGAAGAAAAAATTTTTTTGGTGGGGACAAGTGCCCCCACTGTATATCCGTCACCGCCAGTATACATATTTTACAAGTAATTAAACCTTTATAGCAATAGAGTCAAAAGATGTACAAGCTTTGCACCATCAAAAGCATATACGCATTCCTGCCACAGATCCTTCAAAATTTATCTGTGACTTATTTTAAAATTAAATTTTATGTTTTCAGTGACTTATTTTATAAATTGTAGTGCAAGAAATCTTGTAGTGTTTACTCCATTTCGGATGATTTGCTTTTAAGATTAGCTTTTAAGTAATTCATTTGAGTTATCAATTTATTTAATATTAAATTTGTGAACCATATTATTATATAGGTTTTGATGTTGTCAAAAAGATAATTAAGGGGAGAACATGTTTTGATGATATATTATTGTATTAAGTTTAAATGTATTATATACATATGATTAATATGATTTATTAGTAAATACACATGTGATAATTCTTAATATATGTTTGAGACTAAATGGCACAGAAATTATATTTGATATTATCTTTATATGCCTAAGTTCATCAAACTCAATGGTTATTACAATGAAAAAGTACACAAATAAGGAATCTTATTTTAATTGTACTATCGATATATTTGATCATATATGAATAAAGACATAAAGAATATTAAATGTTATATTATATTAAAATATGTCTTTATGAAATGCAAAATGACTTTGTGCATGAAATTAATTTTGAAATATATTGTATCTTGAACTAATATGCTTTATGAGAAATATTATAGAAAAGTTCAGGTCAAACAAAGCTATGAAATAAAGAGCTAAGATATAAGATCAATCAGAATCACCAAAGATTAATAGAAGAAATGTCAAGATTTTGAAGAACAAATATTTGGAAGACATTTCCTCGAAGGATCTCAAGAATTCAAGACCAAGAGTTATGAGCTTCAAAGATAGTCATATAGGAAGGTCTTAGAATTAATGTAAGATATGAGAAGGTAATAATAGCTCAATTATCTAAAAATAATTTTACCAAAATTATTTCAAAAATGTTTTGAAAAATATGTTTTCAAATTATCAAAAATATTTTTGAGAAGTATCTTTGGTTTCCCTTTTGGTTGAAAAAGGCTTTATCTTTGAAAAGTAATTTTGGAAAACAATAATCGATTACTGTAATCGATTATGATCGGTCTGTACCTCAACGTGAAAAATGTTTTTGGTTGACAGCAAAGGTATAATCAATTAGGATAATCGATTATGACCATTTACGAAACTGGGTGGTTTTTACAGAGAAGCCTTAATCGATTATGCAAGTTTTATTGAAAATCCCAGTTAATGGCAGAAAAACCATAATCGATTATAGACATATGATAATCGATTATGATGCGCTTAAATAAGAATATTCCATTTCTTTATCTGCTGCACTTATAGCTCCAATGGCTAGTTTTTTTAAATCAATTTTTAGAAAAGGAATTTTTATTAATTAATGAAATATCTTTTAAAATTTCTAACAGCCATATTTCAAAAGCTTATAAATATCTTGAGGGGGCCTTTGAGAAAGTTGAGAGAAAGAAGAAGAGAGAGAGGTTAAGAGAGAACGTGCTATTATTTTGATTAAATCTTTTTCTACTCTTTTCTCTTCTTTTTTGAAAATTACTCGAGCCATTATTATACCTTGATTATTATAAGTTCTTGAGTGTATTTGTTGCACATAGTTGTGCTTTGATCTTCAAGTTGTTTATCCGCACTACTGTGAGTGGATTATATCGGTAAGAATCAAACAACTCAAACCATTCTTGAGGTTCTAAGGTTACCAGCATCTGTTAAGCTTGGTTGAGGCTCTATCACTGGGGAAGGTTATATCCCTAGTCTGTGAGGAGTGCTTGGAAGGTTGTCAGCACTTGTTAAGCTTGGTTGAGGCTCTATCACTGGGGGAGGTTATATCCCTGGTCTGTGAGGAGTGCTCGGAAGGTTACAAGCACTTGTTAAGCTTGTGGTTATTTGAGGCTTTTTTACTGGGGGAGATGATATCCCTGGTCTGTGAGAAGTGCTCTGTTATTGTGAAGGTTACAAGCACTTGTTAAGCTTGTGGTTATTTGAGGCTTTTTTACTGGGGGAGATGATATCCCTGGTCTGTGAGAAGTGCTCTGTTATTGTGAAGGTTACAAGCACCTGTTAAGCTTGGTTTGTAAAACGGTTGCAAGCACCAGTTAAGCTTGTTTTTATAGTGGAACAAAATCCCACATGTGGAATGGGGACTGGACTAGGCCACTGGCGGTGCGTGGATGAACCAGGATAAAATACTTGTGTCTTGCTTTTCTTCCTTCATCTTTTCATATTGTATTTACACAAATTGTTTTCCGCTGCAAATTCTGTTTAAATTTATAAAAGGTTTTTGATTGTGCAAAAAGTTTTCCTTTTTATTTTCAAAACCCAATTCACCCTTCTCTTGGGTATTGGTTGCCACGGCCAACAAAATTAACAGTTATACTTTAAGATACATGGATGCACTTGGGTGCATTAAATGGCGGCACAATTTTATAATTAAAATTTAACTAGATTAACATTGAAGTCGAAAAAAAAGTTCATTTTTTTTGGGCGGTATTTTGAATCCTAGTTTTCCTCTGCTAGGATTTGAGCTTTCTTGGGTTCCAAGGTTCTTTTTTGCCCATGGCAATCATCTCCGATTGTCCATGGGGATACCTTTTTTCTGAATTGATGGTTCCTCCTTCTTCTCCTTCATCTTGTCAAACAATTTCTGTCTCCAAATCTTGGTTTCAAACCAAGTCCTTTGCTCAACCATTGAGCAACTCTTGCGGTTCCCCTTAGCCAATTGCCTAAACCTTGTGTTAAAGGTGATGAGATCTCCATAAAGATTCTTGAGAATGAATACTTAGCTGGATTAGAAGGCTGCAAAAATCATCTTCATGGGCGATTGCTTCTAGCAAAAGGCAATGCTCCTTTAAATATTGTTGACTTGCGATGCAAGTTATTGGCATTGTGGAAGAAGCTCGAGCCTTGGGAATTAATTTCTTTTGGAAAGAGATTCTATGAATTCTCTTTTTTTCTTCAGAAGACTTGCATAGTGTATTAGTAGTTGGTTTATGGAATCTTGGTCCAGGAAGTTTGAGGTTGTTTTCTTGGATGAAGGACTTTAACCCTTACTCTTTGAAACAATCTAATGCTCAAGTTTGGGTCGGGTTTTTTGGATTACCTCAAGAGTATTGGCGTCCTAAAATACTCTTTGCTATTGCTGGTGGTCTCGGGGTTTCAATTTGCTTGGATGAGGTAACAAACAAGAAAATTTTTAGCCATTTTGCTAGATTCTTGATTGATCTTGATCTAAAGTCTTAATTGCGAAATCAAATTTTGGTTCGAAGGGAAAATTATGCTTTATTTGCAGGTGTGGAGTATGAAAAGCTACCCGCGTTTTGTTCCTCATGTCAGTCAATAGGGCACTCCTTGGCAAACTGCTTGAAATCCAATGGAAATATTGAGAATAATACTCTCCAAGATGTAGCTGTTCGATCAAGAAAGATCTATGTTCCTAAGTCTAAATTAGACGATTCGGGCATGGCAATTCAGGTGGCTAATTTGGAGAATCATGTTCCTATTCCTCGAATAGAAGGTGCTAATAATGCAACAGATGAAAAATCTGCAGAAAATGTCTCTAATAATGATGTTTCATGTGACAATGTTCAAACTCATCCAGGTGGTTCTGTCAGGAAAGTGGACCACAATGTATCTATCCCTGCTCAGTATGTCCAGGTTTCCCAAGGTAAAGGAATTGTAGTTGCTAGCCCTCCAACATTCCAGCATGGTCCAGATGGTGCTGGCTGCTCTTGTGCTCAGACTAATGATGTGCATTTAAATTTGGATCAAAATCCTTCTGTTTATAGGATGGATCCAGTTTTTGGCCCTGATATGGTGATTGAGACCGATCCTTCTATTGGTCATGGTAGAAGATTAGATTTATTGGTTTTAAACAATGAAAATAGGTCTGATATCCCTAAAAGTATTGATGAAGACTCTTAGTCTGTGAAAACAATTTATGATGAGACAGTGGATGACTTGTCTGAGAAGAATAATCATGATCAAGTGATTGGTAATGTACACAAGGATTTTGTGCCAGAATCTCCAATTGTGAGAGAGAAGCAGTTAATTCTGCTGAGTTGACAGGTGTTGTGACAGACACTTTTAGCGGTAAAGATGTTCAAACTCTTCTCAGTTTTGCTCCTCAATTTCAAAAGGATCTTTCCATTGTTGGGAAATTCAAGAATTCAAATGTAGAGGAAGAGGTGGACTATGAGATTGTTTATGAGAACCAAAATGCTGATGTTCTGGTTAAGGATAATGCCTCCAAATATCTTGCTGCTGATGGTTTCTCTAAGGTGTTGTCAAAATCTCAAATAAAGAAGTTAAGAAAGAAGCAGAATGCTCAATTAAATCTTGCTATCATCAGAACAACTAGCTCCAAAGAAGGCCATTTTCAAAGGCTCAATGAATGTTCTCTTTTGGAATGCTAGAGGTTTAGCTAACCTAGATACAAGGTTAGTTCTAAAAAATCTGATTCTGAATAATAAGTCAGATATTGTGTTAATTTCTGAGCCTTGGGTTAATTTAAGCCAATTTCCTGGTTCATATTGGTCTAAGTTGAATCTGAAAGTTTTTGCTATGAATGATAGAAATACAATACTCCCAATTTGTGGTGTATTTGTTCTGCTTCTATTTGTACTGCTTCTATTTGTCCTACAATGATAGTTTCTTCTGTTGGAACCAAAGTGGTTATGGTCCATAAACACCTTAAGGTTTTGATGTTAACAAAAGACTAAAACTAAATGAACAAAGATTTGTTTTGGACTAACTTGTTTATCTAAGTGTGCAGATCTTTTAAGTCCAAAGACTTATCATTCGTCTAATCCCTCTGATCGCTAAGTTCTCGCTGGACTATGTATGTTTTTCATTTTCTTATCTGAGTCCAAAGATTCTTACTTGTAAAAGCTTTCTGTTTCTTAGTCCAATCTAAAAGTCCATCAGATTTTAATAAACTGGACTATAAGTTAGCGCGAACTTGTAAAAGTAATAGTTTAAATTTTTACACAATGTGTAAAAGGGAAATATCCTTTAGGAAAACATTCTTTGTAAACTTCGTACCATCAATCGTGTTGAAGCCAATCTATTCCTAACACAAAGATTTGACTATCTCTAAAAGGAAAGACAAAAGATAACTTTCGGGTATAAGGAAAAGATGTCAGTGCCATTCTAAGCTATCAACCTAATAGTCTACTCTGCTTTTCAGAAGCCCTCATACAAGTTATCAGACTCAATGCATTTAATGCGCATCAGAACGGCTTTTTGCCATCCGTTGAAGACTGGAGAGTGCTCAGGACTTGAAGGCTGTAAATACCTTCATCTTTGAAGAAGCAAAGTTACAAGAACTACACACGAACTTTCATATGAGAAATCGAGTTATCAAAAGCAATCTAAATCTTACAAGCTTACTCTAAGTTTAAAATTTAATATCACTCTCTGCATAGAGTTATATTTTCACAGTTTTGTTCTTAAGTTTCATACCCTCACATATAGTTAGTTGAACTAAAACTCTTTTCAAAACCAATCTTGGTTGAGCCTGGAGAGATTTGTCTGAAAAGGAATACTTGAGCCTGAAGAGGGTTCACTGTAAAAGAATATTTAGAGTTGTCTTAAGAGGTGTAGAATACTTGCTTGAAGAGGTGTTGAATACTTGTAACAAGAAGCTGTTATAGTGGAAAAATATCTCACATAGAGGGGACTGGACGTAGCTCTCAGGTTAAGGGTGAACCAGTGTAAATTCTATGTGTTATTCTTCTTTCCCTTATCTCTGTCTTTAGTTTACTTATAACTAACTCTTAGGATTGAATTATTTTCTTAAGCGGTTATCTTTAAAAGTAAACAAGCTCAGTGAGCGTCCTATAGTGCTTTATTCACGCTCTCTGTGTCTGCTATCTTATTTGCGTCCAAACCTTTACGAAAATATATCTGCTTGCGAAAAAGTTTTCAAAATCTTAAGAAACACAATTCAACCCCCTTTCTTGTGTGTTAAATAGGTTCCTTCAATTGGTATCAAAGCTGAGCCTCTTGGTTTAGCACTTAGCCGTGTTAGAGGAAAGATCCTATATCAGATATGGCAGGTCAAGGCATGCCAAGTGGGAGTCAATCGGTTATGGAAGGTACTTCCATGACCAGACCTCCGTTCTTCAACGGAACTCACTACCTTAACTGGAAGGAGGGATTCAAAGGTTTCATCTTGAGTACAAACTCTGCTCTCTAGGCCAGAATAACAAATGGTCCAAAAGTGTGTCTCAATGTTGATGTTCAGAAAAGGATGAAGAGGATTGGATTGATGCTGAAATAGCTAAAATGGAACAAAACCACAAGCCAAGATATGCCTTGATGTGTGCCCTGAGTCCAGACGAATTTCAGAGGATTCATGCATGTGAATCAGCTAAACAAATCTAGGATACCTTGTCAAATCTTCATGAGGGGACAACCAAAGTGAAAGATTAAAAAATTATCATGCTGGTTGGCTAGTATGAGATGTTTACTATGGTAGAAGGAGAGTCCATCCTGGACATGATAGGTCATTTTTAGACGATCATCAACAACTTGAAGTCCCTTGGAAAAGTCTATACCACCAAGGAGAATATTACAAAAATCCTTACGAGCTTGCCTAATGATTGGAGGCCACTTATCACTGCAATCAAGCAGGCCCAAGATATCTCAAGTTTGACCCTAGATGATCTGGTTGGAACGCTACAAGTTCATAAGAAGAAGCTCAGTCTTGAGAATCCTAGAAAGAACATCAAAGGCATTGCTTTAAAAGCTCAAAAGTCCAACAATTCAAAGACCTTAAAAGCTGATCGATGAGTCAAGTGATGATGCTAATCAAATCGAAAGCGAAGCATCAAGCGATGACGAGCTATCTTTCATCTCCAGGAAGATTCAAAATATGTGGAGAAAGAAAAATGGCTTAAAAAGAAGGCCATTCCAGAAGAAAAATTTCAAGGACCATGGTGAGTCTAAAGACAAAGGTCAAATGGTTTGCTTCGAGTGCAACAAACTAGGTCATTTCAAAGCTGAATGTTCTAGGTTAAAGGATAAAAAGAAGTTCTTCAAGAAGAAAAAGAAGAACTTTATGGCCACTTGTGTGACATCCCCAAGTCCCTCTCGAGGAAGCTCCATTATTTAGAACTCAATATACTTATTAATTATAACTTAATGATTACGTGTTTGTTAAAAACAACGATAACATGTAATCAATTCAAAAGCGCATAATATCAAAGTAAGCATAACAGGTTCTAAGAAACACATGCAGTACTGATATTTATACATGATGGCCCCATCAGTAGGGATAAGTAATACTACAGACAAAAGTACATAAAAAGTAATTGAAAGCATAAACAAAGTACATCTCAGGACCTCCAAAAAGAAGCTCTCAGGCTCACCAGCACACTCCCCAGCCCACTCTCAAGTACATCAAAAACCTCTCCACATAATCCTAGGGATGCACTGGCTGGCTCTCACCCTCAATGGTGAGGATGCCCTGAACTACCCTGTCCCTCTCCATGAGTGCGCCTATAAACCTGCATAGGCTCATACTCGGACGAGGAACTTGACACTACAATCCTGCGCCTCTGAGCTGCCCGCAAGTACCGCTCCGAGTGCCTGCGCTGTCCCCGGTGCACAAAGCCTCTCCTGCTAGATACAACGGAAGACTGAGGTGCCGCCCACAACTAGTCCCGCTCTCTACCTCGGAAGATGCCACATCCGAGAGAAGGGAAGAAACTGATACACTCGATAAGGTCCGATGATGTTTGCACATGGCGGAGTGCCGCCCCGGAAGATCAAGCTGACAGGTCCGGTATACATGGCCCAAAAGGTGGAGGGGTCCACCTGCCATCCCCTCTTATCGTGGTAGACTATCTCAAGGTCTCCTAGCACCGGCATCCGTGGTGCCCCTATGATGAATGGGTGAAGCCTCGGGTCCATTCTGATCCTCTACTAACTCGTTGTCTATCGGCAGAACCGAAAGTACACATACAAAGAAATACAGGGAGATAAGATATACCGCACATCTATAACAGGGATGATACAATGCATAACATATAGCAAACACAATCATCTCTCAATATCACAACGCCACGGTCGCTCCCTAGCTAGATGTACACATACTCTTTCTATGCATGCCGGCCGGTACTAAACACCCTACTAAGGGCAACATCTCGTCCGCTTAACGGGCCACAAGTTGGTTTGTTCCGGTAATCCGTTCCGCTTGTCGTGACCCATAAGAGTGCATCACCGCTCAACTGTCCTAGACAAAGAGGTTTAACTGGGCCTGCTCGAAAAATCCACCGGCAACTGGAAAGACTCAGGGTCCAGTCGGGATAGTAGTACGTGTCCACGACCACCACGACACGATAGGAGCTATCTCATCGGTCTCTTGTGGGTACACCTGTGTCCAGTATATCCTCGAGGTCACACAAACCTTCCCTTCCGTTTTCTGCACCCGCACTCGGTGCACCAACCTCGTATGCCTCACAGCATACAGCTCGCCACTTGGCATCAAATGCATATGCTATGCATGTCATCCATCTCTCTTGAGCTGATATCGCAACACATGCAAACTTGTTCTTAGCAACATGAGCTCCAAGCTCCATAGGTGCACATACGAGCTCCAAGCTCTAAGATACATACACGAGCTCCAAGCTCCACGGGTACACATATGAGCTCCAAGCTCCCATCATAACCTTATGAGCTCCAAGCTCCATTATACCTCAGCTCTTAGCCATTATCAGCTCAAACTTCCAACACGGGGTCAAAGCCCTAATCATGCTAAACCTTTAAATCTCATACATACATGTATTTCCAGATATAGTGCAATATTTCATCAATTATCAACATGCTCAATAAAGCAATAAACAGCATAACATACCAATATACCATCATCAATAATATCTCATGCATCTTTTGCAGTTAACAGTTATCATAGATAGCAGGTACACATATATCATCAAAGATCACATATAATCATGCCTCACAAATTTGCAAACTTAGGGTATCAAATACAACGGTGATAGCCCAAAGTAGACTAAACCTAGGGTTTAGGTACTTTGTCAGGCCTCAACCTCACATAGGGTTTAGGGTTCCCCTATACACATAAAACACATAATACAACTATATGGACTACTCTTGCCTCCCCGACGTGTGTAACTCTTTCTCCCCACCTGGTATTGAATACGGTGATAACTACGAACACCACGAGTACTCCTTTGCTCATTTCCTTGCCTTGCAGCCGTAGCCTTCATGCTCCCCAAGGGTTCCGTATGCAGCTTCCAAACTTGCCCTAATCACGGAAATAACATGTAGACCACAGCATTAACCCTAATACGGAGTTAAAATCGTGAAAAGAAGCTTAAACCAAAAGATAACATTGTTTAGGTACAATGTAGTTAGATACGGAACCTCGGCTTACCCTTGACGAATCACGAAAGTGAACCAGTAGAATTGAAGTAGAAATTGCGCTGATCACGAAAACATGATCGGAATTGGAATCGGACGAACAAACGAGTCACAACTCAAGATCAAAGCTTCAACCTATTCCTGGAACTCTCAGCCTCGAATTCTCTCTGTCTCTGAAGTTTTGGTAAAAACTCCCCTCGGTGAAAATGATGAAGTATTTATAGAGAAAGATTCCGCTGTCCACGCATTAGCGTTGTAATTATCCACGCTTTAGCGTTCCAATGCTTGAGCGTTGTCCTCATCAACGCTTGAGCGTTGACGTTTCCTCACCTCTAAGGCAACGCCCATCACGTGCCAGTCGCGACGCGTAACTGACATGTGTCACTTTATGTCCCATCACTGCCAGTTGCTGGTCAGAGGGTCAACGCTTGAGCGTCCAAAGCCCTCCACGCTAGAGCATCCGCACGCTTGAGCGTTCTACGGTTCCACGCTTCAGCGTTATGCCCCTGTTCCTTTGTTCTTTATCCTTCTCCTATCCTATGCATTTCTAATCTCAGCATATCCTCTAAACATACTTTCAAGCCATAACAATAACTATAAGAAATATGTATAATTACCCAATTACAGCTTCTGAAAATCGGGATGTTACATTACCACCCCTTTAAAGAGAATTTCTTCCCCGAAATTCCTCGTTCATACCTATAAACAAAGACGGATATTGTTGGCGTATCTGGGCCTCTCTTTCCTAAGTTGAATCTCTGATCACGGGGTCCCATTCCACTCTTACCAAAGGAATTTGTTTACCGCGAAGTTCCTTGATCCTTCTATCCACTATCCGAGCAGGTAAAGCCTCGTATTCAAGGTTCTCTCTTAACGAGATTGAATCGGGCTCTAACACATGCGATGGATCAGGGTAATATTTTCTAAGCTGGGATACATGAAAAACATCATGGAGTCTTGGCAAGTTAGGTGGTAAGGCTATTTAGTAAGCTATTGGACCAATTCGACGAAGAATTTGAAATGGTCCTATGAATCTGGGTGTAAGCTTTTTGGATTGAATTGCCCTGCCAATACCAGTCCTTGGAGTAACTCTAATAAATACATGATCGCCCTCCTGGAATTCTAAAGGTCTCCTCCGTTTGTCAGCATAGTGCTTCTATCCCTCGCGGTTTTCATCTTTTCCCGGATTACTCTAACTTGTTCCGTTGTTTGTTGTACCAACTCAGGGCCTAACAATTGATTTTCTCCAGTCTCAAACCAACACAACGGAGTCCTACACTTTCTTCCGTATAAAGCTTCATATGGTGCCATCCCGATACTCGAGTGATAACTGTTGTTATAGGTAAATTCAATCAAAGGAAGAAAATCGTCCGAACTTCCTATGTGTTCCAACACATAAGCTCTTAACAAATCTTCCAACGATTGAATCGTCCTTTCTGACTGACCATCTGTTTGGGGATGATAAGCAGAACTCAACCTTAACTTAGTTCCCAGCGCATCATTCAAGCTTCTCCAGAACCTCGAAGTAAACCTCGAGTCTCGGTCCGATATAATACTTGAAGGTACACCATGTAGCTTTACCACTTCCCTAATGTAAATCTGAGTCAATCTTTCCAGAGAATAATTCTGGTTGATAGGTAAGAAATGAGCACATTTCGTCAACCTGTTTATGATGACCTAAATTGCATCACATCTCTTCTGAGTCTTTGGTAACCCAGAAACAAAGTCCATTGCAATACTGTCCCACTTCCATTCTGGAACATCCAACGATTGCAATAGCCCTGCTGGCTTCTGGTGCTCAACTTTTGCTTTTTGACACACCAAACAGGATAAAACATAAGCCGCTACATCTTTCTTCATTCCTGGCCACCAGAATAACTTTTTCAAGTCCTGAAAAATCTTAGTAGCTGATAACCCACTGGATTATCTAGTTTTAACTATGATTTATCCGTGGAATTGATAATAAACGTTGAGTAAACTCTCAAGTGTGCCCATATTTGTCTTTGATTGTTCTTAAGTAGTGTCTTGAGTCTTATTTAGTTGTTTTAGTATTTTTTCCATTATTTTGAGTCAGTTAGTCGTAATTGGGTGTTTATGCTTTCAGATGCTCAATTATAGTCCAAGAAGTGGAGCTTTGGAAGCAAGGAAGAAGAGAAGGAAGAAGAGCTGGAGTTGCTGGAAAAAGCCCATCCGCTTAGCGAATGTAATCCGCTTGGCGAATTATGAACTTTTGGGCTGGGCCTATTTTGTAAGATTCGCTTAGCGAATGTAATCCGCTTAGCGAATCAATGCGTCCAGAATTGTATTTAGCTTAACTTCTAATCCTAATTGAGGGATCTTCCTTTTTCTTAAGCTGCGATTAGCGCCGTTAATACATTATTTTTGCTACTTTGGATTGAGGATGGTGATGGATTATGGATTCCTTTCAATTCAATTGATGTTTTCTTCTACCATCATGAATTAAACTCCCTATTCTAGGGTGAAGATGTAACCACTTATGAAGGTTTGGTGATTTTATGGCATAATACTAGTTTCTCTTCTTATCTTTTATGTTTATCTTCTTAATTTCATGCTTTCGATTATAGTTGCAAATATAATTGAATGAGCTGCTTATCATATTGAGACCGGAAGGAGATTTATGTGTTAAGAGCATTGAGGATAAGCCATAGGATAAATTGAGACCGGAAGGAGATAGGGTTCTATGCAATTTTATAGAGATTCATAAATCTTAATGAGCTTCTTGATAAATGATCATCATAGGAATATAGTTGATTAGAGATTAAGGGGTGTGCTTTAGTGTTCTTGGAAAAGACATTAGAGTAAATTAGGAATCTTGTTTGATAATTGATTTTGATAAGAAATTAGAATGTTATGCCGTAATTGATCCAAACTGGAATTCGTATATGAAGAGGGATTCTTGTCTATGAGAATCCGGATTCATAGGTTGGTGAAGTTGGAGCCCTAGAGCTTTCTCCATCTGAAGTAAACACTATCTTTCATTCTTGCTATTTTAATCTTGATTTTCTTTAATTCTAGAAAAATTAGTCTTTTAGCTTATAATTCTGAAGACTCAATTTGGGCGTTCAAATAGTTATTGATAGTGAGAAGTGGTACTTGGCTACTCCAATCCCTGTGTTCGATACTCGGAACTCTTCAGTTCCTATTACTTGCAACAAATTAGTACACTTGCTAATTCTGTCCATCAAGTTTTTGGCGCCGTTACCGGGGATTGGCATCAACCAATATCATTAGTATCAAAGGATATAACTACTTTGAACTGTGTTTTTAATTTCATTTTTATATTTTTCTTGAACTTCTAACCTTGGGTGGAGTTTCTTTGTGGTTGTTTGTTCATTGTATGCGAGGTACAGTTGACCCTGAAGACTTACTCTATATTCCTGCAGTTGAAAGGACTTGCAGAGCTTTGAGGAAGCAAACAAGAGAAAGAAAGAGGAGTGTGATAACTGAACCTAGTGTGACTGAAGAAATGGCTGACCCACCACCACCACAGTACAAGCCACTTGAGGATTATTCTCTTCCTAGATTGGAAGATTGTAGTTCCACTATTGTGAGGCCGCCTATTCAAGCAAACACCTTCGAGATCAAACCTATTGTCATAAATTTGATTATGCAAAATCAGTTTAATGGGCTTGACAATGAGGACCCTCACAGACATATCACAAGGTTCTTGGAGATTTTGGATATCTCTAAGCAACAAGGCGTTACTGATGACGCCTATCGGTTGAGAGTCTTTCCGTTCTCACTTACGGATAGGGCTCGAGATTGGTATGATTATCTGAATCCAGGAAGCATCACCACCTGGGATGAGATGGCACAAAAATTTCTGACACGGTTTTTCTCTCCTCAAAAGGCTGCTACTTTACAGAATGCTATTCATGGTTTTCGACAAATGGAAGGAGAGTCATTGAATGAAGCTTGGGAGTGTTACAATATACTCATGCGAAGGTGCCCAAGTTCATTCTTTGATTTATGGAGGAAGACCAATATTTTCTATAATGGGCTTCTCCCAAATGTTAAACAGCATTGTGATGCAGCAGCAGGAGGATCAGTTAATTCTAAATCAGCTGAGGATGCATGGGAACTCCTAGAGAGATTGGCTCATAATGATTATCAGAACAGGGGTAGTGATCGTATTGTTCATCCAAAGAAAGGAGGTTTGCAAGAAGTAGATTCAAAGACTTATGAAGCACTGTTGGCTCAAAACAAACTTCTTCTTCAGAATCTTGCCTTGTCTAAGCAACCAGTGCAAGCTGTTAATGAATATCAGGTGAGTTGTGCTTTTTGTAATGGAGGTCATGATAGTGCAGTGTGTCAGAGTGGCCAGTTTTCTGAGGAGCATGTTGACTCTTGCCATAACTTCTATGATGCAAAGCCTAGGAATGACTATCCAAGACAGCAGAGTAATCCTTACTCAAACACTTACAATCCGGGGTGGAGGAATCATCCTAATTTCAAGTGGAGTAACAGCGGTAATATGGGACAGCAGTCACAAGGGAATCAACCTCAGAGATTTCAGTCTCAGCAACGACAGGATAAGGTAGAGAAGCCAGCTTGGGAGTTAGCCTTTGAGAAAACAAATGCTTCTATTGCTAACACTAATGCAGCAATTGCAAGTACTAATGCAAATCTTGATAAGTTGGCAACTCATACTCAGGCATCAATTCAGGGGCTAGAATTTCAAATCTCTCAATTGTCCAAGAAGTTTGATGAGCGGATGCCAGGCACTTTCCCAGGTAACACTGAAAATAACCCGAAGGGTCAATGCAATGCTATTACAACTCGTAGTGGCAAAGTGCTGGAACCTAAAGAGGGTACTTTAGTGGTAGATGAGAACCAGATTGAGGAACCTTGTGTTGAAGTGCCTAGAGAAGAGAGCAGAGTGGCTACAGAAAAGTTTGAAGAATCAGACAAGGCACAGGGGAAGAAGGAAAACTTCAAGTTGGTGGATCCAGAGTATGTGAAAAAGAAATTTGTTGAAGCTAAGGATCTACCCTCTTTCATCAAGGTTCCCTATCCCCAAAGACTCAAGAAGCCAATGCAAGACAAGCAATTTTCAAAGTTTCTGGATGTTTTTCGCAAGCTGCAAATTAACATTCCTTTTGCGGAGGCATTGGAGCAAATGCCATCTTATGCAAAGTTCATGAAAGAGCTGCTTTCCAAGAAAAGAAGGTTTAATGATGTAGAAACAGTTGCCTTGACTGAAGAGTGTAGTGCCATCTTGCAAAGGAAACTGCCTCCTAAGTTGAAGGATCCTGGATCTTTTAGCGTACCTTGTACTATTGGGGATCTCACTTTTGGGAAGGCCTTGTGTGATTTGGGAGCTAGCATTAATCTGATGCCACTATACATGATGAGGAGGCTTGGTATTAGAGAGGTGAAGAACACTATGATGTCTCTACAACTTGCAGACCGTTCCATCAAATACCCCTACGGGGTTGTTGAAGACTTACTTGTTAAGGTGGATAAATTTATCTTCCCCGCAGACTTTGTAGTTCTTGACGTGGATGAGGATGCCCAAATTCCTCTTATTTTGGGCAGACCATTCTTAGCCACCGGTAGGGCATTGATAGATGTGCAGCAAGGTAAATTAACATTGAGGGTGCAAGATGAGATTGTTGTTTTCAATGTATTTGAGGCGATGAAGCATCCAGAGGAGAAGGCCAGTTGTTACAGTGTTGATGTGGTTGAACCTCTAATTCAATCACTTGTGACTTTTGGAAACCATGGTTCATCACTTGAGAAAGTGATGGTGAAATCCCAGGGTACTGAAGAATTGGTGGGGTTGGGAAATGCAGAAATCTTACAACTTGAACAATTAATGGATGCATTACCAATTCTACCAAAGGAAGAATCTCAAGTTGAAGAGCTTCCCCAGAATGAGAAGGTTGAAGAGGTGCAAAAGCCGGAACTCAAGCAGCTCCCAACTCACCTAAGGTATGCATTTTTGGGTGAGGAGGGACGTTATCCGGTGATTATCAATAATACGTTAAGGAATGATGAAGAGCAGAAGCTTTTGAGGGTACTTAGAGACCACCAATCTACTATTGGGTGGAAAATTTCAGATTTGAAGGGCATTAGTCCCTCCTTTTGCACACACAAGATACTTGTGGAAGAAAACTTCAAGCCGGTCGTACAACCTCAGAGAAGACTAAATCCAATCATGAAGGAAGCTGTGAAAAAGGAGGTGATGGAGCTTCTAGATGCAGGGATCATTTACCCAATCTCAGACAGTGCATGGGTAAGTCCGGTGCATGTTGTACCCAAAAAGGGGGGCACTACTGTGGTAGTGAATGAGAAAAATGAGATGATACCTACTAGAACCATCACGGGGTGGCGAGTATGCATTGACTATCGAAAACTTAATGATGCAACTCGCAAGGATCACTTTCCCCTCCCCTTCATTGATCAGATGTTGGAAAGGTTAGCTGGTCATGAGTACTATTGTTTCTTGGATGGGTACTCTGGTTATAACCAGATTGTGGTGGACCCAGAGGATCAGGAGAAAACTTCTTTTACTTGCCCATTTGGGGTATTTGCTTATAGAAGGATGCCCTTTGGTTTGTGTAATGCTCCAGCAACATTCCAAAGGTGCATGCTTGCTATCTTTTCTGATATGGTGGAGAAGTTCATTGAGATCTTTATGGATGACTTCTCGGTCTTTGGGTCTTCATTTGATAATTGCTTGGAGAATTTGGCATGTGTGCTTCAAAGATGCCAAGATACCAACCTTGTCCTTAATTGGGAAAAATGTCATTTCATGGTAAGGGAAGGTGTGGTGTTGGGACACAAGATTTCCTCCAAGGGAATTGAAGTTGATAGAGCAAAAGTGGAGGTGATTGAAAAGCTGCCACCTCCAAAAGATGTGAAGGGGATCCGGAGTTTCCTTGGGCATGCCGGATTCTATAGGAGATTCATTCGTGATTTCTCCAAAATTGCTAAGCCCTTGTGTGACCTCTTGGTCAAGGATGTATCCTTTGAGTTTACTGCTTTATGTTTAAATGCATTTAATACTTTGAAGCGTAAACTAGTTACAACACCTATAATAACTGCTCCCAATTGGGAACATCCTTTTGAAATTATGTGTGATGCAAGTGATTTTGCAATAGGGGCTGTCTTAGGGCAAAGAATAGATAAATTGGTCCATGTGATATATTATGCTAGCAAAGTCCTTAATGATGCACAACTCAATTATTCAACTACTGAAAAGGAGCTTTTAGCAGTTGTGTATGCATTGGACAAGTTTAGACAATATATCATAGGGTCCAAGGTTATTATTTTTACTGATCATGCTGCAATAAGGCACCTGATGACAAAACAGGATGCTAAGCCTAGACTAATCCGTTGGATTTTGTTGCTTCAGGAATTTGATGTTGAGATTAAGGACAAGAAAGGAGCAGAAAATGGAGTGGCAGACCATCTATCTAGGTTGCTTAACTTGGATGAGGAGGAGAGACAATTGAGTATTCGGGAAGAATTTCCAGATGAAAGGTTGTATGCATTGGCAGAAGTTTCTCCTCCATGGTTCGCCGACATGGCAAACTACAAGGCTAGCAAGATTGTTCCATCCGGCCTTACCTGGCAGCAGAGAAAGAAGTTCTTCAGTGATGCCAAGCATTATGTGTGGGAGGACCCGTATTTGTTTAAGCATTGTGCAGATGGTCTCCTGAGAAGATGTGTCCCACAATTCCAGGTGGAGGACATCTTATGGCATTGTCATGGTTCTGACTATGGGGGTCACTTTGGAGGAACAAGAACAGTTGAAAAAGTCCTCCAAAGTGGATTCTATTGGCCTACAATTTTCAAGGACGCTAGAAGCTATGTGGAGAGGTGTGACAGGTGCCAAAGAGTTGGAAACATCTCTAGAAGGCACGAATTACCCCTAAATGGCATCTTGGAGATAGAGATTTTTGATGTGTGGGGCATAGACTTTATGGGACCATTCCCACCCTCATTTTCATACCGATATATCTTAGTTGGGGTGGACTATGTGTCTAAGTGGGTGGAAGTAGTGGCAACGACAACAGATGACTCAAGGGTTGTCACTGATTTTGTGCGGAAGAATATTTTTGCACGTTTCGGTGTCCCGAGGGTTGTAATCAGTGATGGTGGTTCTCACTTTTGCAACAAGAAGCTGGACAGTGTCTTAGCAAAGTATGGGGTGACCCACAAAGTTGCTACCCCTTACCATCCACAAACCAACGGTCAGGTAGAAGTATCCAACCGTGAGTTGAAGAGAATATTGGAAAAAACTGTCAATTCCTCACGGAAGGACTGGTCCAAGAAATTGGATGATGCCCTTTGGGCATATAGAACAGCTTTCAAGACTCCAATAGGTCATTCTCCGTACCAATTGGTGTATGGTAAGGCCTGTCATTTGCCTGTGGAATTAGAGCACCGATCATTTTGGGCTATCAAGGCCCTCAATTTTGATTACAAAGAAGCTGGTGAAAAGAGGCTGCTTGATTTGAATGAACTCGACGAGATCAGGATGCAAGCATATGAAAATGCAAGGATCTACAAGGAAAAGACCAAGGCTTGACATGATAAGCATATTGTGCCTCGTGTGTTTGAACCTGGCTAGAGTGTTCTTTTGTACAACTCGCGGTTAAAGTTATTTCCGGGTAAGCTGAAATCCCGGTGGTCTGGACCTTTCAAGGTCAAAACTGTTTCTCCTCATGGAGCGGTAGAGTTGGAAGGCGATAACCCTAAAAGGATTTTCAAGGTGAATGGCCAAAGACTTAAACACTACATGGGAGGAGAGTTTGACAACAATAGAGTGGCTTTGCAGCTGAATTAGCCCCTTAGGGTGCATTGGGTCAGGCTCGGGACGTTAAACAAGCGCTTTTTGGGAGGCAACCCAACTTATATCCTTTTATGCATTTCATTGTAGCTAGTTGCATATAGTTTACATGTTGGTAGGAAATTTTGCATTAGGATGCATTTAGGACTTAGAGCATGTAGTTTCTGCATTAATTCTGCATAAAACCCATTGTGCATAAATCGCTTAGCTAATTTTATTCGCTTAGCGAATGATGCAGACCAAAAATTCTGTATCTGTCTGAGTTGCGTAGCGAACGTTGTTCGCTTAGCGAATCAGACCACACAAAAAGAGAGTCTCTCGGGTTCGCGTAGCGAACCTAGTTAGCTTAGCGAATTTGGCATACACAAAAAAATGAGCTTCTCGGGTTCGCGTAGCGAAAATGTTTCGCTTAGCTAATGTGACATACACAAAAAAATGAGGTTCTCGGGTACGCGTAGCGAAAATGGTTCGCTTAGCGAATATGGCATACCAAAAGTAAGGCTTCTCGGGTTCGTGGGGCGAGAGTGATTCGCTTCGCGAATCTGGGCCGTGACTCGTTTCATTTCCCATATTCGCTTAGCCAATTAATTTCGCTAAGCGAAACTAGGGTTCCTGAATTGGGGATTTTACCTGATTCGCGTAGCGAATAAAATTCGCGTAGCGAATGGCTTGTCTTATATAATGGCTTCGCGAGACAGAGCCGAGTTCATTTCAAACTCTTATCTTCACTCTCGCGCGCGCCCAAGCTTCCCCAAGTTCCCCAAGGTGCATTTCGGGCAAGACCTTCTCATTCCTCTCCACATTCTCTCTTCTAAGCATCAAAGGTAACTTTTGAACCGATTGAATCCTTTCCACAACCTCTGTTCTTAAACCATGTTCTTGAAAACACATTTTGATGATGATGCTTAGTTAGAGAGAGGATATTTGATAATGCCTGATTGAGTTATACATTGTATCATTGTTGAGAGATTTTGAAAGTAAGTTAGTTTTGGGATTTGGTCTGAATAAGAAATATGGTCTGGGGGTTTGGATTTGAAGTTCTGAAATTGACATGGGGAGATTTTATGCTCTAGGTACTGATGCCTAGTGTGTGTGTTCTGACTCCATATTGATATACATTGATTGTTTTGGGACTTTTCTGAGTTTCAGGTTATGGCTCCGCCACGGGGTGAAAAGCAACCTCTTAGACAGAAAAAGAGGAAATCTGTCTTGCCCAATCAAACTCATGCGGGCTCGTCTTCGCACGGTACTGATGAGGTTCCCATTTTTCGTTCTCCTGAACATGAGCAGCACTATGAGCTGATAATCAAGAAACAGTTTGTCTCGGAGAGACGAGTCCAATTGTTCAATGTTCAGTTTTTGGAAGTACAAAAGGTTATCACTGATAGGGGTTGGAAGCGATTTGTTGAATTTCCTGAGAGAGTGGACATCAAACTCATTAAGGAGTTTTATGCAAATGCTTACAACCCCAGACCGGAAGATCAGAAGTTTGTCTTTGCCATCCGAGGGCGTACGATCATGTTTGATGCTGATGCACTAAATGCCTTCTTTGGCATTCAGAAGACCTGGCGAGGAAAATGCCAGTATGAGCGGCTGCCATCTATAGAAGAGATAGCTGCTGAGGTATTGGACGTTTGCTGCGTCCCTGGGGCACAGTTTGAAATGGGACCTCATGGGAATATATTGCGGTTGAAGAGGCCAGACTTGAAACCGCTAGCACGGGTGTGGAACGCTTTTATCCATTCAAATCTCCAGCCTAGCTCTCATGACTTCACAATTCCGGTACCGAAGATCAAGTTGCTGTATGCCATCATGGGTGGCAAGACTATTGATGTTGGGGGTATCATTGCACTAGATATGCAAACTAGTGCTAATGCTCTGAATATGAATGCGTTGGGCCATCCATTCTTGATTACTGAGTTGTGTGCTCAGGCTGGTTTAGAGGTTCCGAAGGAGGTGGATGTAAAGTTCAAAAAGCCGATTGATGCTGATTACATTCAAAGATACTGCTTTAAAGAAAGAATGCAAGTAAGGAGGCAGCACGAGCCGATTCCTGCACGTCGGTACATGACATTGACAGAGCAAACTCGTTTACTGACCCTCCAGCACAGTGAGGTCATGAGTTCTTTGGCTGCCTCGAGAGAGCTTACTAGAGAGCAGCATCGGGCTATGCGGGAAGGCAGAGATATGGCTTTTCCTACTGAGGCTGAGCTACCGTCTATTCATGGCTGGCGTGACTGGTCTCGGGACGAGACTGATGCTCCAGCAGGTGGTGGGGCCGACGCTCAGCAGGCTGGTGGATCTGGTAATATTGACTCGGGAAATGAGTCAGATGATGTGGACCCAGATTTGCAGACTCAGGAGGATCTTGATGAGATGTTGTAGCTGTGCAGCTTTATTTCATCAGTTTGTTCTTTAGTGGTTGTGTTCTGTGAAAACTCCGCTCTACTTATGTATTTCATGAGTATCATAGAAACACTTTTATTTGCTTTCATTTTGTGGTGTGCAATTGACATGGGATACCCGGTTTGGGTTTTATTTTTATAATGTCATGCATTTCTTTTCTATTGAGTTGAACAGGTGCCATGAGCATACTTGCCTCCGGTTGAGCTAAATCGGAGAGGATAGATGAGGAGAAATTGGTGAGAAATGTGAAAGCACGCAAAGGGTTCTTCATTGAACCTTTAAGATTTGTTTTCTTAACCTCTCTCTTCTATTTTCGAATTGCGTTTATCATAGCTTTATGCGCTTGTGTCTTGCCAATTCCTATTATTTTTTTCTTTTTTTTTTTTTTGCTGTTGAACGATCGAGTCTTTGAGTCGTTTTGTTAGAGTCGTAGCAAGTTTGATTTGATCTGATTTTATATGACCTATGAATTTTGATTTGGAATTGATAAATATGCATTGTCCCTTAAGTGACTAGAAAAGACTTGCGTGGTACCTTGAGAGATATGCCAAAAAAAAAAAAAAAAAACATTGCAACACTGGAATCTTGATAAGTTTAGGGTTGGGATACTTAGCATGACTATCTTAGAGAAGGGTCTTTAGTGTGTCCTGGTGAGGAAAAATTTGGGCCTTAAATTTCAAATCGTTATGAGAGAGTAGCTTTTAAGTTACATTCTCTTAGGTTTGCCTGATTCTTAACTTGATCGAATGAATATGTGTTGCATAATATGATTGAGGCCTTTTGTTCTATAAAAGCTAGTGGCCATATAAGCTCACCTGAATTGATTGAATATCTTTTGTTAGCCCATTTGAGCCATAGCCTGTTCTTGATAACCTCATCTATGAGCTACAAATCTGAAAAACCATGTTACCCAACCTTTATGGATTAGAGGAGCATTGGTATACGTTAGGAAGGGAATCAAGTACTAAGTTTGGGGTGGCAAGAAAAAAAAATATAGAGAAATTACGAAGTGTGACCGTTCAAGTATTGTAAAATAAAAAAATAAAAAAAACAGTGCAGCAAAGTTGCATGAAAAGTTAAATATATACTTGAATGGTGGAAAAAAAAAAAAAAAGGAAATGCCCATGCTCCTTTGATTTGTAAGGTTAAGCTAGTTATCCTTTCCTAACCCTACCTCTTACCTTGACCTCATTACAACCTTGCAAAGCCCTCTTGATTATGCATTCATATATTGTGTGGGATCTATGTTGAGATGATAGGCAAACCATGGAGTTATGTGCTTAAATTGTGAAAAATATTTTGCAAACACAAGGCTAGATACTTGAGAGTTTGAGAGAAATAAATCAACCTTGTGAGGATGAGACCCTGATTCTTTATTTTTTATGCTAGGTGTTTTCAAACCTTTACTTGATGGATGATGGTGTTTGTGAAAAATGAAACTTAGGGCTATCTCTTGAGTGATTTAACTTGTCAAAATTTTGATCTTGAGGGGACTTTGTATTTTTGAAAGAAAAGAAATTGTGAAGAATGCATGATGATTAGGTCCATTGAACTTGCTATGGTTAAGTCTTTGTTTGAGTCTTTATGCTGTATTAGTTTGCTTGAGGACAAGCAAAGTTCAAGTTTGGGGTATTCTGATAACCCACTGGATTATCTAGTTTTAACTATGATTTATCCGTGGAATTGATAATAAACGTTGAGTAAACTCTCAAGTGTTCCCATATTTGTCTTTGATTGTTCTTAAGTAGTGTCTTGAGTCTTATTTAGTTGTTTTAGTATTTTTTCCATTATTTTGAGTCAGTTAGTCGTAATTGGGTGTTTATGCTTTCAAATGCTCAATTATAGTCCAAGAAGTGGAGCTTTGGAAGCAAGGAAGAAGAGAAGGAAGAAGAGCTGGAGTTGCTGGAAAAAGCCCATCCGCTTAGCGAATGTAATCCGCTTAGCGAATTATGAACTTTTGGGCTGGGCCTATTTTGTAATATTCGCTTAGCGAATGTAATCCGCTTAGCGAATCGATGCGTCCAGAATTGTATTTAGCTTAACTTCTAATCCTAATTGAGGGATCTTCCTTTTTCTTAAGCTGCGATTAGCGCCGTTAATACATTATTTTTGCTACTTTGGATTGAGGATGGTGATGGATTATGGATTCCTTTCAATTCAATTGATGTTTTCTTCTACCATCATGAATTAAACTCCCTATTCTAGGGTGAAGATGTAACCACTTATGAAGGTTTGGTGATTTTATGGCATAATACTAGTTTCTCTTCTTATCTTTTATGTTTATCTTCTTAATTTCATGCTTTCGATTATAGTTGCAAATATAATTGAATGAGCTGCTTATCATATTGAGACCGGAAGGAGATTTATGTGTTAAGAGCATTGAGGATAAGCCATAGGATAAATTGAGACCGGAAGGAGATAGGGTTCTATGCAATTTTATAGAGATTCATAAATCTTAATGAGCTTCTTGATAAATGATCATCATAGGAATATAGTTGATTAGAGATTAAGGGGTGTGCTTTAGTGTTCTTGGAAAAGACATTAGAGTAAATTAGGAATCTTGTTTGATAATTGATTTTGATAAGAAATTAGAATGTTATGCCGTAATTGATCCAAACTGGAATTCGTATATGAAGAGGGATTCTTGTCTATGAGAATCCGGATTCATAGGTTGGTGAAGTCGGAGCCCTAGAGCTTTCTCCATCTGAAGTAAACACTATCTTTCATTCTTGCTATTTTAATCTTGATTTTCTTTAATTCTAGAAAAATTAGTCTTTTAGCTTATAATTCTGAAGACTCAATTTGGGCGTTCAAATAGTTATTGATAGTGAGAAGTGGTACTTGGCTACTCCAATCCCTGTGTTCGATACTCGGAACTCTTCAGTTCCTATTACTTGCAACAAATTAGTACACTTGCTAATTCTGTCCATCAGTAGCCCCTGGGTGAAAACTCAACTTGCTCTTATGCTCTTCCTCCAAAATCATATTCTTAACTTCACTATCCTCAGGCACACAGATTCGATCTCCAAATCTGATAAGACCATCCGAACCTCTCTTAAACTCAAACGTTTCACCTTCCTCGATCGACTGATTAACCTTTTTAAGGTACTCATCCTCAGCTTGTCTTATCCAAACCAGATTCAAGAAATCGCTAGTAACCTCAATCATCCCAAGATTCATCTTATCCTTGACGATTTCTACGTCCAGATTTAGATCTCTAAATTGCTCTAACAACTCAAACTCTCGCTCCATCATTGCAGATACGTGTAGGGACTTCCTACTGAGCGCATCCGCTACGACATTCACCTTTCCTGGATGGTATTGCAGGTCGAATTCATATTCCTTTACGAATTCCATCCACCTCCTCTGCCTCATGTTCAACTCCTTCTGGTCGAACAAATACTTTAGGCTCTTATGGTCGCTAAATACAGTAAATTTAGCACCATACAGATAATGTCTCCATATCTTTAATGCAAACACTATCGTAGCTAGCTCCAGATCATGAGTCGGGTAGTTCCGCTCATGCACTCCCAACTGTTTAGAGGCATACGCCACCACTCTTCCTTCTTGCATGAGAACAGAACCCAATCCTTGATATGACGCATCACAATATACGTCCAAACGTTCTAACGGGTCTGGCAAAACCAATACCGGCGACGTAGTCAACCGACGCTTCAGTTCTTCGAAACTTTGCTCACAAGATTCCGTCCACTCGAACGCCTTTACTTTGCTCGTCAATTGCGTCATAAGCAATGCAATCTTAGAGAATCCCTCAATAAACCGCCTGTAGTAGCTCGCCAAACCAAGAAAACTGTGAACCTCGCTCATAGACTTTGGGCTTTCCCACTTGACTACCGCTTCAACCTTGGCAGGATCCACCATGATTCCATCCTTGTTGATCATGTGTCCTAGAAACTTTACTTCTTCCAACCAGAACTCACACTTGGATAACTTAGCATATAACTGCCTATCCTTCAGTACTTGCAACACTACTCGAAGACGCTCTTGATGTTTCTCTCTATTCGGAGAGTAGATAAGGATGTCGTCGATAAACACGACAACAAACTTGTCTAGGAACGGTCGAAAAATCCTGTTCATATAATCTATGAACACAGCCGGAGCATTAGTCACACCAAACGGCATAACCAAATACTCGTAATGCCTATACCAACTTCAAAAAGCAGTCTTCGGTATATCCTCCTTCCTTACTATGATTTGATGGTATCCAGATCGCAGATCGATCTTGGAAAACATAGTTGCTCCCCTCAACTGATCCATCAACTCATCTATCCTTGGCAATGGATACTTATTCTTTATCGTCACTTTATTGAGCTGACGATAGTCCACACATAACCTTGAACTCCCATCCTTCTTCTTGACGAATAGTATCGGAGCTTCCCATGGCGATGCACTAGGCCTGATGAACTCCTTGCTTAGCATTTCATCCAACTGTTTCTTCAACTCCGTCAACTCCGCTGGAGACATTCGATAAGGTGTTATCGAAATAGGTCCAGTTCCTAGTACAAGATCTATGGTAAACTCAATCTCCCTTTCCGGTGGTAACCCTGGAACATCATCCAGAAACACCTCCGGAAATTCCCGCACAACCGGCAGTGCTTCCATGTTCGGAGTTTCCTTTGCTTCCAAGGAGAACAGTACCACGCACTCTCCAGATCCTACATCCTTCAGAATGCTTTCATTAGCAGGCGTCAATCCAGATTGCTCAGAGAAACAAAGAGTCTTATTAGAACAGTCCAAAATCACATGGTTAGCCGAAAGCCAATCCATGCCTAAGATAACATCAATCTGCTGCATAGGCAGACAGACTAGGTCAACAATGAAATGTCTGTTTTCTACTATGGTAGGGCATTTCAAACACACAAACAGGGTAGTCAATGAATCACCAGTAGGTGTGGAAACAGTATAGGGCAAATATGACACTGGTAACCCTAAATGATCCATGCACTCCACAGAAATAAACGAATGAGTAGCCCCCGAATCAAATAACACAGATAAGAGTTTACCCGAAACTAAACACTTACCTTGGATCAGATCTGGGCATCGAGAGGATTCAGCTCCCCTCACGGTAAACACCCTTCCTGCAGCTTATTGTCTCGCCATCTGTCCAGTCACACCAAACGGTCTTGCATTTCCCTGTCTAAATATATGCAGGCCGCGGAGTTACAGCGATCCCCGACCGCTATGGAGTTGGTGGAAAAGACCAAAAAGTTAAAGTCGGGGGAATGGGTCAATGATAAGGGTGGTAACTATACAGTATGTAAAAAACAAACTTAATTAAAACTTGTGATTTATTATTACTTGTTTATATTATAATTTTAACTAATGATCTTCTATTATACTTCACAGGACACATATAATCATAGGTGGGATGAGGTCATATCACGTGCCTCACAAGATTAGGTTTTATCTGGTGAGGGCCCTCGATCTCTGATCTCCGTCGACGACAATGTCATATATTTGGAGGTCGTCGGAGGTAGGAACAAGAAGGGGCACGTGTATGGCCTCGACCACTTGGGCGAGGAGTTTATTGCCTCATCATCTGGCACGCCTACTTCGTCTTACGCAGGTACCGTCCCTTCAGAGCAGATGAAAGGCTACACCTTATGGGTGGACTTGTGATCCATGTTGTTGATGGTGAAGGATTCATATAATGCCTAAGTATAAGCTTTCAAAGGTTGCGAATGATCAGAGACTGAGTGAACCAGAATTGAAATGTTAACTTTGGCTATAGAACGAGTGTCCTTAGAACTGGTATCAGTAGAGGAAAGAATTACAATGAATCCCATATGAATGGGAGTATTGTCTCTTGATAGAACTTAAGACAGTGACCAGCAGAGATGAGTAAGACAGATGAGGTTAGACTCGGTCGCAACGACCACTATCTGGTAAGGCATATGATAAATATGTTTGGCCTGCTGGCTCACGAGGCGAGCCATGGTTTCGCGCAGCGAGGCCGAGACGCTATATTTTACTTCACAGACATACCCTCTGGCTCGTGAGGCGAGCATTTATTTGCGTCGCGAGGCGGAAAGGCTATTTTTACTGCTCGGGCTAGTCTTCTGGAATGCGAGGCGAGCATTCGGTCGCGAGGTGGATATAGTTGGCTCCTTGTTTGATGCTTCTAAAATTTGAGGACTTGGACTAAGTTTGATATTGAGTTTGGATTTTCTCTTAGATATTGAAACTGTTAAGTGAGCTTATTGGGATTCAAAGTGCATTAGAACTTGTTGATGAGATCAAGGCAAGTAGTACCGGAATGAAGATTAGTCTAAGTGTTTGACAAGTAAGGAAAGTCAACTTAAGTGCTTGATCACTAAAGTAATGCTTAGAAGTAAGACTGGAAATAAGTCTTTCGTGAAGGATTGGTAGTAGAGAATGACGGTCTAATAGGCCAGTGAAAGAGGGAATGATTTTCCCGATAGTCGAGGGATGAATGAAAGACGGATGATTAAGTTTCAGGAGTGATTTTGATTTCTCCAAGAGAGTGGAACCGTGTTGACATTGTTTCCTTGACGAGACAATGTGCCGTCACACAAGGGTGTGCATTTTGTTGAGTTCTAATCAGGTTAAGGCCTTGTGAGAACTCACGTTTAGAGAAAGGTACTTGTATTCATGTCTACATGTCATTAGCCCTTTTGGGATTGTGTTGGACATTTGAACGATGTGCCTGTCTGGGAAGATTTTTAGGATAAATTTTCTGAGGATATTCCGAGTTGCATTGCAAAGGGACGTTGAGTTCTTGATTGATCTAGTTTCTAGATTCAATTAGATCTCCATCGTTTGTGTAGAATATTACCTACGAAGCTGGCCGGATTGAACTTCATGAAGTGGAATTTCGTTTGGTTCTTGTGATATTCGTCATCATTGGCGATGTTCGTGTTTACTCTAGTAGTCACGAAGAATATGAGGAGACTCTGCGTCGTGTGTTACGGACCCTACGCGAGAAGAGTTGTCATGAAGTCACTTAAGTACGAGTTTGCCTCGATGGTGGTAAAATTCTTAGGATATGCGATCTCGGATGAGATTTGTACTCACACTCCCATGTATTAGACATTTGAGTAGATTGGTTTGATAGTAACCTTTGGCCTGAACATTTCATGTCATTCCATCGAAAGATTTGTTATGACTATTTCTTGAGTTGTAACACAGTCAAATTCTTGATACTGGAAGTTTCTCGATGAAACTTAGTCGAATCATTTTTACTGTTGGTAACTGTGATCCAGTCTGAAATTTTTGCCAGACTATTTATCTTTTGATTCCCCGATTTGTTGGAAGGTTCTTATGAAAGAAGGGACTTTATTAGAGTCATGGTTGTAAACATGTATTAGCTATGCATTTTTACACTCACGAACCTACTGAAGAATCTTTTTACATACTGGATATTCTTGTACTTGTTTTCGAGAGATAAAATCCTTCTATATACCTTCTTATGACAGTAAAACCAAGAAAATTTCCTCTGTTGAGAGTCTCTTTTGTCGAAATATTTCTTTTCTTAATCTTCGAGGACCAAGTAGCGACTAAGTTCAACCGATTGCCCTCAACTCAAGTGGACAATTAAGAAAATGTTTCGATCTTTGAAGGACTGGTTGGGAGTAAGTGTATTACTCTAACTATGAACATCCTGTTAGCCAGGGTAGACGAGAAGTGATGGGAGTTTTGTTAAGGTATGGTGTGGTGGATAAGATGTAGAACCTGAGGATTAAGAAGATCCTGTCCAGTTTTGAGTCACGAAATTTTGAGGACGAATTTTTTTTTTTTTTAGAGGGGTAGTAATATAATACCCTGATTTTTCAAAGCTCTCTAGAGCTAATTAATCAGTATTTATATGTTTGTATTTTATTAAAGAACCTAGAGAGGGTAATAAAAATAATCCAAGATCATATTCATGCTCAACGTTATCGTACGAAGCTACGATTAAATTTTGAGCTGAAAACTCAAAGGAGCCCGATTTACGATTTTGTACTGATATTATGGTTTTACTGCTCAGGAGTCCTCAGATGGTCCCTTGAACGAGACAGTAAGTCTTAGAATTCGATTCTCTGCGTTTTGGTTAAATTTCACAAAAATCACTTCCTGGTCTTCGTTCGAGCGAAATCCTCAATCAGGTGACGAATGGAGCCGCATACGGACTAACCGGGACCCGCCAATAGATAATATTGATATAAAATCATGTCAAATCACTTGAGAGAATATGCCAGAGTCATCATGATGTTCGAAAATATTGGGACGCAAAATGACCAAAATACCCCTAACATAACCTTTTTTCACTTTTACCATTTTACCCTTGAAGGAAATGACCATTTTGCCCTTAAGTGACCTTTTTTATTGGCTGGTCAGCCCCATTTCAGCCCCAAATCCACGCATAGAACAGCCCCCATTGAGCTCCAAGACTTCATCTTCTTCCATGGAGAGAAAACTCCATTTTTGCTAGAGAAAAAGCTTGAATCCATGAAAGAAAAGCTTGATTCCTAGATCAATCTTCATCATTCTTTTGGTAAGATCACTTCTATGATCTCTTAGCTTCTTGAATCTCTTCCTATCTTGAGTTCAAACCTTGATTTCATGAAAATCAAGTTTATGATCAAAAACATAAAAAATTCATAGAAAATTGTAGAAAAATCCTTTTAATGGGAAACCAATTTCTTTGAGCTCACTTCATCATCCTCTACCTAAACCCAAGAGCATAGGATCAAACTCTCATCCTAGCCCTTTTTTCCCAAAGTGGCCGAACCCTATGTTCTTGGGTGAATAGTGTTTTTGTTCAATTTTTTATTTCTAACCCTATATAAAGACGGATGACAAGTTTCAGGAGTTAGGCTGTGCGTTGAAATTGTTTCCTTGATGAAACAATGTGTGTTGACACACAAGGCCGGATTGGGAAATTGCATTGTATTTTAATAAAGTAAGAAAAAGAGGTATACTACCAGATCCTTATGATCTAGCGGATATGGCAGACCCACCACCACCACCGCAATACAGACCTTTGGGAGATTATTCTCTTCCACGTGTGGACGACTGTAGTTCCACAATTGTGAGACCACCTATTGATGCTAATAATTTTGAAATCAAGCCCACTGTTATCAACTTGATTCTGCAAAATCAGTTTGAGGGGCGAGATAATGAAGATTTTCATTGGCACATCACAAGATTTTTGGAGATTCTGGATATCTCCAAGCAACAGGGTTTTTCTAATGATGCATACCGGTTGCGAGTTTTTCCTTTCTCTTTACGGAATAGAGCTCGTGACTGGTACAATTTTATGAACCCGGGAAGCATCACCACATGGGATGATATAGCTCAGAAATTTCTGATGAGATTCTTTTCTCCTCAAAAAGCAGCATCTTTTACAAAATGCCATTCAGTCCTTCAGGCAGCAGGAAGGGGAATCTTTAAATGAAGCCTGGGAACGTTATCATATTATTTTGAGGAGATGTCCAAGCTCATTCTTTGATAAGTGGAGGAAAGTGAACTATTTTTATACTAGTCTTCTACCTGAGATCATGCAGCATTGTGATGCTGCAGCTTGTGGTTCAGTGAATACGAAGTGAGTAGAAGAAGCTTGGGTTTTACTTGAGAAGATGGCTGATAATGATTATCAGAGCAGAGGTAGTGAGAGGAGTGTGTACCCACAGAGAAGGGGTGGCAATGAAGTTGATGCAAAGACTTATGAAGCAATATTAGCTTAGAATAAACTTCTCCAGCAAAATCTTGCTGTTTCTAAGCGCTCAGTCAATGATGCCAATGAATGTCAGGTAACTTGTGCTTTCTGTAATGGAAACCATGATAGTGCATTGTGTCCAGGTGATCAATTCTCTCAGTCGATTCGTGTCATAACTTTTATGATACAAACCAAAATGGGCAGAATGACTATCTGAGGTAGCAAAACAATTCTTACTCCAACAATTATAATTTTGGTATGAGGAATCAACCAAATTTCTCTCAGAGTAATTATGGGAATCAGGGATAGCAGAAACAACCTTAACAACCTTATGGCATTCAGGTTCTACCAAGATTCACGCGTTACAGCCCCCATATTGCAACACCCTTTCCCGAGTGTCACATTCCTGAACGTTTATAAGGTCGAAAATATTTACTAATGCGGAAAATAAGAATTTTCTTTTTCTTTTCTTTTCATAAAGATGTAATGGGATTAGTAAAGGTAATAAATAATACTAATAAGTGAACTTAGGTTCACCATGCATTACTATGACATACTGTATTATAAATACAGAAATAGAAAACGGAAAACAGAAACATCAACATTACTGTATATAGACATAAGGAATAAAATAAGTACTAGGAGTCGTAGCTCCCAAAAGGTACTACAAAAACTAACATAGTCTGGCCGACAGCAAAACTAAAACAGCAAAAGAGTCCACCTCCGAACTCAAAGGGACTGCTGAACCAAATCATCATCGCGTCCATCTGTTCAAGCAGCAACAGCAAGTACTAGCAGAAAACATACAGATATGGGTGAGATTCCCGTTCATCAACACAACAAAACAGCAGTAGCAAAAACGGGACGACTCACCAGGTAAAAGCGTACCCAACATGTTAAACAGTTAAACAACATACTAAAACTCTCAATATAAATCATGTTAAACAGTTAACAGTATAATATAATGCATTCTTAAACAGAACAGCGATGTATAACAGTAAAGGTAAACATCCACAAGCATGCAATGCAGTGCAATGTACATGACTCAATGCCAATGTCACTGGATACTACTCTGACCCCTACTCCATGGAGCTAACAAAACATTCCCAGAAGGTCACCCATCCCATAATTACTCTAAGTCAAGCACGCTTAACTATAAGGTTCTTATGTTCTAAGCTCCCGAAAAGAAGATAAATCTTGTTGGTATGGGAAGTGCCAATCAATTCTCATATGCCTTCCCTTAGCTATATAGTCCCATACCTGCATAGCCTCAGGATTCCTTCCACTGTACAGTCCTATACCTGCACAGCCTCATGATCCCTCTCATTCCAGTTATCACAAGACAGAAACAATTGAACGATTAACCTGGATCCGAATCATCGGTCCGTCATCGAACTACTATTTCAAAACCAAAACGTTTCATGTTTGTGTTTACGTCTTATGAATAATGTCTCAAGTCCTAAGCATTATGAATAAGGATTGAGAATCCTCTTAGACGAGTCTTTAAGCCTTTCTAAGATATTAATCCTTGATTTTCAATTAAGGAAATAAGTGTTGATTCACTTAAATCTTATGAAGTCATTGACGTACTAAGTCATCAATGGTATAGTACATGGTCTTGTTCCACCACATACCATACTTAATTAATCCTTGTCTTCAACTCTAAGTTAATTACTTAACTTAGGTTTTTCACGCGTAAAACTTTACGATTGAGTTAGAAAACTCCTTTTGTAAACCAAACAACTTTTACAGTTGAAAACTCATTTGATTTGAAACAACATATGAACTACTTACTTCATTTCTAGCATTTTCTGAAACATGAAATTCGCTAAGCGGAATTCCATTCGATTAGCGAAAATGAGGCAGTAATGCCTCCTTTGGAACTCCTCTGCATCGCTTGGCGAAACATAATTCGCGTAGCGAAGTTTGTTATATTCGCTTAGCGAATACGTATTCGCTTAGCAAGATTGGAGGCGGTTACACCTCTTTTGAAACTCCTCTGGATCGCTCGGCGAAACATCATTCTTGTAGCGAAATTCTGTGGATTCGCTTAGCGAATATTAATTTGCTTAGCTAAAGTGAGGCAGTGATGCCAAACTTAGAATTCCTCTGTTTTCGCTTAGCGATGGTAAATTCGCTTAGTGAAAATTTGCCTTAAAACGAGACATTAACCTTATGGAACTATTTTGATTCTCTTCATGAAAACACCTCTTGTCTCATTTTGAGTCACTTGATTAACTAGATGGACTAAGGATAAGGTATGAAACATGTTTCACTTTGGTGAAAACACTTTGAGATTTAATTCCATTTGATCTTTGGATCAAAGTCACTTAGGGTTTTTCTTTGAAAAACATAAGTTATTAAAACACTTTCCTTACTTGAAAACTTAATTGTTCAAGAACTACTCAAACTCTTCCTTTCCTCAAGGTCATGGCCAAAGGCCTATTAGGAACAAATGTGAAGATTGCTTCACCCTTAAGACAATTACAACTCACAATCACAATGTTCATCTAAATTATGACAAACATCAATAACATATTATTGCATCATAATCAAGCATGAAGTCCATCACACATCATTTGCATCATAATCAAACATAAAAGTCCATACTTGATCTAGTGATCAAAGTATGTTTTTCAACATATATGGAAATGATTTTCATCCAATCACATTATCATAGACATATGCTAGAGCACACTAAAGCATAAACTACACTTATTACACATTGTTCTCCAAGAGAACCAAATTGAATGGTGAACCCAAACCAAAGGGTTTCACCCACACATAAACTAAACAACCGTCTTCACCACCACCATCTTGGTGTGATGAGGTTCAGCCCCCATATCTGTTGAAGAGCAGATTCCCGGATCAAAGTCGGTTGATCGGTTTGTGAACCTCCTGATAGTTGCCACCAACTACAAACAACCAAACAATCAAACATTAAACAACAATCAAGCCAAACTCAACAATTCTCACAAAGAGGATTTCGGCCACCCTAGGGTAAAGATGTTAGGAATTGATCTTGGTTTTCCATTCATGGATTCAAAGGCATAGGAAATCTAAGGATGAAATCAAGTGTTAGAAATCAAAAATTGATGAAAAATACTATTCATCTTCACCTTGTAGGGTTCGGCCATTTTGTGCTTTTTGAGCTATGATGAGAGTTGAACCATAAGCTCTTGGGTTTAGGTAGAGAATGATGAGGTGAGTTCACAGAAATTGGTCTTACTTCAAAAGGATTTTTCTACAATTTCCTATGGATTTTCAAAGTTTTGGATCTAAGAAATGATTTTCATGAAAATGGATCTTGATCTTGAAATAAAGAGATATTCAAGAAGCTAAGAGATCATAGAAGTGATCTTACCTTAAAATGAAGGAAGATTGCTCAAGGAATCAAGTGATTCCAACAAGAAACCAAGCTTTTCTCAAGGACAACAATGGTGTTTTCTCTCTATAGTTGAAGATGGTGTTCTTGGCTCTTCAAGAAGGGCTGGGCTGCGTGAATGAGAGGGTGTGAGGGCTGAGTTCAGCCTTAAAACAAGTCACTTAAGGGCAAAAAGGTCATTTGCCAATAGGGTAAAATGGTAAAAGTGCAAAAGACTAAGGTTAGGGGCATTTTGGTCATTTCGCGTCTAGATTTTCCCGATCGTCATGACGACTCTGGCATAGTCTCCCAAATGTCCTGGGATGGTGTGGTATCGAGCTTATCCGTTGTCGGGTCTCGTTGAATCCCTTTACGACTCCAAACGCCTCCTGGTTCGATTATACGACCGAATATAATATATTATTATTATTTTTCGGATGTCAGGACAGATTTTAACGAAGATGTAGAGAATAAAATCCCAAGAATTACTGTCTCGTTCACAAGTCCAAATTAGGTCTCGATAGTAGAAAAAGGCTACTACCCGTGAAAAACGCAGACCGGGCTCCGTTTGAGCTTTTGCCCGAAACTTAACCATGGCTTCCTATGGTTGCATAGAACATTCCTATCTTCTCGGAATATTTTATTTCACTCTCTAAACCCTCCAATAAAATATAAGCGTTAAAATACTGGAGAATTAGAAAACATGAAAATCGGGGCGTTACATTCCTACCCCTCTTAAAAGAATTTCGTCCTCGAAATTCCGTGACTTAAAACTAAATCTACTCGGTCGCTGAAGATTAAGGAAAGAAATTTTTCAACAAAGGAAAATTTTTCCTGGTCTTGGTCTCAGAAGAAAGTGCACAAAAGAATTTTACCAATCTGGAATGAATACAGGAATATCCGATATGCAAAAAGATTCTTCAATAGGTTCGAGAGTGTAAAAATGCATAGCTAATACATATTTACATCCATGACTCTAATAAAGTTCCTTCTTTCATAAGAAACTTCCAATAAATTTGGGAATCAAAAGATAAACAGTCTGGCAAAAATCAGACTGGATCACCTTCACGAAAAGTAAAAGTGATTAGACTAAGTTTCATCAAGAAACTTCTGGTATTAAGAAGTTGTTTACGTTACAACTCAAGAGATAGTAATAACAAAACTTTTAGTGAAATAATACGAAAATGTCCAGACCAATGGACACCATATTACCAATTCACTTAATTGTCTAATACATTGAGGAATATGTAGGAGTGTGAACACAAATGTTCCCTTGAGATCAGGCAGCGCTATCACAGGTGAAGTAGTCAACCTTCTCTCTAATCCTTACAAACTTTCCTCACAGGCTTCAGTCCACTCAAACGCTATATCCTTCCTTTGAAATCTCGTGACCCAAAAACTTTACTTCATCGAGCCAAAACTCACACTTGGATAGCTTTGCATACAACTATTTCTCCTTCAGAACCTGAAGAATCACACTAAGATATTCAACGTGTAATTCCTGGTTTCGCGAATAGATGAGTATGTCGTCTATGAAGACAACGACAAACTTACCTAGGTATGGACGAAAGATCCTATTCATGTAATCCATGAGTATAGAGGAGTATTCGTCATACCAAACGGCATTACAAGGTACTCGTAGTGCCCATAGCGTGTCTGAAATGTTGTTCTTGGTACATCTTCTGCCTTCACATGAATCTGATGACAACCCGATCGTAATCAATCTCGGAGAAAACTGCCGCTCTCCTCAACTGATCCATCAAGTCATTTATCCTCGGAAGAAGATACTTGTTCTTAATGGTAACTTTGTTCAACTGGCGCTAATCCACACATAAGCAAGATGTTTCGTCTTTCTTTCTCACAAATAGCACAGGCGTTCCCTACGGCGACACACTGGGTCTAATGAACTGTTTTCCCAATAAGTCCACCAACTGTTCCTTCAAGGTTTCCAACTCAGCAGGTGCCATATGATAAGGTGCCATAGACGTTGGTCCTGTTCCTGGCACAAGATCGATCACAACTCGATGTCTCGAACTGGCGGTACACCTGATACGTCTTCAGGAAAGACTTCCGGAAAATCGTTAGTAACATGTATTCGTCGAACTCCCTCTCTCAAAGAAACGTTTACTTGGTTGGCAGTCCAAATCCAGAGTTATCCGAATTAGGTAAAACTAAGGTTTTGTTTGCACCGTCTAATGGGATATGGTTACAAGATAACCAATTCATCCCTATGATCAAATCCATTTGCGAAAGAGGCAAACAGATTAAATCAATCAAAAACATTCTATCCATTACAGAAAATAGAACAATTCAAACAGACTTTCGCAGTTATAACAGGCTTTGCAGAAAGTGCAAAAATTACCAAATCTAAGGGTAAGGTAAGATACAGATAAGGTTTTACCTTCCACGACGATCTGACCGTGAATCAAGTCTTCCTTTTGAGAAGTCTCAGCATCATCCCCAGTATAAACTCTACTCATTGCCTTAGGCTTCGCTGCTTGCACATCGTTGACAGAATGTCTAGCTTTTGATTGCACACAGTCACGTGAAGTATGTCCTGGCTTCCCACACTTGAAGCATATGATCCCCTTGATTAAGCATCCTCTGTTGATATGATTGTTCTTGCCACACTTCATGCACTTCTTTGGGGCACTTCCAGATTGACTAATACCCCCACTGCTTCCTCCTACAGAACGTTGTTGTTGACCTTGTTGTTTTGAATATGGTTCCCATCGAGATCTATCATCACGACCATTGGTGCCTTTATGGAACCTAGTCGGTCCAGAGTGACGTTGCCTTCCTCCACGAGTCTTCATCAGATCTTCGATTACGAAGCATTCATCTACCAACACCGAGAACTCTTTGACCTCAAGAGGTTGCACCTCTCCTCGAATCTCGTCCCTTAAACCTTCTTCGAACTTTGTGCACTTCCACTCCTCATCGGGATGAAGATGGAAATACCTCGAAGACTTCAGCAGGGACTCAAAACGATCAGCATATTCTTTGACAGACATTCCTCCTTGACGTAGCTGCAGGAACTCCATGTCTTCCAACTCGTCTTGCACCCGTCAGGAAACACTCGTTCTGAAGAACTCTGTGAGCGACAACTTAAAAGAAAGCAAAAACATTACTATCCTGCCCAATATCGTTCCCCTTCAGAAACAACAATGCGGAGAGTAACAAACAGGTTTTGTCTTCCTTACAGAAACACAACACTAAGAACAAACAACACAAAAGGATAGACCGAAGTCATCATCCTTTCCAACATTGTTTTCTCTCAAAAACAATAACATTGAAAGACAATCAGAGAAAACACAACACAAACAAGACAGACCATAACCTACAAACCCCAAAAAGACTTGGCCAGCTCTGATACCAAATAATGCAACACCCTTTCCCGAGTGTCACATTCCCCAACGTTTATAAGGTCGAAAATATTTATTAATGCGGAAAATACGAATTTTCTTTTTCTTTTCTTTTCATAAAGATGTAATGGGATTAGTAAAGGTAATAAATAATACTAATAAGTGAACTTAGGTTCACCATGCGTTACTAAGACATACTATATTATAAATACAGAAACAGAAAACGGAAAATAGAAACATCAACATTACTGTATACAGACATAAGGAATAAAATAAGTACTAGGAGTCGTAGCTCCCAAAAGGTCCTACAAAAACTGACATAGTCTGGCCGACAACAAAACTAAAACAGCAAAAGAGTCCCCCTCCGAACTCAAAGGGACTGCTGAACCAAACCATCATCGCGTCCATCTGTTCAAGCAGCAACAGCAAGTACCAGCAGAAAACATACAGATATGGGTGAGATTCCCGTTCATCAACACAACAAAACAGCAGTAGCAAAAACGGGACGGCTCACCAGGTAACAGCGTACCCAACATGTTAAACAGTTAAACAACATACTAAAACTCTCAATATAAATCATGTTAAACAGTTAACAATATAATATAATGCATTCTTAAACAGAACAGTGATGTATAACAGTAAATGTAAACATCCACAAGCATGCCATGCAGTGCAATGTACATGACTCAATGCCAATGTCACTGGATACTACTCTGACCCCTACTCCATGGAGCTAACAAAACATTCGGAGAAGGTGAATGGGAGGACATGTTCCGGTTTCTGTCAGCCATGAGCAAGATGCTACAACATTCGTAACGTGCACGTATCTGGCTTTACGGTAACACTCTCGACCAAACATGAAAAGTACAGTATCTAGTAGAGGATATCAGTGTATTGCACGGATTCACCACAACATAGAAGAATCACCAACTGGTCACATGTCAGCCCTTCCAACCCTGATACCTCCAAAAAGACCATTGAAGATCGTCACCGTTAGATTCGCACCCGCATCAAGGAGTAAGCTCAACTCCTAGGCTCAAGGCCTTACAACTATGCACATGAAATGCCAATGCTTACACAAAGCAGATGCGATAAAGCAATGTTTATCCATTGGATAAACCACAAGGTTCACTAAGGTTCTCTTCCTTAGAAACTACACGCGTCTTTTGTTTTATAAAACATTTATCTATCGGATAAATCATTTATCCATCGGATAAATCATTTATCCATCGATAAATATCTCGTGATTCCTTTGGAATGATCCAGACTGCTTTCAGAATCGCCGACTGTCCCCACAAACCAACACAAGTCTTTTCAGCATGTTTTGTCCTCACTCACACGCTTTCTAGGAAACTTCCCAGAAGGTCACCCATCCCATAATAACTCTAAGTCAAGCACGCTTAACTATAAAGTTCTTATGTTCTAAGCTCCCGAAAAGAAGATAAATCTTGTTGGTATGGGTAGTACCAATCAATTCTCATATGCCTTCCCTTAGCTATACAGTCCCATACCTTCATAGCCTCAGGATTCCTTCCACTGTACAGTCCCATACCTGCACAGCCTCAGGATCCCTCTCATTCCGGTTATCACAAGACGGAAACAATTGAACGATTAACCTGGATCCGAATCATCAGTCCGTCATCGAACTATTATTTCAAAACCAAAACGTTTCATGTTTGTGTTTACGTCTTATGAATTTTGTCTCAAGTCCTAAGCATTATGAATAAGGATTGAGAATCCTCTTAGACGAGTCTTTAAGCCTTTCTAAGATATTAATCCTTGATTTTCAATTAAGGAAATAAGTGTTGATTCACTTAAGTCTTATGAAGTCATTGATGTACTAAGTCATCAATGGTATAGTACATGGTCTTGTTCCACCACATTCCATACTTAATTAACCCTTGTCTTCAACTCTATGTTAATTACTTAACTTAGGTTTTTCACACGTAAAACTTTACGATTGAGTTAGAAAACTCCTTTTGTAAACCAAACAACTTTTACAGTTGAAAACTCATTTGATTTGAAATAACATATGAACTACTTACTTCATTTCTAGCATTTTCTGAAACATGAAATTCGCTAAGCGGAATTCCATTCGCTTAGCGAAAATGAGGCAGTAATGCCTCCTTTGGAACTCCTCTGCATCGCTCAGCGAAACATAATTCGTGTAGCGAAGTTTGTTACATTCGCTTAGCGAGATTGGAGGCGGTTACACCTCTTTTGAAACTCCTCTGGATCGCTCGGCGAAACATCATTCGCATAGCAAAATTCTCTAGATTCGCTTAGCGAATATCAATTCGCTTAGCTAAAGTGAGGCAGTGATGCCTAACTTAGAATTCCTCTGTTTTTGCTTAGCGATGGTAAATTCACTTAGCGAAAATTTGCCTTAAAACGAGACATTAACCTTATGGAACTATTTTGATTCTCTTCATGAAAACACCTCTTGTCTCATTTTGAGTCACTTGATTAATTAGATGGACTAAGGATAAGGTATGAAACATGTTTCACTTTGGTGAAAACACTTTGAGATTTAATTCCATTTGATCTTTGGATGAAAGTCACCAAGGGTTTTTCTTTGAAAAACATAAGTTATTAAAGCACTTTCCTTACTTGAAAACTTAATTGTTCAAGAACTATTCAAACTCTTTCTTTCCTCAAGGTCATGGACAAAGGCCTATTAAGAACAAATGTGAAGATTGCTTCACCCTCAAGACAATAACAACTCACAATCACAATGTCCATCTAAATTATGACAAACAACAATAACATATTATTGCATCATAATCAAGCACGAAGTCCATCACACATCATTTGCATCATAATCAAACATAAAAGTCCATACTTGATCTAGTGATCAAAGTAGGTTTTTCAACATATATGGAAATGATTTTCATCCAATCACATTATCATAGACATATGCTAGAGCACACTAAAGCATAAACTACACTTATTACACATTGTTCTCCAAGAGAACCAAATTGAATGGTGAACCCAAACCAAAGGATTTCACCCACACATAAACTAAACAACCATCTTCACTACCACCATCTTGGTGTGATGAGGGTCAACCCCCATACCCGTTGAAGAGCAGATTCCCGGATCAAAGTCGGTTGACCGGTTTGTGAACCTCCTGATAGTTGCCACCAACTACAAACAACCAAACAATCAAACATTAAACAACAATCAAACCAAAATCAACATTTCTCACAAAGAGGATTTCGGCCACCCTAGGGTAAAGAGGTTAGGAATTGATCTTGGTTTTCCATTAATGGGTTCAAAGGCATAGGAAGCTAAGGATGAAATCAAGTGTTAGAAATCAAAAATTGATGAAAAACACTATTCTTCATCACCTTGTAGGGTTTGGCCATTTTGTGCTTTTTCGAGCTATGATGAGAGTTGAACCTTAAGCTCTTGGGTTTAGGTACAGAATGATGAGGTGAGTTCAAAGAAATTGGTCTTACCTCAAAAGGATTTTTCTACAATTTCCTATGGATTTTCAAAGTTTTGGATCTAAGAAATGATTTTCATGAAAATGGATCTTGATCTTGAAATAAAGAGATATTCAAGAAGCTAAGAGATCATAGAAGTGATCTTACCTTAAAATGAAGGAAGATTTCTCAAGGAATCAAGTGATTCCAACAAGAAACCAAGCTTTTCTCAAGGACAACAATGGTGTTTTCTCTCTAAAGTTGAAGATGGTGTTCTTGGCTCTTCAAGAAGGGCTGGGCTGCGTGAATGAGAGGGTGTGAGGGCTGAGTTCAGCCTTAAAACAAGTCACTTAAGGGCAAAAAGGTCATTTGCCAAAAGGGTAAAATGGTAAAAGTGCAAAAGACTAAGGTTAGGGGCATTTTGGTCATTTTGCGTCTCGATTTTCCCGATCGTCATGACGACTCTGGAATACTCTCCCAAGTGTCCTGGGATGATGTGGTATCGAGCTTATCCGTTGTCGGGTCTCGTTGAATCCCTTTACGACTTCAAATGCCTCCTGGTTCGATTATACGACCGAATATAATATATTATTATTATTTTTCGGACTTCAGGACGGATATTAACGAAGATGTAGAGAATAAAATCCCAAGAATTGCTGTCTCGTTCACAAGTCCAAATTAGGTCTCGATAGTAGAAAAAGGCTACTACCCGTGAAAAACGCAAACCGGGTTCCGTTTGAGCTTTTGCCCGAAACTTAACCATGGCTTCCTATGGTCGCGTAGAACATTCCTATCTTCTCGGAATATTTTATTTCACTCTATAAACCCTCCAATAAAATACAAACGTTAAAATACTGGAGAATTAGAAAACGTGAAAATCGGGGCGTTACACATATGATTAATTTTATTTCTCCAAGAGAGTAGGACCTTGTTGAAATTTTTTCCTTGACGAAACAATGTGTGTTGACACACAAGCGTGTGCGTTTTGTTGATTTCTAATTAGATTGAAGCCTGGTGAGAACTCATGTTTAGAGAAAGGTACTTGTATTCATGTTTGCATGTCGTTTGTCCTTTTGGGATTGTGTCAGACATTTGAACGAGGTGCCTGTCTGGGAAGATTTTCAGGATATATTTTCTGAGGATATTCCGAGTCTGCGTTGCAAAGGACGTTTAGTTTTGGTTTAATTAAGTTTTTAGTCCCTGAAAAGTCAGTCAGTTTTGGTTTTGGTCCCTGTACTTTTTTTTGTTGGTTTTGGTCCCTGCAAGTTCCAAAACTTTGGTTTTGGTCCCTGTCATCACTATCCATCTGTTAAGTGTTGACGTGACTAACGGACCATCACGTCAGTACTGTTATGTAGGCTAATTTTATAATATTTAATGTCTCGTATGATTAAATATTAAATTTTTTACATTCTTTTATAATATTTAATGTCACAGAGGTATTCGGAAACCCTATAAATGTTCCTGAATGTTGTCATTTCAGCCTTTCATTCATTTAATAAAAGTATAAAAAATAAATAATAACATTATAATGAAAATAAAGATATTATAATAGCCTACATAGCAGTGCTAACGTGGCAGTACGCTAGCCACGTCAACACTTAACGGATGAATAGTGACGGCAGGGACCAAAACCAAAGTTTTGGAATTTATAAGGACCAAAACCAACGAAAAAAAAGTATAGGGACCAAAACCAAAATTGACTCACTTTTCAGGGACTAAAAACTTCATTAAACCTTTAGTTTTTGATTGATCTAGATTCTAGATTCTAGATTCAATCAGATCTCCATCGCTTTGTGTAGAATATCACCTACAAGCTAATCGGGTTGGACTGCATGAAATGGAATTTCGTTTGGTTCTTGTTAAATTCGTCATCATCGGTAATGTTCTCGTTTACTCTAAATCGGCTGCCCAACACGGATGAACTCGATCAGAGACTGGACTATTCATGATATGGTTGTGACGTGGTACCCCGGAACAATTGGAGTTTGGACCTAAATTGAGAGGCCGAATCATGAGAACAATTGTGTTATGGGAGTATTCGTGGCCTATCGCTCGAAAAAGGGAAGTTCGGAATCTCCGGAGTACATAAATTAGAGAGTTGAATTGAAGTCTCATGCATTCTTTTGACTTATCTTGATGAATGAGTGTGATATTTTGAAAGTGAAATTATTCCATTATGATACTATGTTGATTATTGATACTTTATCGCATGATTGTGTTGATGTATTGTTTGTATGATGCTTTGTTGATGTGGCTATTACGATAAACTTGTGAACGAGTATCTCACTCTTGCATGTACATGTTGGACACCCTGTTGTGTTTTTTGAACACATGTACAGATATTTTCCAACGGTCCTCTGGGTCACTGCGGGACCTTGTAGCTGAGTTCCTTGGTGTTGACAACGAAGATGGGTGGACTGTTGATGACGAGGCCCAGTCTCATTGGGGCAATGCTTGCTAGCTAGTGTGCTCTATTCTTCTTAGAGTTTTATTAGACCAGCTCTTATGATTTTTGACGTGTAAGTCAGGTCCTTTGACCGTGACCCAGTATGATATGTATTAAGAGATTGAAGTGATGTACGCCTTACAACGAAGTTGACTGAGTTTTATAGATGATGAGTTTGAATTTGTTTTTTAGCTGTTTTTAAAATTTTCAATTGGTATCAGATTTCCGCAACTAGTCTAATGAGTATTTTCGAAAAGGCTTTAATTAATCAAAAAAAAAATTTGGGGTACGAACTGTGACACCGAGAGGGGGTGTTGCCGACCGGGAGGAGATTTATGTGTTTAGATCGTTGGGAAAAACCATAGGGTAATTTGAGACCGAGAGGAGATAAGAACCTTATGCAATTTCTATAGAGAATCATAGAATTTAACAAACTGCTTGGTTAATAATCATCATAAAAATATAGTTGGTTATGAATCAAGGGGTAGATTTTAGTGTGCTCTAACCCATGTATTAAAATAAATAAGGAATCTTGGTTGATATTTGTTAATGTTAGGAATTAGGATGGATGGCCATAACTGCACCAGACTGGAGTTCGTTTATGGATTTAGAATTTTTTTCTATGAAATTCTAGATCTATAGATTGGTGAAATCAGAGTCCTAGAGCTTTCCCAATTTGAAGTAAACTCTCAACTTATTCTTGCACTTTCCAATTTGTTTCTTAAATTGATTCTTTAATATTTCTTCTTAAAATTCATTCTCTTATTTCAATTTAATTTGTGAATTCATTTGATGTTTGAATAGTTATCAAAATTAAGAAGTGGTAATTGGTCATCTCAATCCTCATGTTCGATTTCGGAACTCCCAAGTTCTATACTACTTGAGAAATTTAGTGCACTTGCTAAATTCACATCAAGTTTTTTGCGCCATTGCTGGGGATTGGCACTGACCAATATCATAAGTATTGGTGGCGATAACTTCTTTGAACAATTTTTTTTATTTTGATTTAGTTGAACTTCTAACCTTGTTTAGAGTACTTTATGTTGGTGATTTGCTTTGTGCATGCGAGGTACAGTAGATCCTGAGGACTTGCTATATATTCTTGAAGTTGAAAGAACCTGTCAAGCCTTGATGAAACAAACAAAAGCAAGTAAAAGAGGTATACTACCAGATCCTTGTGATCTAGCGGATATGGCAGACCCACCACCACCACCACCGCAATACAGAACTTTGGGAGATTATTCTCTTCCACGTGTGGACGACTGTAGTTCCACAATTGTGAGACCACCTATTGATGCTAATAATTTTGAAATCAAGCCCACTGTTATCAACTTGATTCTGCAAAATCAGTTTGAGGGGCGAGATAATGAAGATTTTCATTGGCACATCCAAAGATTTTTGGAGATTCTGGATATCACCAAGCAACAGGGTGTTTCTAATGATGCATATTGGTTGCACGTTTTTCCTTTCTCTTTATGGAATAGAGCTCGTGACTAGTACGATTATATGAACCCTGGAAGCATCACCACATGGGATGATATAGCTCAGAAATTTCTGATGAGATTCTTTTCTCCTCAAAAGGCAGCATCTTTTACAAAATGCCATTCAGTCCTTCAGGCAGAAGGAAGGGGAATCTTTAAATGAAGCCTGTGAACGTTATCATATTATTTGGAGGAGATGTCCAAGCTCATTCTTTGATATGTGGAGGAAAGTGAACTATTTTTATACTAGTCTTCTACCTGAGATCATGCAGCATTGTGATGCTGCAGCTGGTAGTTCAGTGAATGCGAAGTGAGCAAAAGAAGCTTGGGTTTTACTTGAGAAGATGGCTGATAATGATTGTCAGAGCAGAGGTAGTGAGAGGAGCGTGTACCCACCGAGAAGGGGTGGCAATGAAATCAATGCAAAGACTAATGAAGCAATATTAGCTCAAAATAAACTTCTCCAGCAGAACCTTACTGTTTCTAAGCGCTCAGTCAATGATGCCAATGAATGTCAGGTAACTTGTGCTTTTTCTAATGGAAACCATGATAGTGCATTGTGTCCAGGTGATCAATTCTCTCGTGAGCAAGTCGATTCGTGTCATAACTTTTATGATACAAACCAAAAAGGGCGGAATGACTATCCGAGGCAGCAAAACAATTCTTACTCGAACAATTATAATTCTGGTATGAGGAATCAACCAAATTTCACTTGGAGTAATTATGGGAATCAGGGATAGCAGAAACAACCTTAACAACCTTATGGCATTCAAGTTCTACCAAGATTCACGCCACAAGGCCAAGACAGGGGGCCGGATTGGGATATTGCATTGTAATTTGCATTAGAAAAGACTAATGCTTCTATTGGTGCACTTAATGCTTCAACAAATGCATCAATTGATAAGTTGGCAACTCATACTCTGGCATCAATTCAAGGTTTGCAGGTACAAAATTCTCAACTTTCTAAGCAATTTGAAGAAAGGTTGCCAGGTACTTTTGCGGGTAACACGGAGAATAACCCAAAGGGACAATGCAAAGCCATAACAACTCAAAGTGGCAAAGTGTTGAAACCTAAGGGAAACTCTTCAATGAAGGAAGCAGACACTAATGTTCAGCAGAGTGATGAAGTGCTACAGAAAGACAACATCGTTGCATATGAGAAGTTTGAGGGAGGAAAAGGTTTATGTGGATACATCATATGCTAATAAGAGATATGTGGAAGCAAGTGACATTCCTGCTTATGTTAATGTTCCTTATCCTCATAAATTGAAGAAGCCCATGCAAGATAAATAGTTCTCAAAGTTCTTAGATGTTTTCCGTAAACTTCAGATCAATATTCCTTTTGCGGAAGGTCTGGAACAAATGCCATCTTATGCAATGTTTATGAAGGAATTTCTTTCTAAAAAGGGAAGGTTTAATGATGAAGAAACGGTTGCTTTGACTAAGGAGTGTAGTGCCATCTTGCAGAGGAAACTACCTCCAAAGTTGAAGGATCCGAGGTCCTTTAGTATACCTTGCACTATTCGAGAATTGACTTTTGGTAAAGCTTTGTGTGACTTGAGGCCAGCATCAATTTGATGCCACTTGCTATGTTAAGGAGACTTGGCATTAAAGAGGTGAGGAATACAATGATGTCGCTACAGCTTGCAGATCGTTCTATCAAGCATTCTTATGGAGTTGTTGAAGATCTTCTAGTTAAAATGGACAAATTTATCTTCCCAGTTGATTTTGTTGTCCTATATATGGATGAAGATACTCAAATTCCACTAATTTTAGGAAGACTATTTTTAGCAACAGGAAGAGCATTGATTGATGTCCAGCAAGGTGAATTGACTTTGAGGGTGCAGGATGAGAATATGATTTTTAATGTCTTTGAAGCCATGAAGTAAAGAAAGTTGTTTTAGTGTGGATGTGATTGACCCTCTTATTCAGTCAGTTGCTACTCATGGGTACCATGGTTCACCACTTGAAAAAGTGTTGGTAAAATCCCATGGTCTTGCAGAGTGGGTGGAGATGGATGATGTTGTTATTATAGAATGCGAAGAACAAATGGAAGCATTACCATCTCTATCCAAATCAGATTCACAAATTGAAGAGCTTCCAAGTAAAGTCAAGGATGAAGAAGCACATAAATCAGAACTTAATCAACTCCCTACTCACTTAAGGTATACCTTTTTAGGTGAGGAGGGACATTATCCGGTCATCATCAATAATTCCTTAAAGAAGTCTGAAGAGGAGAAGCTCTTGAGGGTGCTCTGAGATCATCACACTGCTACACACAAGATTCTCATGGAAGAAAATTATAAACTGGTTGTGCAACCACAACGAAGATTGAATCTAGTTACGAAAGATGTTGTGCAGATGGAGGTGATGAAGCTACAAGATGCAGGAATTATCTACCCAATCTCAGATTACACATGGGTGAGTAGGAATTATCTACTAGATGCAGGAAAATTATAAACCGGTTGTGCAATCGCACTGTGGATACGCCTATAAACCTGCATAGGTTCATACTCGGACGAGGAACTCGACACGACGATGCGGTGTCTCCGATACATCCTCAGGTACTTCTCTGTACGCCTCTGCTGGCCTCTGTAGACGAAGCCTCGCTTGCTGGGTACTGCTGAAGACTGTGGCGCTGCCCACCAGTAGTCCTGCTCTCTCTGCCTCGGTGGGTGCCACATCCGTGGGAAGGAAAGAAACTGGAACACATGATTGGGTCCTATGATGTCCACATATAGTGGTGTGCCACTCCTGAAGATCAAGCTGACGGGTCCAATGTAAACGGCCAAGAAGGTCCAGGGGTCCACCCGCCATCCGCTCTCATCGTGGTAGACAATCACAATGTCCCCTAGCACCGGCATCCGTAGTGCCCCTATGATAAACGGGTGAAGTCTCGGGTCGATCTGAAACTCTGCTAGCTAGTCGTCTGCTCACGATTCGAACATACACATACAAAGGAAAAACAGGGAGATAATATATACAACACATCTATAACAGGGATGACACAATGCAGCATATATAACAAACACAACCATCTCTCAATATTTCGACACCACGGTCGTCCCCTAGCTAGACGTACACTTACTCTTTCTATGCATGTCGGCCGGTACTAAACGTCCTCCTAAGGACAACAACAAACATCCGCTCATCGGACAAGTCATTTTGCTTCGATAATCCGTTCCGCTCGCTATGACCCATAAGAGTGCATCACCACTCCACTTGTTGGGGTTTCAAGAGGGATGATTTTGAAAAAATTTATAAAAACCTTTTGAGTGAAAAAACCCCTTTACTAAAGGACCACGTATCTCACATGAATCACAAGGATATTGTGTTTACCTCTTGAAGCATAGTTTTACCACGAACACTGTGAGGAACGTTGCAGCTATCACCATAAAGGGAGAGGTTCTTCTCTATCACCAGTATTGCAAAGTAGCAATACCTCTACTCAGTCCACGCGAGCAAACCAACGTCAGAGATAGCATAGTGCTAGCTATCATGATTGGGAGAAAAGGGGGGGTGCCTGTGAAGGGTGTACAATGGCCGTTATGAGTGCTCTGTGTTGTTTGTGCCTTAAGTGACGTGCACAGCTTACGAATAACTATCACTCATTTAACCTAACCCAGTTGGGATACTATACGCTACAGGCCCAATGTTTAATTATTAATTAAATCATATTTAATTAATCAATTCAATTAATTCCCTAAACATTTGCTCTATGCGTGTGACCCTATAGGTTCTCAATTGATTGGCAATAATATTAATTATTATTAATCTTATTAATAATTAATTAATATTATAAACAATGAGAGGCATCTAGCAATACATCATTGCTACCCAATTAATTAGAATATTGTGATACAATAAAACCATATTGTAACCATACATAATGTGCAGTCAACGTCCTTTCGTCTCAATATCTTAATTGAACACAAGGCATAAATGTGTCATCCTTGTTAAGTTCAATTATTTATTTCTTGATCTAGTAATTGACATACGATCATATGGGCCCAATATCTCATATTGTCCACCTTAGCATGGCCATGCATTTCTACGTCGCATACCATCAAGAGGCCTATAGACATTAACTCTATTATGTAGGAAGGACGAATCCTATCTACATCACTCACATTCCTCAACATGTTTCATTACAGGCTTGATAACTATCTTTATAGTTGTCCTGTTACAAACAACGTTTAATAGTATTAAAGCCTACAACTACATATGTTAGGAATCGTAGTGACTTCAAGTCGAAGGACTACTTCACTACGGTCACCATGAGAATCACTTATGACACTTACATAACTATTATGCAGCGTTGTCATAGGGGGTCACTCCAGTATAAATATTCCACTAATATTTATACCTATATGAAGACTTGATATCTTATATTTATGACTCGTGAAATGTGGTCATCAGTACACTCACTTAATAGTCTCAATGTATTATTATTGTCCTTATTAATAATAATACTTGACTTTGGATATTTAAGAATAATTTTCTATAATTCAATGGCATCTAACGGTCAAGTCATACTTGACGTTCCATTAAATGAACTACTAATTCTAAGGACTTTATTATGCTATAAATATGATCATCAAATACAATATAATAAATAAATACCTCATATATAAAATATAGAATAAAGTCATGATATAATATATATATATATATATATATATATATATATATATATATATATATATATATATATATATATATATATATTGGCCACTAGGGCTTACACCAACAATCTCCCACTAACACTAGTGCCAATTCTACCCATCGACCTAGTATGAGCGTCATGCTTCTACTGAGGAAGAGGCTTTGTAAGCGGGTCAGTAACATTGTCTAGTGTATCAACTCTGCATATCTTCACATCTCCTGTATCGATAATCTCTCGAATGAGATGAAAATGCTTGAATATGTGTTTGAAACTCTGGTGAGATCGGGGTTCCTTGGCTTGCGCGATTGCTCCATTGTTATCGCAATAGAGGTCGATCGGGTCCGCAATGCTAGGAACAGTACCAAGTTCAGAGATGAACTTCTTGATCTAAACTGCCTCCTTTGCTGCATTGGATGCAGCAATATACTCAATCTCTGTTGTAGAATCGACAACTGTCTCATGCTTTAAGCTCTTCCAGCTCACAGCACCTCCATTAAGGCAAAACATGAATCCTAACTGTGATATGGAATCATCCTTATCAGTTTGGAAGCTAGCATCAGTGTAACCTTTTACAATAAGCTCTTCCTCACCTCCATAGACCAAGAATGTATCCATAGTTCTTCTCAAGTACTTGAGGATATTCTTGACTGCTTTCCAGTAACTCTCACCAGGATTAGTTGGTATTTGCTCGTCATGGTCAAGGCATACGAGACATCTGGTCTAGTACATATCATAGCATACATGATAGATCCAATTGACAAAGCATATGGAACCTTATTCATGCCTTCCCTCGCATCAGATGTAGTAGGGCACTGTCCCTTGGACAAGTATATGCCATATCATATAGGCAGGAGACCTTCTTGGAATCATCCATATTGAAGCGCTTAAGCACTTTGCCAATATATGTATCTTGATTAAGGCCTAATAATTTCAGCGATCTATCCATATAGATCCTAATTCCCAATACATAGGAAGCTTTGCCTAAGTCTTTCATCAAGAAACAATTCCCCAACCATGTCTTTACATTTTGTAGTGTAGGAATGTCGTTTCCGATGAGTAGTATGTCATCCACATACAATACGAGAAAAGCAATCATGCTCCCACTAACCTTCTTGTACACACAAGGTTCATCTTCATTCTTGATTAATCCAAACTGTCTTACAACTTCATCAAAACGAAGATTCCAGCTTTTGGAAGCTTGCTTGAGTCCATAGATGGATCTCTGCAATTTGCACACCTTTCCAGTATCCTTTGAATTGACAAAACCCTCAGGCTGCGTCATGTACACATCCTCGAGGAGATTCCCGTTAAGGAATGCAGTTTTGACGTCCATCTGCAAGATTTCATAATCATGGTATGTAGCAATAGCAAGTAGGACTCGAACAGATTTAATCATTGTAACTGGAGAGAAAGTTTCATCATAGTCTATACGAAGAACTTGCTTGAAACTTTTCGCAACCAGTCACGCTTTTAAGGTATTAACCTTTCCATCCATGTCAATCTTCTTTTTAAAGACCCACTTGCACCCTATGGGTTTTACCCCTTCGGGTGGCTCCACCAAGATCCAAACTTGGTTAGTGTACATGAATTCCATTTCGGATCCTATGGCTTCAAGCCACTTCTCAGATTCAGGGCCAACTATGGCCTCCTGGTAGGTAACAGGCTCATCTTGATCCATAAGAAGTACATCACCTTCTTTAGGAGAAGTCCAAATCTCTCAGGTTATGTATGTGATCTGTTTGACCTACACGGTTCTTGTGTTACTTAAACCGGTTCTTGAACCACAACATCTTGTGGATTCGGTTCTTATTTCGTTGTAGACGAGTCAGTAATCTGTGGTGCTTGGATTTCTCCAAGTTCTACTGTTCTCCCACTATCTACGTTAGAGATGTATTCCTTTTCAAGGAACACTCCAGTCCTAGCGACAAACGCTTTATCATCAGAGGGGTTATAGAAATAGTATCCTTTCGCTTATTTGGGATACCCAACAAAAGTACATTTATCTGATTTGGGTTCCACTTTATTTGTGATTAAACGTTTGACATAGACATGACAACCCCAAATCTTCATAAAAGGCAAACTAGGCTTTTGCCCCTTCCACATCTCATGTGGTGTTTGTTCGACCGCCTTTGTTGGAACACGGTTAATTATGAAAGCTGCTACAAGCAATGAGTAACCCCAGAAATATTCTGAAAGATCTGAGTGACTAATCATCGATCGTACCATGTCCAACAAGGTGCGATTCCTCCTTTCGGACATGCCATTCCACTGTGAGGTTCTGGGAGGAGTGAGTTGGGATACTATCCCAGACTCTTTCAGATAGTCATCAAATTCCTGAGTAAGGTATTCACCACCACGATCTGATCGTATGGCTTTAATACTCTTGCCCAGTTGGTTTTCTACTTCATTCTTGAACTCTTTGAACTTTTCAAAGGTTTCAGATTTGTGTTTCATTAGATACACATATCCATATCTACTGAAGTCATCAGTAAATGTGACAAAGTAGGAAAAACCACCTCTAGCAGGTTTGTTCAATGGCCCACATACATCACTATGTATCAAGCCTAAAAGATCACTGGCCCTTTCACTATTACTAGTAAATGGGGCCTTAGTCATCTTCCCCAATAAACAAGATTCGCACGTATCAAATGATTCATAATCAAAAGAATCCAATAATCCATCTTTAGGGAGTTTGGAGATGCGTTTCTCATTAATATGGCCTAAAGGACAATGCCAAAGAAATGAAGGATTCAAACCATTGGGTTTGATTCTTTTCGCATTTATGTTATATATGGGCACATCGAGATCAAGAATATAAATTCCATTACTCAATGGTGCATTAACAAACAAAATATTGTCCAAATAAAGAGAACAACATTTGTCCTTAACAATTAAATGAAAACCCTTCTTGTCCAAACAAGAAACAGAAATAATGTTTTTGCTAATAACGGGAACATAATAACAATTATCAAGTTCCAAAACAAGCCCAGTAGGTAAAGTTAAAACATAAGTCCCTACATCTAATGCAGCAACTTTTGCTCCATTTCCGACGCGTAGGTCCACTTCACCTTTGGTCAATTTCCTCCTACTTCTTAGTCCCTGCACATTACTACAAATGTGAGCACCACATCTAGTATCAAATACCTGCAAGATGCTGAAGTAGATAAATTAACATCAATAACATAATTACCTGAAACGGAAGTCTCCCTTCCCTTCTTTTTCTCTTCCAGGTATTTCTTGCAGTTCTTTTTCCAGTGACCAAGTTGGCCACAATAGTGGCAATTGCCTTCCTTAGCTACCCCGCCCACGGGCTTCCAGCCAGAAGTGCTAGGCTTAAACTTTTTCTTGCCCCTGCCTTTCTGCTTGCTTCAAGGCTTCTTGTTAGCCTGCTTTCCAGAATCAACCATCATTATGGCTTTACCTTTTCCCTTATTAATGTTCTGCTCAGCAGTTCTCAACATGCCTAGCAGTTCTGGCAGAGTTTGGTCAATGTCATTCATGTTGTAAATCATGATAAATTGACTGTAGCTTTCTGGCAACGATTGCAGAACTACATCTGTAGCACATCTTAGCTCAGTGGAAAACCCAATATTTCAAGGCTCTCAATGTACCCAACCAAAAGGAGTACATGAGGTCCAACTGGGCTTCCTTCTGCCAGCTTACAATTAAACAAGGCTCAGGAAACTTCAAAGCGCTCATGCCTCGCCTGCTCTTGGTAGAGCATTTTGAGACGTACGATCAAATCAAACGCCTCCATGTTCTCATGTTGCTTCTGAAGCTCAGAGCTCATGGTGGCAAGCATGAGACAGCTAATAGCTAGGGCATCATCCTGATACTTCTTGTAAGTATCTTTTCAGCCCTGGAAGCATCCTCGGGTAGTTCAGGAGCAGCCTTCTCAAGAACATACAGCTTTTTCTCTTGCCTAAGGACAATCGAGGACAATCCTTAGGTTTCGGTACCAATCCATAAAATTATTTTCAGATAACTTGTCCTTCTCAAGGACAGATCACAGTGACATATTATTAGTTGTGTTTGGTGCCATGGATATCCACATAAATATGCAAAGTATAAGTATCATGATTTTAAAACATATTTAATAAGTCTTTATTAAATACGCTCCCACTATTTTACTCAAATCAATCCCTCATCATTGACTCGAAAAATCCCATTGAAAGATTTCCTAGTGAGGCCAAGATCTATATATCACCTCGTTCTAAGTCAGTAGTGGTTGATCGGCCAGAACTCAGCTATTTAGGTAGGAAACTCCTTTCCAATTACATCCAATGTAATTCTTAGAACAGTTGGGTGAATAACTCCTTATTAATCCATCATATGGATTGATGCCCAACCCCATGCCTCTAAACCGTTTCAATCTTATTGAATACACTTAGTTAAGTTCAACCTAATGGTTGGCAGTAGGTTATTTCACCTTTCGCGTCTCACCGGAATATATTAAGGTGCTCAGCTGTAGCATGACTCACACTTAAATGATTCTAGCCTTGACGAGTGCCACGCATCAGGAGGCATTTAATAACTTAATTTATTGAGGGAATTTAATAATTAAGTGATCTCACCGGCTTGTTTATCATATAAACGTCTCTCATAGCATACATGGCATACTAGTTTACATACATTCAAAACATATTAGCATACAATGACATACAAGCTTTCATACAATTTAAATTCCAAATTTAAATCGTACATCTCATACATTTCATGCATCAAATACATAAACATACAAGACTTATAAAATGTATTATGATTATGGTCTCCTGATGTGCAGTAATTAGCTAAATACCACTTTTGGTCCTTGTCGTTATTTTATTTTTCATTTTGGTCCCTTATTTATTATTTTTTTCGATTTGGTCCCTTATTTTGTAAAGTCATACCAATGTGGTCCCTCTTTTATTTTTTGTTTCGAAATGGTCCCCTATTTTGTAAAAATTAAACCAATGTGGTCCCTTTTTTTATTCAGATATGGTCCCTCTTTTATTTTTTTTTGTTTCGAAATGGTCCCTTAATTTACAAAAGCTATATCAATGTAGTCCTCTCCATATCACAATTTAAATGGAAAAGACTATATTGAAACCAAAAATAAAGATAAGGGACCAAATCGAAAAAAATAATGAAAGAGGGACCAAAACGAAAATTAAAAACAAGATAAGGGACCAAAAGTGGTATTTAGCCACTAAAACTAATTATTACATACTTTGACCCTCGAGCAAACTTCCAAAGTTCCTCTCACTGGCGTTATGATTTGGTGTTGCCTCCATGTCAACTGAGCAATTTACAAATTTTAAAATAAAATAAACAAAGTAAATGTCACGACACGCATGCCGTATTTATAAGATAAATACAACGACACGCAGGCTGTATTTACCAAATAACATAACACACCAAAACTAGGGCTATAACCATATACCGTACATTTAATAAACAATTTATAAATATGAAAAAGGAGACAAAATCACATTCTGTCCATTAGCACGGTAGTGCCAAACAGAGCACGGCTGTGCTGAAAACTCGCTGACGCTGTTCAACATGTGCACGGCCGTGCTGACAAGAGCACGACCATGCTCAATGTTCGTTGACGTTGTTTAAAAGTGACACGGTCATGCCAAACGGCGCACGGCCGTGCTGTGCGTTCACCAACGCTAATTCAAACGTGCACGGCTGTGCTACAGGGAGCGATCGTGTTACAGGGAGCACGGCTGTGCCAAACGGCGCAGCAGAATTCCAGAAGCGAATCCTTGTTTACGTCAGGAGCACAACCAAGCACACAAAACATGTTCAAAGAGATTTATATCAAATACAAAACATATAAACATGCTTTTAAACATACGAATCATATTTAAAAGCAATAAACATGTTATCATACAATGGCAAACAATCCTAGGATACATGGCAAACTACAACCAAATGCTGTGATACCACTGTTGGGGTTTCAAAAGGGATAATTTTGAAAAACAATTCATAAAAGCCTCTTGAGTGGAAAAACCCCTTTATTAAAGGACAACGTCTAGCACATGAATCACAAGGATATTGTGTTTACCTGTTGAAGCGTAGCTTTACCACGAACATTGTGAGCACGTCAGCAGCACTGGTAAATCACGAACACTGCTACGGTGTGACGGGCAATTTGATTCACACAGCTACAATGCAGCATCGGTGGAACACTGCTGCTATCACCACAAAGGGAGTGGTTCTTCTCTATCACCAGTACTGCTGAGTAGCAATACCTCTACTCAGTCCACGCAAGCAAACCAACGTCAGAGATAGCGTAGTGCTAGCTATCAAGATTGGGAGAGGCACATCACATAGAGAGAGAAAAGATGGTGCTCTGGTCAAGGGTGTACAACGACCGTTATGAGTGCTTTGTGTTTTGTGTGCCTTAAGTGACGTGCACAGCTTACGAATAGCTGTCACTCACTTAACCTAACCCAGTTGGGCTACTATACGCTACAGGCCCAATGTTTAATTATTAATTAAATCATATTTAATTAATCAATTAAATTAATTCCTTGAACATTTACTCTATGCGTGTGACCCTATAGGTTTTTAATTAATTGGCAATAATATTAATTATTATTAATCATAATAAATAATTAATATTATAAACAATGAGCGGCATCTAGAAATACATCATTGCTACCCAATTAATTAGAATATTGGTGATACAATAAATTTATATTGTAACCATATATAATGTTTAGTCAACGTCTTTTCATCTCAATGTCTTAATTGAACACAAGGCATAAATGTGTCATCCTTGTTAAGTTCAATTATTTATTTCTTGATCTAGTAATTGACGTACGAGCATGTGGGCCGAATATCTCATATTGTCCACCTTAGCATGGCTATTCATTTCTACGTCGCATACCATCAAGAGGCCTATAGACATTACCCCTGTTATGTAGGAGGGACGAATCCTATCTACATCACTCACATTCCTCAACATGTTTCATTGCAGGCCCAATAGCTATCTTTATAGTTGTCTTGTTACAGACAATGTTTAATAGTATTAAAGCCTACAACTACATATGTTAGGAATCGTAGTAACTTCAAGTCGAAGGACTACTTCACTATGGTCACCATAAGAATCGCTTATTACAGTTACATAACTATTATGCAGCGTCGTCATAGGGGGTCACTCCAGTATAAATATTCCACTAATATTTATACCTATGTGAAGACTTGATATCTTATATTTATGACCCGTGAAATGTGGTTCTTCTATCGTGTCAATGGCATCTCACGGTCAAGTCATACTTGACGTTCCATTAAAAGAACTATCAATTCTAAGGACTTTATTATGTTATAAATATGATCATCAAATACAACATAATAAATAAATGCTTCATATATAAAATATAGAATAAAGTCATGATACAATATATATATAAATCCAAAATATATATTGGCCACTAGGGCTTGCACCAACACCATTGTCCCCGACAGGGAGGGCTGTCTGGGCCTCCTTGGAAGATCCACCGACAGCTGGAAAGACTAAGGGCGCCATACTTAGCTCGGACCATCAAGAAACGATAGAAGCTACCATACCGATTTCTTCTGGGTACACTTGCATCCAGTATATCCCCAAGGTCTCTCAGACCTTCCCTTCCGTTTTCCGCACCCGCACTCGGTGCACGGACATCGTGTGCCTCGCGACACACGGCTCGCCACTTGGCATCATATGCATATGCTATGCATGTCATCCATCTCTCTTGAGCTGATATCGCAACACATGCAAACTCGATCCTTGACATCACGAGCTCCAAGCTCCAACGGTAACCATATGAGCTCCAAGCTCCACTTATAATCATATGAGCTCCAAGCCCCCATCATGATCTTACGAGCTCCAAGCTCCAACTATAACCTCGATTCTTGACTGTCAGCTCAAACGTCCACTACAGGGTCAAAGCCCTAATCATACTAAACCTCTGAGTTCTCATGCATACACGCATTTCAAGATAAGTGACCAGCTAACAACATCATTTTCAATAAGGCAATAAGCATCTCAACATAGCAACATGCTATCACTTCATCATGTCATGCATATATCTTATATATTGACAGTGTCAAAGTTAGCAGATACGCATATAGCAACACATATCACCAAACATCATAAATCTACTAACTTAGGGTACCAAGCATGGCGGTGATAGCCCAAAGTAAGCTAAACCTAGGGTTTAGGTACTTTGTCAAGGCTCAACCTCACGTAAGGTTTAAGGTTCCCCTACACAACACAAAACATACAACCCAGATATATAGACTACTCTTGCCTCCCCGACGTGTGTAACTCATTCTCCCCACCTGAACAGTCATAGACGATCACGCTCTTCCTTCCTCTTCAGGATCACAACCCCTCACCAAGAACAGTTCAAGAATACCCGCGATCTCAATCTTGCCAACACGTACAATCACGAACCCGAACTTTGCCCTAATTACGGGAACAACACATATATGATAGTGTTAACCCTAGGGAAAACTCAAAGATCAAAGAGAAAAGGAAGAAACTCAAAGAACATGAAGAATGCGAAGAACACTTGTTAGGGATTCGAGTTTACCTTCTAAGATTCGAGAAATTGATCGGTCGAAACTGAAGATTTCGAGGTCATGATCTCAGCGGTGTTGTCAGAATTGTGTTCCGACACTCCGATCTTTCTCAACCTTGAGCTTTCTCTTTCCACCATCAAACTCTCTCTACTTGCAGAGAACTCTCCAAAACACACAAGTTTTATGCAGCAAATGGAGAGGAGAATGGAAAATACTCAAGTTGTTCTCCTGAGAATGCTTGAACGTGTAGATGGAGCACGTCAAAGCGTTCCCACGCTTAAGCATGGGCTCCTTCCACGTTTGAGCATGGAACCTTGTTCCCTATGCTTCTTCCCGGCCTGACACGTGTCTCACACGCATCAAAACTCAGAACAGCTTGTATGATGCACTCAGCACGCTTGAGCATGCAAGCTTTCCACTCCTAAGCGTTGGCACGCTTGAGCGTGGAGTCCTCCCATGCTTAAGCGTTCTGCTCAATTGTGAAGATACTTCTAGCCTTCTGACTTCCCTAGTTTCACGTGATACGCCTTAAGCTTGATTCAAGCCTAGTCCTAAACTTCCTACTAAGGTTATAACTAACACACAAAAAAGCACACAATCATTCAAATACCCGATCAAGGTTATCCACCTCAATTAGGGTTTCAGAAAACATGGATGTTACTTTACCACCCCCTTAAAGAAAATTTTGTCCCCAAAATTTCCCCCTTCATACCTGCAAACAACGACGGATATTGCTAGTGCAACTGCAATTCTCTTTCCCATGTTGATTCTCTGGTTGTTGGGTCCCACTCAACCCTCACCAAAGGAATCTGTTTGCCGTGAAGCTCCTTGATCCTTCTATCCACTATCCGAACATGCAAAGCCTCGTATTCAAGGTTCTCTCTTAGATGGATTGATTCGGGCTCTAGCATATGTGATGGATCAGGGTAATACTTTCTAAGCAGGGATATGTGAAAGACGTCATGGTGATTTGACAAGTTAGGTGGTAAGGCTATCTGGTAAGCTACTGGACCAATTCGGTGAAGAATTTGAAATGGTTCTTTGAATCTGGATGTAAGCTTTCAGAATCGAATTGCCCTGCCAACGCCAGTCCTCGGAGTAACTCTCAAAAACACATGGTCACCCTCATGGAACTCTAAGGGTCTCCTCCGTCTATCAACATAACTCTTCTGCCTATCCCTTGCAGCCTTCATTTTTTCCCGGATCATTTTAACCTGTTCCGTTGTCTGTGGCACCAACTCAGGGCCTAACAACTGATTCTCTCCAGTCTCAAACCAGCACAACTGAAACCTGCACTTCCTCCTGTACAAAGCCTCATACGGCGCCATCTTGATACTTGAGTGGTAACTGTTGTTATAGGTAAACTCAATCAATGGAAGAAACGCATCCTAACTCCCTGTGTGTTCCAACACACATGCTCTTAACAGATCTTCCAACGATTGAATTGTCTGTTCTGACTGACCATCCGTTTGTGGATGCTAAGCAAAACTCAACCTTAACTTAGTTCCCAACGCTCCGTTTAAGCTCCTCTAGAACCTCGAAGTAAACCTCGGGTCTTGGTCCGAGATAATACTTGATGGCACACCATACAAACACACCACCTCCCTGATATAAATCTGAGTCAATCTCTCCAGAGAATAGTTCTGGTTAACAGGTGAGAAATAAGCACATTTCGTCAACCTATCTATGATGACCCAAATTGCATCACACCTTTTCTGAGTCCTTGGTAACCCAGAAACAAAGTCCATTGCAATAGTGTCCCACTTCCACTCCGGGACATCCAGCGATTGCAACAATCCCACGAGCTTCTGGTGTTCAACCTGGATGAAAGCTCAACTTGCTCTTGTGTGCTTCCTCTAAGATCATGTTCTTAACTTCACTATCCGTAGGCACACAAACCCTATCGCCAAACCTGATGAGGCCATCCGGACCTCTCCTAAACTCTGACGTTCCACTTTCCTTGATCAACCGGTTAACCTCCTTAAGGTACCCATCCTCAGCTTGCCTTCTCCAAAGCAGGTTTAGGAATCGTTGGTAACCTCAGTCATCCCTAGATTTAACTTATCCTCTACGATTTCCACATCAAGATTTAGATCCCTAAACTGCTCTAACAACTCAAGCTTTCGTATCATCATTGTAGACACGTGTAGGGACTTCCCACTGAGCGCATCCGCTACAACATTCGCCTTGCCTGGATGGTATTGCAGGTCGAATTCATAGTCTTTTATGAATTCCATCCACCTCCTCTGCCTCATGTTCAACTCCTTCTGGTCGAACAGATACTTCAGGCTCTTATTGTCGTTAAATATGCTAAATTTAGCACCATACAGATAGTGGCTCCATATCTTCAATGCAAACACTATCGCAGCTAGCTCCAGATCGTGAGTCGGGTAGTTTCGTTCATGCACTCTCAACTTCATAGAGGCATACGCCACCACTCTTCCTTCTTGCAAGAGGACATAACCCAATCCTTGATATACACACACCCACACACATATACATGAAGTATATCAGAAGCTAAAAATATAAACAAATACATCCGAAGACCTCCAAAAAAAACTCTCAAAACGTTCTCACCAGCGCTCCCCTAGCCCACTCCAAAAAATTCATCCAAAAACCTCTCCACACAGTCCTAGAGACGCACTGGCTAGCTCCCACCATCAGTGATGAGGATGCCCCGAGCTACTCTGTCCCTCTCCGTGGGTATGCCTATAAACCCGCATAGGCTCGTACTCGGACGAGGAACTCGACACGACGATGCGATGTCTCTGATACGCCCTCAGGTACTGCTCTGTACGCCTCCGCTAGCCTCGGTAGATGAAGTCTCACCTGCTGGATACTGCTGAAGATTGTGGTGCTACCCTCCAGTAGTATTGCTCTTTCTGCCTTTGTGGGTTCCACATCTGCAGGAAGGGAAGAAACTGGTACACATGATAAGGTCCTATGATGTCCATGTACGATGGTGTGCCGCTCCTGAAGCTTAAGCTGACGGGTCCGGTGTAAACGGCCAAGAAGGTTGAGGGGTCCACCCGTCATCCCCTCTCGTCGTAGTAGACAATCTCAATGTCCCTTAGCACCGGCATCCGCGGTGCCTCCTTGATAAACGAGTGAAGTCTCGGGTCCATCCTAAAACTCTGCTGGCTCGTCATCTGCTCGCGGATCAAACATACACATACAAAGGAAAAATAAGGAGATAAGATATACAGAACATCTATAACAAGGATGATGCAATGCAGCACATATTCTATGCATCTCGGCCGGTACTAAACATCCTCCTAAGGACAATATCATATGTCCGCTCCTCGGACAATTCAGTTTGCTTCGGTAATCCGTTCGCTCGCCGTGACCCATAAAAGTGCATCATCACTCCACTGTCCCCGACAGGGAGGGCTGTCTAGGCCTCCTCGGAATATCCACCGGCAGCTAGAAAGACTCAAGGCTCTAGTCGGGATAACCATACTTAGCCATGACCGCCACGACACGATAGGAGCTACCATACCGGTCTCTTCTGGGTACACCTGCATCCTGTATATCCCTAAGGTCTCTCAAATCTTCGCTTCCGTTTTCCACACCCGCACTCGATGCACTGACCTCGTGTGCTTCGCGACACATGGCTCACCACTTGGCATCATATGCGTATGCTATGCATGTCATCCATCTCTCTTAAGCTAATATCACAACACATGCAAACTCAATCCTTGACATCACAAGCTCCAAGCTCCAACTGTAACCATATCAGCTCCAAGATCCACTTATAACCAGATGAGCTCTAAGCTCCCATCATGATCTTACGAGCTCCAAGCTCCAACTATAACCTCGAATCTTGTCTGTCAGCTCAAACGTCCACTACGGGGTCAAAGCCCTAATCATACTAAATGGGACACCCTCAAACCGGCATCACATTTGTAACCCAAAATACCAATTAAAACATTAAATAAAACTTGATGGTTTTACTTTCGGAAAAACGGTTTATTTAATATATCTCATTAAATCCTGAAAATCGTGATAAAAATTTTTCTTGTTTAACCACCACAGATAACCAAAACTCAGAGTAATAGCAGAATATCCTATATAAATATATATATACATCATCAACTGGTCATATACAGACGACCTATGGACAACATGTCCCCTCCTAAAAGAAACTAGAAAAGTAAGCTGATAAAGAGCTAAGAACTAGGCAGCGATACTCTGAAACCATATCTCTAAAATTCATGGCCATCAGTAGTCGCTAATAGACTACCCAAAAATCGTTGTGTCAAAAGAAAGGTCTACACCCTAAGCTGGTCAGACTAGTGGAAACTGTTGGATAGTCCCCCAAAGGAGGGTCCAATAAGTCCATCAGAAGAGTGGTCGGGGGAAACTACATCCCCATTGACCAACCCCGCATCCCCAGCTACCTCAGCCGAAGCATCCCCGTTTCCCAGAGGATGATACTCAGGAGTCGCAACGAGCTCCTCCTCCCCAGGATCCTCCTCCTCTTCCTCCCCCTTTGGCCCCATGGGCACCAAGACAAATGGAGGTGGCAGGGATAAGGGAGGCTGCTGCTATGGCTGCTGTGCGGCTGGGATATGGTGCTGTAACTCCCCGTGATCCATTAAGCACTGTCGCATCAGCCAGACCGGTGGCAACGGGATCCGGACAGTCTTAACCGTGTGTATCCTCTCCTGAGGTTCCACCTTGATATTCCCTCGCAGAGTGCAAACTGGGCCTGTGTACGCCGCACTGGTAGCCTCGGGATATACGACCCAGGCGGCAGGGTCCTCTCTATGATCAAATGTGAGGGAGCGGGCTCCCGTGTATGCCAATCCTTCGCTCCCCAAGCTCATCTGTACATATAATATATGTATATACAACCAGAAATAGAACAGTCCAGGAAATATGCAAGGGTGAGAAACCAATATATGAATCCAAAAACGACAATTACATGCCCAATCACAAATAGCAAATTCATACAAATATATCTCACCAAACATTATCATGCATCACATATATATATATATATATATATATATATATATATATATATATATATATATATATTCATGTACTGACAGTAAAACACAAGGGTTACGTATCCCACAATCAAAGTTATTCTCTAAACGTATGCATGGCACTTCCATATATCTCAACTAATATTCAATCTAGATTTCCGGAAATCCCATCAACACCAGGATGAGTTGATCAGGCTCTAAAATCATTGACCCGCAGGCCACAATGATTATCACCAAAAATGGCCCAAACGTAAGTACTTAACCTCCTAGATATATAATCTATAGGTGCGCATGTCAGTGGTACTTACGATGTATAAGTCATACTATATTGTCAACTCAGGGCACAATACACACAGCCCACGGCACGTATGACACCATTGTCCATCAAGGCACAATTTAACATAATGACAAATAAGTCATCTCAGGTTCCCCTTGCCTATCAAGGTCCCTCGTTTTCACGGCACGTCTGCCCCACGTAAAATGCATGAGAAACTATTTAGTTTTCGATAATTAATCTTTGTCGTATCAATATTTCCTCATTGTAGCATCAACGCTAACAACCACCATAATGTCTTAGACTCTTTTAGCCTCAAAAACATTTTTCTCAAAATAGGACATCCATTCCAAAACAGCTCGAGCTCAAACATCCCTAACCGATGCACCAGTTTAGGATTTTGAATCCAAGAGCATAAAAACATCCTCAAGCTTACAGGACCACAAAGATCGTCCCTAAGCCGACAGGACCACGACTAACTCAGATCCTTGATCCACATGTTTCTACAGAATCCTACAACCCCGACGTCTCAGTTTCTGGTTTCTAAGCTTTAAAACCACTTTTCTTGAAAACTCAAAAACCGGAAACTCAAATCTCTAATACTTACACAAATTCGTCGGGATCAGTTTTCCATAAAACAAAACTTGGTCCAAAGATCATTTCTTTTCCTTTCGTCGTTTTCCGGTAAAACACAAACCTTAAAACAAAGCTCGTAAAAACCCTTTTTCTTGTATAAAACTCATAAATTTGAAAACCACGTTTCTTGAAACGCTTTTGCTCAAACGATTAAATTTATTAATTTAAAAACTAATAAAGGTTTCTAACGCCCTATTTATCTTAAAACATTGTTTTTCGTTATTAAAAACACATTTTTACAACTTCGCCCTTTTAAGTTAATTTTTTCTTAAAAGCAGCTATTTATTATTATTTTATTCCAAAAGAGATAATTAATTATTTTATCTTAAATTAACTTTGGAAAACAATAAAACATTATTATTTTTCTCCATTTCACATCTCAAGCTTTTAAAGCTTTTATGTTACACGATGTCGGCTCCTAATTAATATTAGGTCCTCTAATGCCCTAAATCCCACAGCAGGGCACACGTTACATCCATACAGTTATTTAATAATCATAACATGTATCCACATATATCAGCAGCTATGTCATGCATAAACAAATCAACAACAGTAAATAAAACACCCCACCAATAATCAGATACAGACATTTATTTACATTACAAACGCAACAATGTAGCATATAGCCGTCGGAATTGGAATTCCTCAGGTTTATCCCCTTACCTCTTAAAGTTCCAAGGGTAAGCAGCAAACACCCGATCGATCCAAAAACTTGCTCGACTAGCTGCCAATCTCTACATAAACACAATCAATAAAGGCATTAACTCAAAAATACAAAGATTTCTCCTATTGCACCACCCTTAGGGTTCGGCCCTATGGTATGAAAAATATCTAGGGAGCTCCAAAAATTCTCATTTCTTGGATAACACCCTAACTAAGTGTGATAACCCTAGATATCAACTCAACATCAAAAACCAACCAAAAACACTACCCTACACAAAAGGGGGTCTCGGCCTCTCTATGGTTAAATAGCCTAGAGAGATTTCTTGGCTCTAAGATCTTGGATCATACAAGTATGTCATGAACCTAGGCCATAGAAATTGGTTTGGTATTAAAAGGATTTTTCTATGATTTTTCATGGATTTTTGAAGTTTTAGGGGCAAAACCCCAACTTCTATGATCATGAAAATTTAGGGGAGAGAAATGAGAGATTAAGAGAGATAGAGATAGTGAGCTACCTCCTAGGAGATTCTCCTTCAAAAACTAGTGAAGAAGTTTCACAAAAACTCTGGGTTTCAAGCTCCAAAAATGGAGTTCAATGGAGAGAAAGTGAGAAAGAAGATAAGGGTTTGGATGAGGTTGGCCAAGAGTGAGGGTGAGGATGAGTGAAATTTAGAGATATTTTCTTAAGTTTGTTTAAGACTTAAGTAAAAGTAAAATGGTAATAAAAGGTAATTAGTAAAAAAAAAAAATTTAACCAAGGGCAATTTGGTCAATTCACGTCCTGACATTTTGAAATCATCATGACACTGGTATGAGTCCACAAATGACTTGACACAGTCTTGACATGAAGATTATCCGTTCGTGGGTCTCGAAAAACCCTAACACAGCTCGAATCGTCTTCCAGATCGATTATCGGCCCGAATATAATATATTATTTTTATTTTCGGACGTCAGGACGCATTGAAGGAAAAAGTTAGAGGATTGAATTCTAAGACCAATGGTCTCGTCCGTTAGTCAAGATTAGGTCTTGATAGTAGTAAAACACTATCATCCGTAGAAGGTAGATTGGGCTTTGTTTGAGTTTTCGGCCCAAAACTTAACCGTAGGCTCCTACGATTATATGAAGCATGAATATGATTTTAGTTTTCCCAAAATCATTTTCTAAAGCATAGATAAAAATATAAACTCATTAATTGAGCTCATTGTTCTTAGAAAGCACGAAAAATCGGGGTGTTACACTAAACCTCCGAGTTCTCATGCATATACGCATTTCAAGATAAGTGCAGCAGTTAACATCATCATGTTCAATAAGGCATTAAATATCTCAACATAGCAACATGCTATCACATCATCATGTCATGCATATATCTCATATATTGCAAGTGTCCAAGTTAGTAGATACGCATATAGTAGCACATATCACCAAACAACATAAATCTACTAACCTAGCATATCAAGAATGGCGATGATAGGCCAAAGTAAGCTAAACCTAGGTTTTAGGTAATTTGTCAGGGCTGAACCTCACGTAAGGTTTAGGCTTCCCCTACATAACACAAAACATACGACACAGCTATATAGACTACTCTTGCCTCCCCGACGTGTGTAACTCTTTCTCCCCACCTGAACAGTCGTAGCACGAACTTCAACATGATCACGAACGTGACAATCACGCTCCTCCTTCCTCTTCAGGGTAACAGCCCCTCACCATGAATAGTTCAAGAACAACCGCGATCTCCATCTCGCCAACGCGTACAATCAACAACGTTAACTTTGCCTTCAGCACGGGTACAACACATTAATGATAGTGTTAACCCTAGGGCAAGCTCAAAGATCAAATAGAAAAGGTAGAAACTCAAAGAACACGTGTTAGGGATTCAAGTTTACCTTCGAAGATTCAAGAAATCGATCGGTCGAAATTGAAGATGTCGAGGTCACGATCTCAGTGGTGTTGTCAGAATCGCGTTCCGACGCTCTGATCTTCTCCAACCTTGAGCTTTCTCTCCCCAACTTCAAACTCTCTCTCTGTTTCTCTCTCTACATGCAGAGAACTCTCCAAAACACACAAGTTTCGTGCAGCAAATGGAGAGGTGAAAGGAAAACATTCAAGTTGTTCTCCTGAGAACGCTTGAGCGTGCAGATGGAGCACGTCAAAGAGTTCCCACACTTAAGCGCGGCTCCTTCCACGTTTGAGCGTGGAGCCTTGTCCACTCCGCTTTCTCCCCGGCCTGACACATGTCCCACACGTGTCAAAACTCAGAATAGCTGGCACAACGCACTCAACACGGTTGAGCGTGCAAGCTTTCCATGCCTAAGAGTTGGCACCCTTGAGCATGGAGTCCTCCTAGGCTTGAGCTTTTTGCTCAGCTGGGACGAGACTTCGAACCTTCTGACATCCCCAGTTTCTCGTGTTACGCCTTAAGCTCTTCCAACATGATTCAAGCCTAGTCCTAAACTTCCAACTAAGCTTATAACTAACACACAAACAACCACACAATCATACAAACACCTGATCAAGGTTCTCCACCTCAAATAGGGTTTCAGAAAACAGGGTTGTTACACGCATTAGAACGGCTCTTTTGCTATCCGTTGAAGACTGAAGAGTGCTCAAAACTTGAAGGCTATAAATACGTTCATCTTTAGGAAGCGAAGTTACAAGAACTATACACGAACTTTCATACGAGCAATCAAGCTATCAAAAGTAATCTAAAGCTTACAAGCTTACTCTAAGTTTAAATTTTAATATCACTCACTGCGTAGAGTTATAGTTTCAGAGTTCTATTCTTCAGTTTCATACCCTCACATATAGTGAGTTAGTTGAATTTAAGCTCTTTTCATAACCAATCTTCGTTGAGCCTGGAGAGGCTTGTTTGAAAAATAATACTTGAGCCTGAAAAGGCTTGGCTGTAAAAGAATACTTAGAGTTGCCTGAAGGGGTGTAGAATACTTTCCTGAAGAGGTGTTGAATACTTGTAACAAGAAGTTGTTATAATGGAAAAATCTCTCACGTAGAGGGGACTAGACGTAGCTTTTGGGTTAAGAGTGAACCAGGATAAATTCTATGTGTTATTCTTCTTTCCCTTATCTTTGTCTTTAGTTTACTTATAACTAACTCTTGGGATTGAATTGTTTTCTTAAACGTTTATCATTAAAAGTAAACAAACTCAGCGAACGTCCTATAGTGCTTTATTCACGCTCCCTGTGTCTGCTATCTTATTTGCGTCCAAACCTTCACGAAAATATATCTGCTTGCGAAAACGTTTTCACATTCTTAAGAAACACGATTCAACATGCCTTCTTGTGTTTCAAACAGGTTCCTTCATCTTCTACTCAGCATGTTACATTTTCAATTATGTGGGTGAACCAATTGCTTTATTTTACTATTGTATATGCTGCAACATCATATGTCTCTAGGAGATCTCTTTGGCAGGAGTTGTCTCAGTTAAAGCAGTCTTTTGACGGTCTTTGGTTCTACATAGGTGATTTCAATGCAGTTATTGGGGCTCATGAACACAGAGGTAGTAGGCTGCCTCCTAGCATTGCTTATGATGAGTTTAAATCTTGCTCGGATGCTTGTGATCTTATTCATCTTCCTACAATTGGAGCTAAGTTGACGTGGTCCAATAGAAGGAGGGGTTCTGCTCACACTGAAAGAAGATTAGAATGGGTGATTTGCAATGATGCATGGCTATCTTACTGGGATAGCTCTACTTGCTGTACCTTACCAAGAAGTAAGTCAGACCACTTCCCTATTCTGCTTAAGTTACAAAAGAATATGACTACTTTCAGTTCATCTTTTAAGTTTTTAAAAATGTGGGCTAGTCACAAAGATTGGTGTAGTATCATTGCAGACTCATGGAAGCAAGTGGTTATTGGTTGTCCCATGTTCATTCTCTCATAGAAATTAAAAAATCTAAAGTCTGTTTAAAGGTTTGGAACAAAGAAAAATTTGGTGATGGGCATAAGCAGGTGGATTTAGCTCTGCAAAACTTGCAATCTGTTCAAGATCTAATTTCTAGATATGGATGCTCCGGTGAGCTTTTTGTTCAAGAGCAGACAGCTCAAATTGACCTCAACATGGTGTTGGAACCAAAGTGGTTATGGTCCTTAATACCTTAAGATTTTGATGTTAACAAAAGACTAATTTAAGTGAACAAAGATTAGCTATGGAAAAATGCTTTATCTTAAGTGTGCAGGAAAATCTAAGTCCAAAGACTTACAGTTCGTCCAAAGCCTAAAGTTCTTATGCTTTCTAGACTATAAACCTTAATCATTGTATCTGAGTCTAAAGACTCCTTCTATTAAAAATTTTCTTAACTAGGTCCAATGTTATATGCTTTAATATGTTTTAAGCACGAGAGAATTTGTAAAGTGTTTGAATCTTTTATTTAACGTGTAAAAGCTTGTATCCTTTGGAAAAACATTCTTTGTAATCTTCGTACCATCGAACATTGAAGCCAGTCTATTCTTGACACAAAAGATTTGATTATCTCCAAAAGGAAAGACAAAAGGCAACTTTCGGGTACAAGGAAAAGGTGTCAGTGCTACTTTGAGCTATCAGACCGATTGTCTACTTTGCTTTTAAGAAGCTTCAACAAATTATCAGACTCAACGGACCAAAGCATTTAATGCTCAATTAAAACGGTTCTTTTTCTATCGGTTGAAGACTGATGATTGCTCAAGACTTGAAGGGTATAAATACCCCCACCCTTGAAGATGCAAAGTAGAACCGAAGTTGAATTGAAAACAAGCATACAAGTGAACAAACAATCATGAGAAATAAAAAAGCTTTCAAAGCTACTCTACTCTTAAACTTTCATATCACTCTCTGCAAAGAGTATTGCTTAGAGTTCTAAGCTTAGTTTCAAACCCTCACACTTAGTGAGTTAGTAGAACAAAAACTCTTTTTGAAACCTTAGTTGATTGAGCCTAAAGAGGCTTGTTTAGAAAGAATACTTGAGCCTGAAGAGGCTTGAATGGAAAAGAATACTTAGTGTTGTCTAAAGAGGTGTTGAATACTTGTAACAAAGTTTTTTTGTTATAGTGAAAAAAGCTCTCAAGTAGAGGGGACTGGACATAGCTCTTTGGTGAAGAATGAACTAGGGTAATATATGTGTTAATTTTTTCTTTCCCTTGCTTTTTCCTTAGCTTCTCTTTTGACTAACTCTTTGGGATTGAATTGCTTCTCAACGCATATAATTTTTTAACATAAACCTTCACAGCGAGCATCCAACTGGTATTTGCAAACGCTGGTTGCGTCCTTAGTTGTTTTAGCGTTCAACCAACAGGATCCTTCAATTGGTATCAGAGCTCAGCCTCTGGGTTGAGCACTTAGCCGTGTAGAGGAAAAGATCTTGCAATAGATATGGCAGGACAAGGCATGCCAAGCGGGAGTCAACCAGTTATGGAAGACACTTCCATGACTAAACCTCCATTCTTTAACAGAAACCCACTACTTGTACTGGAAGGAGAAATTCAAAGGTTTTATCTGAAGTACAAACTCTGCTTTCTGGGCCAAAATCATGAAGGGTCCAAATGTGTGCCTAAATGATAATGGTACAGAAAAGGCTGAAGAAGAGTGGACTGATGCTAAAAGAGCCAAAATGGAAGTAAATCACAAAGCAAGATATGCTTTGATGTGTGCTCTAAGTCCAGATGAATTACAGAAGATTCACGCATGTGAATCTGCAAAACAAATCTAGGATACCTTGTCAAATCTCCGTGAGGGGACTACCAAGGTAAAAGACTCAAAAATTATCATGTTGGTTGGTCAGTATGAAATGTTTACTATGGCTGAAGGAGAGTCCATTCTAGAAATGATGGGTCATTTTCAGACGATCACCAACAACTTAAAATCCCTTGGGAAAGTTTATACTACTAAGGAGAATGTCACTAAAATCCTTAGGAGTTTGCCTAATGAATGGAAGCCACTTGTCACTGCAATCACCCAGGCCAAAGATCTCTCTATTTTGACCTTGGATTATCTGGTAGGAACGCTGCAAGTTCATGAGCAGGAGTTTCATCTTGATAATCCTGGAAAGAAAAGTAAAGGGATTGCCTTAAAAGCTCAAAAGTCCAATAGCTCAAAAGCTTTAAAAGTTAATGAGTCAAGCGATGATGCTGATCAAACTAATAATGAAGTATCAGACGATGACGAGCTATTATTAATCTTCACAAAATCCAAAATATGTGGAGAAAGAAAATTGGCTTGGAAAGATGGCCATTTCAGAAGAAAAACTTCAAGGACCATGCTGAGTCCAAGGACAAAAGACAGATGGTCTATTTCGAGTGCAATAAACTAGGCTACTTCAAAGCTAACTGTCCTATGTTAAAGGACAAGAAGAAATTCTTCAAAAATAAGAAGAAGAACTTCATGGCAACCTGGGAAGACCTTGATTCTTCTAAGGAACAAGAAGAAACAAATGAGGAAGCTAACCTCTGACTATGGTCCAATGCTCAAAATGAAGACTCTTCGGATGATAAACAACTTGTTGTTCCCGAAGAAAGAACTCAAGAAGCTATTCCTGAAAGAGGATGGAATGTTCCACCCATTTTCAATGGAACAGACTATCCTTACTTGAGAACTATATTTCAAATATACGTCCAAGCTCAAGACTTTGAGATATGGAATGTATTCACTGATGGAGATCATCGTCCAACAATAACTCTTGAAGATGGCTCAACAGTGTCTAAGATCGAAGCTGATTGGACGGACGAAGATATCAGACGGTACTATCTGAATGCTCATGCCAACTGGTGTCTCATCAATGCTATAGATCGACCAAGATTAGAGTCGGTGTTGCAGTTCGAAACTGTAAAAGAGAAGCTGGCAACCTTAGATCGTTTATTCGGACCAAGAAGTCCTCCTGCTTCTAACCTCTGCCCGATGGCAAACACTTCATCAAACGATGAATCTGAAGAAGATGAGGTATCTATTTCTTACTCTCTTCAAGAAGCATATGATGAACTGGTTAATGATTCCTCCTTACTGTGTCATCAATATATCATGCTTAAAAGGAAGTTTTCTAAAATAAACAAAGAGCTGGAAGACACCAGCAAGCAAAATAAGCAGCTTGTTGAAGAGAATAGTAAGCTAAAAGCTGAGAATATCAGTCTAACTGATAAACTCACCTCTGAGTCCAGTAACCCTCACGAGGTAACCAGACTCAAACAAGAGGTATCTGACCTAACCAAAAGCGTATCAAAGCTTGTTGGGGGATTAGAGAAGCTAAACTTCATATTGAGGTACTCAAGATCTCCTCACGATAGGTCTGGTTTAGGCTATGACTCTGAGAAAAAAAAAGTCTCTCACAAAATATCAAGACCCAACCATTATCATAAGGTTTCCAAATTTCATAAAAATCAAAAAGAAACCAAGCAACATGCATCTCATGTGTATTGTAACTTATGTGGGAAAAGCGGTCACACCTTCCTAAAATGCATACATGAAAAGAAAAACGTTATGCATGGATGAAGACCACAGACAAACCAAAAGACCTAAGTCCATCTAGGTACCTAAAAACATGATAATCCCTGTTGTAAATTTGCTTAGCAACAAAAAGAAGACCCAAGTCCTGGTACTTGGACAGTGGATGCTCACATCACATGACGGGAGAAAAGTCTATGTTCCAAGACCTGCGTGAAAAGAGTGGAGGATGGGTTACCTTTGGAGGCAACCAAAAAGGAAAGATAGTTGGAATTGGTAAGATTGGTAAGCATGCGTTTCCCTCTATTGATAATGTTCTGTTGGTTGAAGGGTTAAAACACAACTTACTTAGCATAAGTCAATTATGTGATAGTGTGTCTGATGTTTCCATCAATAAAAGTGAGTGTATAGTCAAGAACCCTGATGGGTCCATCTTATTCACTGCCAAAAGGCAAAACAATCTGTATAAGATTAACTTGGGGGAACTCTCAAATCAAAGTGTATCATGCCTAGTGTCTATTGAAGATGACCGATGGATATGGCACAAAAGACTTGGTCATGCAAGTCTGAGATTAATTTGAAGTCTAAACAAGCATAACCTCATAAGAGGTCTACCAAAGATTGTGTATAGATCGGACGCTCTCTGTGATGTGTGCTAAAAAGGAAAACAAGGTAAGAACTCTTTTGAGTCCAAGAACATTGTTAGTACTTCAAGGCCACTAGAGTTGTTGCATCTTGATTTCTTTGGTCCAACAAGGACTGCTTCTGTTAGTGGTAAGAAATATGGACTTGTCATAGTATATGACTACACAAGATGGACATGGGTTAAGTTCCTTGCTCACAAGGATGAGTTTATCAAGGTCGTTACCATATTCATTAAGCGTGTCCAGAATGAAAAAGGCATATGTATAAGCTCAATCAGAAGTGACCATGGAGGCGAATTTGAAAATGAGCTTTTCCAAAGGTTCTGTGATGAACACGGTATTCATCACAATTTCTCTGCTCCTAGAACACCACAACAGAATGGTGTTGTTGAGAGAAAGAACCGAACTCTTCAAGAGATGGCTAGGGCAATGCTCAGTGATAGTTCTGTTTCCAAACACTTCTAGGCTAAAGCTGTAAATAATGTCTGCTACATTCAAAACAGAATATACATAAGACCTATCCTGAATAAGACTCCTTATGAATTGTGGAAAGGACGTAAACCCAACATTTCTTATTTCCACCCTTTCGGATGTCAATGTTTTATTTTCAATACTAAGGATCAACTTGGTAAGTTTGATGCCAAAGTAGATAATGGAATGTTGTTAGGATACTCTGAAACGTCCAAAGCTTTTAGAGTTTATAACTCTAGGACCTTGGTTGTTAAAGAATCCATTCATGTTAAGTTTGATGACAAACAACCTGATAAGAGAATATCAGAGCTTGATTAATCTTTTGCAGATTTGAATCAGAATGATGTAGAAGATCGTCCAACACTTAAAGAAGATGGAGCATCAGACACAACTCAAAACACATTAGATGCATCAACATCTCAACAAGTTGCTAACACCCCCCATTCATGGCAATTCTAGACTTATCACCTTGAGGATCAAATCGTTCGCAATACAAATGATAGAGTTCGGACAAGGTCAACCTTCAGAGAACAAGTTGACTCAACTTCATCTCTGAATTGGAACCAAAGTCTGTGGACGAAGCCTTATTGGATGAATGTTGTATCCTCGCTATGCAAGAAGACCGTAACCAGTTTCAACGTACCAATGTTTGGACGCTGGTATCCTTGCCAAAGGATAAGTCTGTCATTGGAACCAAGTGGGTTTATCGAAACAAGCTGGACGAAGATGGCAAAGTTGTAAGGAATAAAGCAAGGTTAGTTGCTCAAGGCTACTCACAAGAAGAAGGTATTGAATATACCGAAACTTTTGCTCCTGTAGCTAGACTAGAATCCATATGCATTTTACTCTCATATGCTACACATCATAACATCATGTTTTTCCAAATGGACATAAAAAGTGCTTTCTTAAATGGTTTCATTAATGAAGAAGTATATGTTGTACAACCACCTGGTTTGAGAATCAAAACCACCCTGAGCATGTATATAAGCTTAAGAAAGCTTTATACGGACTCAAACAAGCTCCTAGAGCTTGGTGTGAGAGATAACACCTTCCTAATGGAGAATGGTTTCTCAAGAGGAAAAGTGGACACGACTCTTTTCAAAAAAAACATATAAAAAGGATTTTATTGTGGCTCAGATTTATGTTGATGATATTTGGTGCAACTGATAAATTTCTTTGCCAAGAGTTTTCTGAGCTTATGCAGAAAGAATTTGAAATGAGTATGATGGGAGAACTAAAATTCTTCCTCGGACTTCAAGTCAAACAAACATCGGACGGAGTGTACATTCATCAGACGAAGTACACAAAGGAGCTTCTGAAACGCTTCAAACTGGATGATTTCAAACCAATGAATGCCCCAATGCACCCAACGTTCGTACTAAACAAAGCTGACAAAGATAAAGAGGTAGACCAAAAGGTATATAGAGGTATGATTGGTTCCTTCGTATATCTAACAGCGTCTAGACATGATATCATGTTTAGTGTTTGTTTAAGTGCTCGTTTTCAATCTGATTCAAGAGAGTCTCATCTCTCAGCATTTAAAAGAATATTTAGATATCTCAAAGGTTCTACTAATCCGAGTCTGTTGTATAAGAAATTTGATGAATACAGATTAGTTGGATTCTGTGATGCTAACTACGCTGGAGACAGAATGGAAAGAAAAGGAACCAATGGAGGTTATCACTTCATTGGAACCAACTTAGTCTCATGGTCACGCAAAAGGCAAAGCACAATTGCCTTATCAATTGCTGAAGCTGAGTACATTACTGCTGCAACCTGCTGCTCACAACTTCTATGGATGGAACATCAGTTGGAAGACTACAATGTATTTGTGAGTAACATATCAAAAATGTGTGATAATACAGCTGCTATTAATTTTTCAAAGAATCCCATATTGGATTCTAGATCAAAACATATAGAAATCAAGCATCATTTCATTGGAGATTATGTGCAAAAAGGAATTATTGATATTCAATTTGTTGATACTGACCATCAATGGGAAGATATCTTCACCAAACCTCTAACTGAAGATAGGTTCATATTCATAAGAATATATCTGAACATGCATTTCATTGATTAATCTTAAGTCCAATGCATGAGTCCAATAATTGTTTTGGTCCAATATATGTGAGTCAAATATGTGTGTGTTGATTGGTTCGTCCATTGCATTAATTGAACTAAATCTTTGTCGAAGGCTAGACTTAGTTACACCTGATGAGGATCTTTGTTTGAAAGGATAGATAATCCTATAATGTTGAGAAAAGAAGATTTAGGAGCCTGATGATAGTTCAACGATGATTTCCCTCGAAGTGTGGTAATCACGTGAAGTTTCTTCTGATGGTATTTTTAAGAAATGATTAGAACCTCTGATGTTTGTGTATTTGATGGATAAGGCATTTGTTTCCACTAGGACAGATTGAGAGTTACACGTTATGGGTAGACTTGTAATCCAAGCTGATGACGGTGAAGAGTACGTATGATACCTAAGTATAACTTTTCCTAAGGTTACGAATAATCAGAGACTGAGTGAACAAAAATGGAAGTATGAATTTTGGATATAGAATGGATGTCCTTAGGACTCGTATCCGTAGGGGAAAGAATTACAATGGATCCTACAAAGATAGGAATAATGTTTTGTTAAGAGAACTTAAGAGATCGGTGTAGATAAGTAAGACAAATAAGTTTGGACTCGCTTGCAACGGCAACTATCTGAAGATATTGTTGACTCTTTGTTTGGATACTTTCAATTTTCGAGGACTTGGACTGAAGCATGTGAGGAAAGTTTTCAAGGATTAAAGAGAAGGTTGACTACTTCACCAATGCTAGTGCTGCCTGATCCCAAGGGAGCATTTGTGTTCACACTCCTACATAATCCTCGGTGTATTAGACATTTGAATGGATTGGTTTAATAGTGTCCGTTGGTCTAGACATTTTCATATTATTTCATCGAAAGATTTGTTATGACTATCTCTCGAGTTGAAACACCAACGACTTCTTGATACTGGAAGTTTCGTGATGAAACTTAGTCTAATCACTTTTACATTTGGTAAATGTGATCTAGTCTGATTTTTGGCCAGACTATCCTAATTTTGAAATTGTCATTTTGTAAATTTCCTGTATTAAAAATGAATCCTCTTGGGGTTCGAAATTGTTCATCTTTTGATTCCCAAATCCGCTAGAAGATTCTTGTAAAAGAAGGGACTTTAGTAGAGTCATGGTTGTAAACATGTATTAGCTATGCATTTTTACACTTACGAACCTACTGAAGAATCTTTTTACATACTGGATATTCCTGCATTCTTTTTAGAGTGGTAAAATTCTTCTATATACTTTCTTGTGAAAGTAAGACCAGGAAAAATTTCCTTTGTTGAAAATTTCTTTCCTTAATCTTCAAGGATCGAGTAGAGACGGAGTTCAACTGATCATCCTTAACTCAAGTGGACGAGCAAGAAAAATGATTTGATCTTTGGAAGGTTGGTTAGGAGTACGTGTAGTATCTAGCTACAATCATCATTTTAGCAAGATAGACAAGAAGTGATGGGAGTTTTGTTGAGGTATAGTTGTGATTGATGAGATGTGAATCTTTAAGATCAATCTCAGTAAGTGAGACAATTACTATAAGTCAAGTATTGATCAAGACAGAATAGTAGTTGGGAGACCTAGGGTAATGATCAATGTATGAGGTTAAGATGGATTGTATGAGTTTGAAGATTTATAAGAAAGTGTCCTTAGCAGTTTTACCTAAGCTGAATATAAGCAGAAGAGAGGAGTTCCCGAGTAAAACTAAGTTGTTAGAAAAGTTCGAGACTTATGAATTTGGATAATTCTACCCGATGCGATTTTTTTTTTTTGGTTGTAATTGCATTAGAGGTGCAATCATGTTCTTTAAGGTTGAGATTCATAATTAAGATGTAAGTTGGAGAGGTGGACTGCGTTCAAAAGGAACTAAGACTAAGATTGGATATCTTGGATCGGAACTGATGGATGTGTTGTAAAAGAAATGTGTACCATAGTTTAAATCTTGGTGCCAACAATAAGAGTTAAAGATGTTGGAGGAAGATTTTCCTAAGTGGATTAGTATTTAAAGAAAAGTGTTTAAGTTTTAATTATATCTCTCACCTGTGATAGATTAAGGTAAGTATTAAGGAGAAGGAGAACGGATTGAGGATAAACAATTTGATGTTTAGCGGTAAATCAAACAGAGGATAAGTATGAAGTTTGTTATTAGGTTACCAATGTTACCTAAGGGAGAATTACATACAGAGAGTACGATGTGGAACATCGGGATTTAGAAATCCTGTTTAGTTTTAAGTCACGAAATTTCGAGGACGAAATTTTTTTAAGTGGGGTAGGAATGTAACACCCCGATTTTCGCTGTTTTCTAATAACTGTAAATATATATATATATTTATATTTTTATCCGAGGTTTAAAAAATGATTTTAGATAAACCAAAATCATATTCATACTCTATATTATCGTAGGGAGCTACGGTTAAATTTTGGGTTGAAAGTTCAGGCGGAGCCCGGTCTACGTTTTCACTGACAGTAAGATTTTACTGATCAGAAAACCTAAATTTGACTCGTGAACGAAACAGTTAGGTTTTATGTTTTATTTCCAACGATATTGGTTATTTTGAAAATTTTCAAAATAAATAAGTCGTTATACGTTATTCGGGCATACAACCAAAATTGGGTGAAAAACGAAGCTGAATACAGGATTTCAGGGACCCGCTAACGGATAGGCATGAAGTCACTTCAATGACAACTCACCTAGGTGAGTCACCACGTCATCATTAGGATTAGACAAATATCTAAGATATTTACGGCGAAAAAAAATCGAAATGCCCTTGACCTTTTGTTTTATTTCCAATTTTGTCCCTAGGTAAAATGACTCTTTTGCCCCAGGGAATTTCTGAAATTATATTTGAAGCCCTGTGACTCACCAATGTCACCATTACCTTTCTACAAATATCTAGATATTTATAGAGGAAATGACAATTATGTCCCTAGTCTTTTGTTAAATGATAATTTTGCCCCAAAGTGAATTTACTCTTTTGTCCCTAAATGAACAGAGTTTGGACCTTTCTATCCCTTCTTCCACACGCCCCTAAGCCCCCACTAACTCTCCATTTTCTTCACTTTCTCACAAACACAAAGTCTTGGTTGTTTTATGGTTTTGAAGATCAAAGTTAGAGTTTTTAGTTTCTCTCCTTTGTTCTTGGTGTTCTTGAGTGTTCTTTGTAACACCCCCCTCGCGGGTGCTACATACACGGACTCTAATACGGAAATAAAACAATAAAATAAAACGCTGGTTGCTTTCGGAAAGTACTTTAATTAAGTAGCTACGTTCGAAAACGCGGTTCTAAAAATTTTCTGCATGCATAGGCAAACAACTCCAGACGGAGGAATAAATTTCATATCACACATTGATATTCACTGTTCATAAAACATAAACATAACGCAAAACCTGGTCTAATATATATATCATATTACAGACTTAGAAAGTAATTGCGACATATATGCAGTAATAAAATATAAGCCTGCTCAAAAACAAAAGACTCCTAAGCTGGTCGGCTAAAAGTAGCCATTGGGGTACAACCCAACGTCGGCTCCTTCAAAAGTTTCCATCGTCCGAGCCCTCACGTCTCTGCGGGGACCTATGACCAACATCTGTACATGTGTTCCAAAAACACAACAAGGTGTCCAACATGTACAGGCAAAGGTGAGATACTCAAATAAAGTTATCACGATAGCCGCACAAGCGACAAACAGCAGTATAAACATCCACAGATAAATACAGTTATATGAACAGTTATTTATATAATACAATACAACATCCCAAACACTATCATCAGTTATAATAATGCATGAGACTTCAATATCATCTTTCTAATTCATGTACTCCGGAGATTCTAACTTCCCAACATCGAGCGATAGGCCGTAGTAACACCCGTAACACAATTGTTCTCATGAGTCGGCCTCTCTATTTAGGTCCGAACTCCAATTGTTCCAGGGTACCACGTCTCACCATATCATGAATACTCCAGTCTCTGATCGAGTTCATTCGTGTTTGGCAGCCGATTTACCACGGCACGGGGTTGCTACGCCACCGGCCACTTGTGGGATCTCGAACACAGAATGCCCCTATAGACCCAGTGGTCTTAACTGGCTGAATTCTCAACTACAAAAGTTGTAGCTCGATTCCAAATGGCACGTCTGCCGGTTCATGCATGTACACAGAAAGTTTTCTGTTTTCTTTGCGTTCATTCTTTCAAATGTCGAGACATAAAGTCCACGACTCGTTTCAAAAAGGCATTAAGCCCACTCAAATCAAAAACACAGGACACGAAGTCCGAGTGCTCAATCCACAAAACACTAGCCCCGACGTCTCGGCCACTAGGTTCGGGTTCGTCTCAAAGGTTCATCATTTTTCCTTTGGTTTCATTTTCTCAAAACACTTTGGAAAACAAAACATACTTTGGTTTTCTCGAAACAAAACATCCTTTTTGATCAAGAGAACATTTTTCCGTGAAAACACCTTTCTTGAAAACAAAAACTTTCCGTGAAAACACCTTTCTTGAAAACAAAAACCTTTTTCTAAGGTTTCACGTCTTTTTAAAACGTTTTACCGAAATAAAAGACGATTTGCACGACTTTTCACAAAACCACTTTACTTTTCAAAACAAAAATACTTTTCAACAAGAAAGACAACTTTTCTTGAAAAAACAACACGTTTTCCCAAAAATCACTTTTTGATTTAAAAACACGATTTTCAAAACATAGATTTAGGATTTCGAGTCTTTTAATAAATTATCGAGACATAGCCAGTCCTATGCTCATCCAGGGTATAAATATATATAGACATCAACAATCCATAATCATCATCATAATATCAACTAAGGCATCCATGCCACAAATTATCAAATAGACAATTATGCACAACATTTAACATCCAATCAATCCAGGATATAAGTATACATATACATCATTCAAACTCATCTCTAAATCATCACTCAAGACATCATAACACATATATCAAACATGCACTATGAAGCTACTCAAACTTAAATGACTACCTCCCTTTACCTCTCAAATTTGCTTAGTCCAAACTTGATCGATTCTCGGCTCCGGCTCCGGTTTCGTTTGCGTCGCCTAAAACAATCAAACACAATTCAATTCAAACAACAATTCAACATCAATCTATAACATAAGAACACAAGTTTTCCTTCCCCTAAAAGGTATAGGGTTCGGCCATGAAAGGTAAAAAGGGTTAGGGATCTCATTTGGTTCCAAACTTTTGGTTAGTTGGTTCGTGAACTTAGTTAACACTATTTCAAGTCCTATGACTCAAAAATGTGAAACAACACTCATGGATTTTCCCCATGAAGCTCTCGGCCATAAAGGGCAATCTAGGCTAGGAATTGATTTGGTTTTCCATCACTTGGATTCAAGGACACTAGGAAAGCTAAGGATGGAATCAAGAGTTAGAAATCAAAAATTTGATGAAAAACACTATTCATCATCACTCTTAGGGTTCGGCCACTTTGGGGTTTTAGGGCTAGGATGAGACTTGGATCATGAGCTCTTGGGTTTAGATAGAGGGTGATGAGGTGAGTTCAAAGAACTTGGTTTCACCTCCAAAGGATTTTCCTACAATTTCCTATGGATTTTCAAAGTTTTGGATCTAAGAATGAGTTTCATGAAAATGGAGTTTTGATCTTGATATTGAAAGAGATTCAAGAAGATATGAGACCATAGAAGTGATCTTACCTTAAAATGGATGAAGATTGGTCAAGAAATCAAGTGATTTCAACAAGCTTTCAAGGTTTTCTCAAGGATTCAGTGGAGGTTTTTTCTCTAAGGAAGATGAAGTGTTCTTGGTGTTCTTGAGGGGCTGGGCTGCGTGGAATGAGGGGCTGAGAGGGCTGTTCCAGCCTTCTAAAGAGTTCATTAAGGGTAAAAAGGTCATTTGGTTCAAAGGGTAAAATGGTAAAAGGTGAAAAGACTTAAGTTAGGGGTATTTTGGTACTTTCGCGTCCTGAAATTCCCGATCGTCATGACGACTCTGGCATGCTCTCCCAAGTGAGTTGACATGATGCGATATCAATATTATCCATTGTCGGGTCCTGGTAAGTCCATACGCGGCTCCGTTCTCCACCCGATTGAAGATTTCGCTCGAACGGAGGTCAGGAAATGATTTTTTTGAAATTTTTACGAAATTTAACCAAAACGTAGAGAATCGAATTCTAAGACTTACTGTATCGTTCACGGGTCCATCTGAGGTCTTTTGAGCAGTAAAATCATACTGTCAGTGTAAAAACGCAGACCGGGCTCCGTTTGAGTTTTCGACTCAACTTAATCGTAGCTTCCTACGATATCGGTGAGCATGATTATGGTCTCAGAATATTTTATATCCCTTTCTAAGACCTCGAATAAAATATAAGTTCATAAATACTAATTAAAAGAAAAACTCAAAAATCGGGGTGTTACATTCTTCACTTTCTCTCCACTTTCCCATCAACCTAGAGGTAAACTCTCTTGACTCAAGTGAGTAAACTTATTCCTTGCTTCATTGTCTTGACATCTATGTGTTTTGTTTCTCAAGTGATCCATAAGCAAATTTGTAAAGCATAACTTGCATGATTCTTGCAATCTTTCCATCAATCAAGAGGTAATCTCTTCTCTCTATGATCAATCATGATCTCTTCGTCATTCATTTGGTAAGATTATGGAATGAATCATCATCATTCACTTTCATGAAACTTTCTTCAAAAATCTCTAGAAAATCATAGAGAAATCCTATGATCATGAAATCAATTTCTATGAACTCACCATGATGTATATGTTGATCATCTAGAAGCATGAACCCAAAAGATATTTTCTCCCTATTTTTCCCAAGCTTGGCCGAACCCTCACCCTTTTGATTGAATGGGTTTTGGTTCAAATTTTTGATTAAGCAGTATAGATTATGTCTTTATCATACTTAAGGATCATTAATCCAAGAGTTAGCAAAATTTCAACATCCTTAGCCTAATTAACTCATGAAGGCCGAACCTACATCATAAAGAATTAGCAAGTCTTCTCAAAGATTAACTTGTATTATGTTGTTTGGTGAAGGATTGGTTGAGTAGTTGTAGTTTGGCGATTCGTGAAATACTCAGCTTTGGAGGATCGTTTCAGACCAAAGACCGCGAACACCACTTGGTAGCTTCACTTGATTTGATGAAGTTAATGATTTGTGGTGTAGAAGGAAGTGTTGAAAGAAACTTACTTGACTTCAAGAGGTAAGGAGAGTTTGCCTGAGGGATTTTCCCGATAACTATATGTTATCCATGATTTATCTGTATAGCTCTGTTTGAGCTTCGTTGTGATTGTAATAATGTTCCATGCTTTAGTATATGTTATGATGATGTATGCTTGGATGGAAAATGTTTTCATGTATGTTGAAAACCATACTTTGATCTCTAGATCAAGTAAGGATTTTTATGCTTGTTTATGGTTGAATGATGTATGATTATTATTCATCATAATATTGTGATCATTTTGAGCTATTACTTGACAAGTTAGTGAAGCAAAATCTTCACATCCCACATGGTATAGCATTCGGCCATAATGGTTACCAAAGGAAGAACATGAGCTTGTTCTTGAACTCCAATGTTTTTGAAAGCAAATAAATGTTTTAGAAACTTGTATTTCAAAAACAAACAAGAAGTGATTTTGATCCAAAATTTCAACTAGGGATTCGACCCTTAAAGTGTTTTTTAACTAAGGTGAAAATATGTTTTACTTTAGTCAAAGTTTGTTCAATTAACTAAGTGTTTTAAGAATAAAATGATGAAAGTGATTTCATGAAAGTAAAATTAATATGAAGTTACTTTAGGTTTAGTAGGAGGTCACATTTTTTTTAAAAACCAAGTTAACATTCAATCTTCAAAGCATAAAGAGGACTTTGTCCTAAAGTTTAGATTTAAATGAATCTTAGTTCGAAAAACTAATGAAATTCCATTTTTTTTTCTACTAACTTAGATCACGGTTTTACATTAAGTTAGTAAGGAAAAACCATTTCAAATTAGTTAAGGTAATTTACTTCAAGCAAATAACAAAGTTCTTTTAAATCAAATGAGTTTTCAATTAGAAAGGTTTTGGCTTACAAAGTCTTAAAACCGATAGTTTTCAACTCAAGCCATAAAGTTTTACGCATGGAAAACCTAAGTTAAATAATTAACTTAGAGTAAAAGAAAAGAGATAATTAAGTATAGTATATGGTGGAACAAGACCATGCACTATACCATTGATGACTTAGTTCATCAATGACTTCATAAGACTTAAGTGAATTAACACTTATTTCATTTCTTGAAACTCAAGGAATTAATATCTTAGAAAGGATCAAAGACCTATCTAAGAGGATTCTCAATCCTTCTTCATAACAATTAGGACTTGAGATGTAGTTAAAAAGACACAAACACAAACATGAAACGTTTCGGGTTTTGAAACAGTAGTTTGATAACGGACCGGTGGTTCAGATCCAAGAACAGTCATTTAATTGTTTCAGTCTTGTGATGACTCGATCCCGGAGGGATCACAAGATTTATCTGGTGGATAAAAGTTTTATAATACAAAGACACGTATAGTTCCTAAGGAAGAGAACCTCAGTGAACATGGAAGTTTATCCGGTGGATAGACATTGCTTTATCGCATCTGCTTTGTGTAAGCATTGGCATTTCATTGCATGCGTTTGTAAGGCCTTGAGCCTAGGAGTTGAGCTTACACCTAGATGCTGGTGCGAATCTTATGGTAACGATCTTAATTGGTCTTGAGGACGTCAGGGTTGGAGATTCCACAAGTGACCAGTTGGTGATTCTTTTGTGTTGTGGTATTCTATGCACTGCTGTGACATCTTTGACTAGCTGCCATACTTTTCATGTTTGGTCGAGAGTGTGTCCGTAAAGCCAGATACGTGCACTTTTTTTTGTAGCATCTTGCCCATGGCTGGCATTAACCGGAACATGTCCTCCCATTCACTCTCTCCGACTTTTTGTTAGCTCCATGGAGTAGGGGTCAGAGTTTTACCCTTGTGGCATATGGCATTGAGTCATGTACATCGCATTGCATTGCATGGTTGTTGATGATTACATTTACTTATTATACATCACTATTTTGCTTTCGAAGATGTCTTATGCTGCTAATTGATTAATATGATATATTGCGATTTATGGTATGCATGTTGGACATGTTGTTACCTGGTGTGTTGTCCCGTGTTACTTCTGCTATTGTGCTGTGTTGATACTACATATCTTCATATGTTGTTTTGTGTGTTGTGCATGTAGTTATCGTGTTTAAATCCATACATTGGTTACTCACCCTTGACTGTACATGTTGGACACCCAGTTGTGTTTTTGGATACATGTACAAATGCTTCTCAACGGTCATTTGGGTCACTTCGGGACCCTATAGCTTGAGTTTCATGATGTCGATGACGAAGATGTGTGGACTGTTGATGAAAAGGCCCAGTCACATTGGTACGATGTATGCTAGGTAGTAGACTCTATTGTCCTTAGAGTTCTTTTATCAAACCAGCTCTTATGATTTTTAATGTTTAGGTTGAGAAAGTCGGTATAAGTGATTTTGACAACTTTTGTATAGTTTGGGACTTCAATGTGAAAAATAATTTCACGAAAGCTTATGTATGATGGTAAAATGATTTATAAATAAATCCAATTTATGTGTGTTGTCAAGAATAATATGATTTTATTATTGTGATATGTGTATCGCTTTTCCGAAGTATTTTGTCGAAAAATTTTTTACACCCGAGTTTTCTGACTTAAAGTAAATGATTTTCCAAAAGCGACCAACAATTCTCTTTTAAAATTATTTCCGCACGTGTTCATGATGTAATGCCCAAGGGGGGTGTTACACCTCCTACCCCGGGGAGCGATGAACGTGTTCTGCTCCCCGATTCTTCCGAGTGCCCCGGTTCCTCATGCCTTGTCCTCCGCCTTGGCTCTTCTGAGTTCACGGTGGTTTCCACCCCGGCCACTCTATGGATCTCTGAAGCTATATGCCTTCTTTCTCCTTCCATGCTTGGGTGGGAATCGAAATGTACGGTTCCCACAAACGGTGCCAATGTTCTGGACAGGCCCAAAACACAATCTTCTCGATGATTCTGACTTTGCATCCTTCTGGCTCCCGATTGGGCTGCACCTCTTCTTGGAACGAATGGGGGATACCTGCGAAGTCACTCTGATGCTTAAGTCATTAATGGCATATTCAATGTTTATCTTTTAGTTAAGGATGCAACTTACCCCCTTCGCATGGGCTACAGCCCTTTTATATAGATGTATCTGAGGATCTCTCGTATCCTGGGGGTGGTTCCTCATGCTCCCGTTTTTGGACTGGATATGCGGGTCAGCGTGTTTTCGGGCGGCGGGCTCAGTATGCCGCCTAATTTCGGGGCGGCTTTGGTCAAAAGGCAGCGCAGAAGAGACTTGGCCTCTAAAGTGGAAGCCTTTTCATAGTCCCCGTAGTCTGCTCCTATATTCGGAGTTTTCGGATGGTGGCTGTTTGTGATGGTTCAAAGTCTGGGTCAGCTAGCGGGATCCTCATTTGGACCTTATTGGGTTGGACCAAGAACGGGCCAGAACTCCTCTTGTTGGGTTGGACCAGGAATGGGTCGGAACAGATGGAATCATATTCGGCTTGAGTGTGACTCTACATTAGTCATGGCCGCTTTCATTTCTCCGTCCATTGTTCCTTGGTGCTTGAGAAATAGGTGGTTGAATGTTTTGAATCTTTTAGGAAGATTAATTTTGTTTACTCTTATTTATATATAGAGGAAAACTTGTGCAGATTTATTAGCTAATCATATGAAACCCGCTACCCCGCATATGATAAATATAAAGTAAAGCATACAAGTTAAAATAAAAACTTTAACATAAAAGGTAGCAAGTACCAAATGATCCGAAAATGTTTAAAACATAAATAACAACTGCGGAAAAACATAACATAAAACAAAACCCAAAACCTAATGTCACTTAATCAGAGCTGGTAACCACTAACGATATTGCAACGGAAAACATCTAACATAACTAAACTATACTATGAGCAAGCGATCTCCTCGGGATCACTTCTAAGCTGGGAGCTCACCATCCTCTGCATTATCAAAGGTAGATGCAAAACAACAATAATAGATAGGGAGTAAGGAATTGTACGTATAAACATAAGCGGTAATAGAGCAGTTAGCAAGATGATCATGCAGCGCATAAAACATCAAAATATAACATACATATTATAACGCATACCATCATATCACATTAATAACATGCTATGTGATGCATAACTACTCCACTACTCCATATGCAAAGTGGATCCCATAACTAACTCAGGAAAACGATTCGAAGTACATCAACTTGTTGACCATCATGCATCAACACTTGTTGTTCACCTTACTCTCGGATGAACCCCCATGAGTAACAATTCACCGTACTATCGGATAAATCCCCACGAGTTACCTGTCCACCAAACTCTCGGGTGAACTCTCAACACTGGCTGTTCACCTTACTCAGATGAACCCCCATGAGTAACGATTCACCTTACTCTCAGATGAATCTCCACGAGTTGCCTGTCCACCAAACTCTCGGGTGAACTCTCAACACTCCTCGTCTCCTTCCGTCCATCTAAAAACTCCATGTCATGAATGCATGCATTGCTAACACAAACAACATGCCAACCACCTCCATCAACACCATTAACAATGGCGATCAACTTTAACCAATAAGCATCAAAGATGATTTATCAACATCAAACTTGACCAATAATAATCAAGAATGATTTAACCAACAGCATCGGTAACAGTACGTCGTTATGGATAACATTATCTTCTCTTTAATTAATCTCTTTATTAACTCTCTATTATTACACTTTACCATATTATTGTCCTAGTTCATTAACTATCCTCAAGGTCGTATTTTATAATCTCTTATATCATACTTTTATTCCTAAAAAAGTATTAAATCTCCCTTTATTTAAAACAGTGAAGTTTTCTCAATTCTGACAGTGGCATGGCCTGAGCACGGGCATGCTATACGAGAGCACGGGCGTGCTAAACAACATCATTTTTCTTGTTTTTCCGACACGGGCATGCTGGCTTTTACTAGGCAAAGAGCAAGGGCGTGCCAATATTGAGCATGGGCATGCTCAACGCTGTTACAGCGTCTCAGTTCTAGGAACTTTGCAGCTTTTCTAGATTTCAACCATCCAAATCAATGCTAAGGTTCTTGACTAATCCATTGGCATTAATCTCACCCCTCATCAACATCTTTATGTTTTATGCACATCAATTAGACTAATCCTAGTTTTAGGCTTAGCGCTAACATCCCTATGTCTTTTATTAACATAGATTTAACAGCAGTTCCAACACACCAATTCATACAATCATGGCATATCAACAACATCATTTACAACATCATATATATAAATCAACCATAATAACTCCATACAACAATTAAGGCATATAGCACACAAATAGGGTCATAGGTTAACCCCCATCTTACACTACCCTAGAACCTATATGTTATACTAATCCCTTCTCCTCATACCTGGCGTGACGATTCTAGCCTATAAGCCAACAAAAGCAAAGTTCACACTTGACTCCTCCAACGGGTTCAATAGGTTCAACGAGCTTTGACCAAGAACATCTAGAAAGAACAAAGGTAGTTAATTCCAAAACAAAGAAAGGACGGGATTTAACGCAAGGATTATAAACATACCTCGATTAAATCCCTAGGGAACTTATTTGCTAGCTGCCATTCACAGCATTGGCACACGAACAACGAAGTCTGGTTTGACAGGGAGAAAACAGTTCAACACTAACTCAAGGGATTCAAAGAAAAAGGATGAACAGGGTTGGTTACCTTACCTTAGACTAAAACTAAGCTAGCAGCTTAACCCCAAACGCAACAGCAAACACCACAGGGATGTGTTCTTGACGAAGAACACCCAACAAGGATTGAGGAACGCTAAAGGATTCAATGGGAAACCAAGAAAAAGGTAAAAAAATGGTTGTTTCTAACTTTAGGATAGACGGCTATGAGTTTTAGGTCAAGCAAAAAAGGTATAAAAAGGATTGAGGCGAACGGATCAACTTAAAGCCCAAACCGCGTTTCTGGTGTGCGCGTAGAGTACGGGCGTGCTAACTTTTAGTATGGGCATGCTGAATGTAACATCCTAAAATTTCAATATAATTATTTTGTTAAAAATATTAAGCTACTATGAGGTTTAGTATAGAAAATTGTTAGCATAAGAATTTATTAGGAATTGTTTAGAAATTTTAAAAAGCATGCAAAATTAGAATTAAAAAAAAAAAACACATTAACGAGAAATCTATTTCACTTATAGGGAATGAGCCTTTCTTTTGAAAATTAAAAGGATATTGAGCCCCACGTGAATACAAAAGTTGGAATATAATAAAAAAAATAAATAAATAAACAAGAAGGCTTGCTTTTCACGCACAACCTTGATGAGGTTTCCTTTGGCATACTATATTAGGGAACAAAAGCACATCAGGGCCCATGAGGATATCCATTAGAATTTGGATTTGTCCAACATATAAGTCACTGTTACGAAGGTTTCTGAGATCACCGCATAGTCTCACCTAAAATACAACGGTGGTGTTAGCGCTGTGAGCTGTGTAAGGGAGGAAATAGTGTGGTTGTCTTGTTTGCCGTGATAGAAAGAGGAACTCTATAAATAGGATTTGCTCGTAGGGAATGTTCTAGAGCTTTTGGAGATTTACAAGAGATGAGTAAAAATATATTTTTCTCACCCTTTCATGGTACAAAAATTTGGGGTTTTGGGTTTTAAAACCATTAGATTATGTTTGGATGGGGTAATGACAGAGGATAATGTATTTTAAGAGGGTAATTGAAATACTTTGAATTGAAATATGTTGTTTGGATGTTTTATTATGAAGTATTTAAAATTCTTGGAATTTAATGAGGTATTTGTTTTAGTTAAAAAAGAGGGAATTTCATATTCCACCTAAATAGGTGGGAATTCTAAATTCCTCTCCTCTCAACCACCATCCACCACCGGACCACCATCGCCGGCCGCCCACCGCCGCTGGACCGCCGCCAGACCACCGGCCAGTCACCACCGTCGCCTCAAAATTTTTAAATTTTTGAAAAATGAAATTAAAATCATTTATCCAAACAAAGAATTTTCAATACAAAAAAATTGAACTATTCTATCCAAATAAAATATTTTCAAAATGAAGCATTTCAATTGACTTGTATTTTAAATATCCTAGAATTTTGAAATATCCCATCCAAACACAACCTTAATGTATTTTGGGAGATGATTTGGGAAAAATTGGGTTTTTCTATGTTAGGGTTCGAGAACGCTAAATTGATTTGGGGGTTTTCGATTAAAATGAAAGTGTATTAAATTGAGTATTTATCCTTGTGATTGATGATATAAGATGTATGATTGGTATGTGTATTGGTTGATTGACATGTTTTACTCGAGTTATGTGATATATATATATATATATATATATATATATATATATATATATATATATATATATATATATATATGTATATATTTGATTTGACATGTTTAATTGATCATTATGTATGTGGCATGACGTTTGAGAAATACCGCCTATGAAAAGGGTATCGAAAGTAACATCGTCATTGTCATATATTGGGATGTCAAAAAATGAACAATACCGCCAGTGCACATGGTTGGTATTGAAAAATGAGTAATGTCACAGATGAGAAGGTGACATCGAAATACCTCTCTTGAGTAGAGGTAGGCAATGGGACGTCATTGTGGAGTTATGTTTGACAGTCATATGACTTATGCAGTTTATTGGAATTATTTTATATATGAGATTTTGACATACATGATTTATGATGTGATGATGATGACTGATTATTGCCAATAATAATTTATATTATTATTATTAATATTATTTTCTAATGTTATTATTTTGGAAAATAGAGGGTACCATAAATTGTTTTTCCGATTGTCGCACCGGCTGAGAACAATGTTTATGCGAAAATCTTTTTAACTGTATTTTTATTCACTGGGATTATAAATCTCATTAGTAGTATTGTTTTCAGAGCTTGAGGACGTCACAGTTGAGCATACGAAGACTTGAAGATTATCTTCTTAGTTTTATTATTTGGTTAGTATGTTATGGCTTATGCCAAGAGAATCTATGTCATTGTTATGTATTTTTTTTATCATGCGAGTTGTAGTACATGCCCGGTTTTTGAAGCTTTTAAACTTATTATGTTATTTCAGTATTTTATTGGTTTAACAATGTAAACATTATTTTGATATTACTATTTATCTTATTACACTAAGTATTTATAGAGTTATATTTTAAGAGAAATTTTATTTCTTCATATTTTATCTAAATAATTATCTTGGGTTACTAATGTAACGAAGGGCATTACACTGAACAACTGGCACGGACGTGCTTCACGGGAGCACGAGCGCGCCACCCTGTCAGGATCACTGATCTGACTCGTTCTATGGTTAACTACCCAAAAACACGTCCCTAAACGTCTAACATAAGCATAACAACACGGGACCGTCTGTTGTGCACCCCAAAAATGGGGTGCATGGTGCTCCCCCTTTGGTAATGTGTTCATGACTTTTGGATTGACAAAAATTTAATTATGTGTTAATTTGTTATCTGTTGATAAAAAGTGGGTTACACCCTACACCTCACTCATGTTTGATGCACAATAAAAGCCACCTAACAACACATAACATATAAATAACAACAAGAATAACGTATATAACAATACTTTATAACTAACAAGCGAAAACTGGGGTGTTACAATTCCACCCCCTTATAAAAATTTCGTCCTCGAAATTTCTACAAGGTCGTACTCGGTTGGCAGACAACCAGTCCAAAACAAAACACTTAAAAGTTAAGCAAGAAAAGAAACAAAGGTTCACCTAATCCTATATCATCATTGATGCTAGGCATAGATAATCATATAAGAGTACACAGAAGATAACATAACAGATAAATACCCCGGCCTGAAGGACAGACCGGCTCTGATACCACTAAATGTGACACCCGCTACCCCGCATACGATAAATATAAAGTAAAGCACGCAAGTTAAAATAAAAACTTTAACATAAAAGGTAGCAAGTACCACATGATCCGAAAACGTTTAAAACATAAATAACAACTGCGAAAAAACATAACATAAAACAAAACCCAAAACCCGATGTCACACAATCAAAGCTGGTAACCACTACTGATATTGCATCAGAAAACATCTAACATAACTAAACTATACAATGAGCAAGCGATCTCCTCGGGATCACTTCTCAGCCGGTAGCTCACCATCCTTTGCATAACCAAAGATAGATGCAAAACAACAACAACAGATAGGGAGTAAGGAACTGTACGTATAAACAGAAGCGGTAATAGAGCAATTAGCAAGATGTTCATGCAGCGCATAAAATATCATAATATAACATACATATTATAACGCATACCATCATATCACATTAATAACATGTTATGCGATGCATAACTACTCCACTACTCCATATACTATGTGGATCCAATAACTAGCACAGGAAAACGATTCGGAGTACATCAACTTGTTGACCATCATGCATCAACATTGGTTGTTAACCTTACTCTCGGATGAACCCCCATGAGTAACGATTCACCGTACTCTCGGATGAATCCCCACGAGTTGCTTGTCCACTAAACTTTCGGGTGAACTCCCAACACTGACTGTTTACCTTACTCCCGGATGAACCCCCATGAGTAACGATTCACCTTACTCTCAGATGAATCCCCACGAGTTGCCTATCCACCAAACTCTCGGGTGAACTCTCAACACTCCTCGTCTCCTTCCGTCCATCTAAAAACTCCATGTCATGAATGCATGCAATGCTAACACAAACAACATCCCAACCACCTCCATCAACACCATTAACAATGGCTATCAACTTTAACTAATAAGCATCAAAGATGATTTATCAACATCAAACTTGACAAATAATGGTCAAGAATGATTTAACCAACAACATCAGTAATAGTACGTCGTTACCGATAACATTATCTTCTCGTTAATTAATCTCTTTATTAAGTCGCTATTATTACACTTTACCATATCATTGTCCTAGTTCATTAACTATCCTCAAGGTTGTATTTCATAATCTCTTATATCATACTTTTATTCCTAAAAAGATATTAAATATCTCTTTATTTAAAACAATGAAGTTTTCTCAATTCTGACAGTGGCTCGGCCTGAGAACGAGCGTGCTGGCCAACTGGCACGGACGTGCTGTACGAGAGCATGGGCGTGCTAAACAGTGTAACTTTAATTTTTTATGACACGGGCGTGCTGGCTTTTACTGGGCAAAGAGTACGGGCGTGCCAACGCTATTACAGTGTCTCAGTTCTTGGAACTTAGCAGCTTTTCTAGATTTCAACCCTCCATATCAATCCTAAGGTTCTTGACTAATCCATTGGCATTAATCTCACCCCTCATCAACATCTTTATGTTTTATGCACATCAATTAGACTAATCCTAGTTTTAGGTTTAGCTCTAACATCCCTATGTCTTTTATTAACATAGTTTTAACAGCAGTTCCAACACACCAATTCATACAATCTTGGCATATCAACAACATCATAAACGTCATGCCAATGTCATATAAATCAATAAAACAATTAACATCATGTATAAACAACCATAATAACTCCATACAACAATTAAGGCATATAGCACACAAATGGGGTCATGGGTTAACCCTCATCTTATGCTACCCTAGAACCTACATGTTATACTAACCCTTTCTCCCTATACCTGACATGACGATTCCAGCCTATGACCCAACAAAAGCGAAGTTCACACTTGACTCCTCATCCGGTTCAACAGGTTCAACGAGCTTTGACCAAGAACATCAAGGAAGGACAAAGGTAGTTAATGTGACATCCCGATTTTCTAGATTTTCTTAATTTATCAGTAATTGTGTGTTTATATTTTATTGAAGGGTCTAGAGAGTGAAATAAATTATTCCGAGACCATAGTCACGCTCTACGCTATCGTAGGAAGCTATGGTTACTTTTTGGTCGAAAACTCATTCGGAGCCCGGTCTGCGATTTTCACTAACAGTAGTGGTTTACTACTATCAAGACCTAATTTGGACTCCTGAACGAGACAGTTAGCCTTAAAATCACGTTTCCTATATTTTCGAAAAATTTCGTCCTGACGTTCGAAAATGAAAATAATATATTATATTCAGGCTGATAATAGTTCTAGGATACGATTCGAGCTGTGTAAGGGATTTACGAAGCCAACGAGCGGATAATGTTCCCGTCAAGGCTGTGTTAGGTCATCTAGGGTCTCATACCAGTATGCGAAATGACCAAATTGCCCTTGGTTCTTCTTTTTACCAAATTACCTTTTTACCCTTTTTACCTTTCTTAACTCTTAAGAAAAATTAAGAAAACATCTCATCTCACTCTCTCTCTCTTTCTTGGCCCTCACTCTCTCTCTCCCCCATTCTCTTCTTCTTTCTTTATACTTCTTCTTCCTCCTTTTCTCTTTTCTTCCTTCACCTTCACCTCCATTTTTATCCAACTTCCTCAAGCTTTTTCAAGAAAGTTTGTGAATCAAAGTTGCTCGTCTCATCCTCCTCTATCACCTAGGAGGTATAGATTTCATCCTTGAGCTCTCAATCATCATTTTTCTCCAATGATTTTCATAGTTTTAAGTTTTAAGATCCAAACTTCAAAAATCTCTAGAAAATTGTAGAAAAATCATTTTAATGCCAAACCAATTTCTATGAGCTAATGTCATCCTCTATTATCATAATCCAAGAGTTTGAAATCAAATAAGCTCTCTAGCCTATTTATCTCTTAGGGGCCGAATGTATTTGGGGGGGAAAATGGGTTTTTGTTCGATGTTCTTGATTTCACCTATTTCCTTCCTTAATCATGTAATCCAAGTGATTAGGAAGCAAAATCAAACTTTCACCTATTTTTCATGGTGATGGCCGAAACCCTATTTTGTTGGTCCAAGGGGTTTTGGCTTTGAAATTGGTCATGGATTATGTGTTGTGTATACTTAAGGATCATCAATCCAAGAGTCAGGAATTTTTTTGACATGTCTAGCCTATTTTAAAAATAGGGGCAGCAGCCTAGTCCTAAGGTTAGGGGAGTTTTTGATTGAACTGTACTGATTTCAGTTTGTGTCTTGTTGTAAAGAATCGGACAGAACTCGACCATCCGACCGCGCACCCGACTAACCGTTGCAGAGTCGCGGCCGGAGCTGCACGTGATCATTACTAAGGTGGGGAGAAAGAACTAATATCGTCAGGAAGGCAAGCTTAGTATAGAATATATATATATATATATATATATATATATATATATATATATATATATATATATATATATATATATATTTGTGTAGGGGAACCCTTAAACCTTACTAGAGGTTGAGCCCTGGATAAAGTGCCTGAACCCTGGGTGTAGATACTTTTGGGCTATCACCACTAAGTTTATAATGTGGATATTGTAATTGATTGAGGTTGATGTGATGAATTGTTTATTTGATTATTTGTTGGTTTAATTTTGTTAAATTGTTTGTGTGATTTACTGTTATTCGACTTCATGATGATATCTGCACTGGAATGAATTACTGTTGTAATGTTATTGTTATTTGACTAATGATTGGGTGTTGATGAGAGTATGGTGAGTGATGATGTTGTTCGAGTTGATGCTGCTTTGATGTTGGTGATGATGTGATGTTGATGTTGATGATTGATGTTGATGTTGATATGATGCGATGTGTCGTGGTCGTGGATGAGTGCTTAGGCGTGAGGTCCCGATATCAACCTACGATGGATGTTTATTGTATAGCATAGCATTTCATATTACAACATTTTGTCCCAAAGGGGGATGTCCAATTGGAGACATGTTACTTTAAATCCCGAGGCGGGATGTGATGTGATGTGATGTGATGTAATCCTGACGGGGATGTCCAATTAGGGACGTGATGTATCAGCTGACATGCATATAGGGAAGTCAGTATATACATTCGGACTAGTATCCCTCTTATAGGCTTATCTGAGAGAATGGTGTTTGAGATGATTGTGATGGGTGACTTAAGAGATGGGGGATGTGGTGTTGTATAAATTATATGTGATGTGTGATCCATGTATATATATATGCTGTACTGATGCCCCTCTCCCATATTTGATGATATATGTTTCTTATCTCCCGCTATTTTCTGTATGTATTGATCTTATTTTATGGGAAGACCTCGAGGAGGAACCAATTGCTGTGGAGCTAGACGGCATTCCTTACAAGCCTGATGCCGGAGGACGTGCCACGAACCCTAACCTCGAGAGGTCAGGCAATGATCGTGATTAGCCAGAGAGTTGTCTCTCGGCCTATTTTCATACTTTTATTTTGGCTTGTACTAATATACTCTGTATGTATTACTTTAATACTGTAGCCCTACTGATGGGGCAATGATGTATGTGATATATTTCTTATGTTTTGAAGCTGTGTACTCTGAGGCGTTGAGTGCCATAAATCGTTTTGTTTCCGCGTTCAATTTTCCGCTTCGCTTCGTATTAATAAGGCGTGCTAACATTTATTATGAAATTAAGGTTAGTTAATATCTTAGGTTCTACCGATGGGACGGCAGGTCATCTCATTTATTGGTATAAGAGCAATTCGATTCTAATACCGGACTGTGAGGTTTAGGAAGTGCACTGGCTTGATAAGTTGAGTTCACATTGGATGTCAACTGTGTTAGAAAAATGGGTAGAGTGTCCGATGCGCAAGTTATCAAGTATGATAATTGTTTTGTTCGTAAGGCATACGATGTATATATCGGTTGATGAATATTGTATGTGCTTCCGTCTGGCTCGCGTGGCGATAATGTGTTCGTGTCGCGAGACCAAAAGGTTGTTCTTTGCTAATCAGTCTAGCCTTCTGGCTCGCGTGGCGACAATGTGTTCGCGTCGCGAGACCGAGAGGTTGTTCATTGCTAATCAATCTAGCCTTGTGGCTCGCGCGGCCAGAATAGATTCGCGTCGCGAGGCTGAGCAGCTGTTCTTTGCTAATCAATCTGGCCTTTTGGCTCGCGTGGCGAGAAAAGGTTCGCGTCACGAGGCAAAGAGGCTGTTCTTTACTGATCAATCTGGCCTTCTGGCTCCCGAGGCTAGAACCACGGTCGCGTCTCGAGGCCGAAAGGCTGTACTTCATTACTCAGGCTGACCTTCTGGCTCGCTGGGCAAGCATAGTTCTCATGTCGCGAAGCCGAAAGGCTTTCTGTCTCGCGTGGTGAGAATAGTGTCGCGAGGCGAGTGCTTTCTTTTTACCTTTTCTCTTGTTTTCTTCATTTTCTTTCCTAACTAACAAACTAGATATGACTTATGGATTTATACTAACGCTTCCTTTACCAGGAAAGAATGGCCAAAGGACTTGGTAGAGGAAGGGGAGCACTAGCTGGAACCGGGAACCCCGACAGCAGTGGGGATACCTCGGGAATTGGGAATAGCGAAGATCAAAATGAAGCGATGAGGGCCATAAGGGATTTGGCCGCTGCAATGCTGCAACAAACACAGCAAAATGCTCAGTTCATGTAGCAACAGGAAGAAAGGGATGCTAGACAACAACAGCAACCGACAGGAGCAGGTGAAGTGGTAAACACTGGACTGAATGCTTTCATGAAGGGAAATCCTCCTCAATTCCATGGAGAATACAATCCAGAAGCTGCGGAGCTATGGCTGCAAGAGATCGAGAAAGTCTTTGTCGCTATCCAATGCAGAGAGGATAGGAATGTCACTTACGCTGCCTTCATGCTAGTAGGGGCAGCTGAAACATGGTGGAGGAACAAGCAGAGACTGCTAGAGACTGAAGGAAGACTGCTGACCTGGGAAGTGTTCCGTGAGAGCTTCTTGGAGAAATATTTTCCAAGGAGTGTCCGCCAAGAGAAAGAGAAAGAATTCATGAACCTGAAGCAGGAACAGAAGTCGGTGGTAGAATACGCCATGAGGTTCGAGGCGCTACCCGGATGAAGACTGGGTGTGCAGAAGGTTCGAAGACGAACTAAGGCCCAAACTGAAGAGAGCTTTGCTGCCATTGAGCATTCGATCATTCCTCGAACTGGTAGAGATATGTACCATACTGGAAGGACATGACCAAGAGAGAGTTACACAAACTCCAGCAACAACCGGTGGACCAGCCAGGAACTTTGGTCAGAAAGGCCGAGGAGGAAAGTTCCAACCGAGGGCGAAACCTTACAGTCGCCCGAATCAACAACCAGGAAGTTATGGAAAGGGGAATGCCAGTCAAGGGCAACCAGGGTCTTCCAAGTGCTTTCGATGCGGCGGGCCGCATCAAGTGAAATATTATGCTCAGACACCGAGCGTCACTAGCTTCTGTTGTGGCACATGGGGCCACTATGCCAAGGATTGTCGAACGGGGGATGCTGGTAAGGGCCAAGTTCAGCAGCAAGTCGGACGAGCTCAAAATACTGGGACTGGACAACAACTGGTGGGCCAGCAGAACAGGCCGCAGACGACGGGAAGAGTGTTCGCCGCGAAAGGTTCTGAAGCCTCTCAATGTCCTGATATGATACAAGGTAAGTGCCTAGTTGGGGGGACTCTTATCTGTTTTATTTGATTCGAGGGCTATACATTCCTTTATTTCTTTGGCGTGTATGCCTATGCAGCAGATTGATATTATCTTAGGCATGGACTGGCTTTTGGCCAACCATGTAGTACTAGACTGTTCAAATAAAACCCTCTGTTTTTCCAAGCAATCTGGATCATTGCCTGCCGGTGATAGTGTGTCGTGAGGTGTACAATCAGGAGAGTGCATGATGCTGTTTTCCTTGGAAGCCGAGGAGACTCCAAGTCTGGATGCTTTGCCGGTGGTGCGTGAGTTTATAGATATTTTCCCAGACGATGTACCAGGATTACCACCCAAGAAGGAGGTAGAGTTCGCAAAAGATCTTACCCCCGGAGTCGGACCGATTTCAATAGCACCTTATCGAATGTCCCTTACGGAGTTAGCAGAGCTGGAGAAGTAATTGGACGACATGCTGCAGAAGCAGTTTATCAGACCGAGTGTTTCACCATGGGGAGCACCTGTGCTGTTCATCAAGAAAAAGGACGGCAATTCAAGGTTGTGTGTGGACTACCGACAGCTTAACAAAGCAACAATCAAGAATAAATACCCGTTGCCAAGGATTGATGACCTTATGGACTAGTTGAGGGGAGCAACGGTAGTTTCTAAGATTGATCTAAGATCCGATTATCATTAGATAAGGGTAAAATAATATGATATACCGAAGATGGCTTTCAGGAGTCGGTACGAGCACTACGATATCTAGTTATGCCTTTTGGTGTAACTAATGCTCGTGCAGTGTTCATGGATTATATGAACAGATTCTTCAGACCGTACCTTGATAAGTTTGTCATTGTTTTTATCGATGACATCCTTATCTTCTCCTTAGACAAGGAAGAACATCAAGAGCATTTGAGGATTGTACTTCAAGTTCTTAAGGACAGACAACTCTATGCCAAGTTGTCGAAGTGCGAGTTCTGGCTGGAGGAGGTACAATTCCTTGGACACGTGATCGATAAGGATGGTATAGCAGTGGATCCTGCAAAGTAGAAGCTGTGGTTAAGTGGGAAAGCCCTAAGACGGTAACCGAGATCAGAAGCTTTCTCGGACTAGCAGGATACTACAGGAGGTTCATCGAGGGATTCTCGATGATTGCGTTACCTTTGACGCAATTAACGAGGAAAGGAAAAACGTACGAATGGACAGAAGAGTGTGAGGCTAGTTTCTAAGAGCTGAAGAGGAGGCTAACTATATCTCCGGTACTAGTCTTGCCAGATCCATCAACATCATTCGATGTGTATTGTGACGCATCGTATCAGGGTTTGGTTGCGTACTTATGCAAGTAGGGAAAGCGGTAGCCTATGCTTCCAAACAACTGAAAGTGCATGAACGGAATTACCCAACCCATGGCCTAGAGTTGGCTGCAATAGTGTTTGCGTTGAAGATATGGAGACACTATCTCTATAGCGCTAAATTCAATGTGTTTAGCGACCATAAAAGTTTGAAGTATCTGTTCGACCAAAAGGAGTTGAACATGCGGCAAAGGAGATGGATGGAATTCATAAAGGATTATGAATTTGATCTAAAGTACCACCTAGGAAAGGCCAACGTGGGGGCAGATGCATTGAGTCGGAAATCTTTGCATATGTCCGCTATGATGGTGAAAGAATTGGACCTGTTGGAATAGTTCAGGAATCTGAACCTGGACATGGAGTTATCCAGAGATAAGATAAGTTTAGGAATGGTCACTATCACTAGTGATTTTCTGAACTTGATCTAGAAAAAGCAAGGAGAAGATCAGTACCTACAGGAAAAGAACCAGATGGTAGAAGAAGGAAAGACTTCAGAGTTCAAGAAAGGGATTGATGGAATCCTGAAGTTTGGAGACTGGATATGTGTGCCTAAGGATAGCGAAGTTAGGAACATGATCTTGGAAGAGGCACACAAGAGCAAGCTAAGTTTTCATCCCGAATCTACAAAGATGTACCAGGACCTAAAGGGAATGTTTTAGTGGCCTGGGATGAAGAAGGAAGTAGTAGGATATGTCCAATCCTGTCTGGTGTGTCAAAAGGCGAAGATTGAGCATCAGAAACCAGCAGGGTTATTGCAATCACTTGACGTCCCAGAATGGAAATGGGATAGCATTGCGATGGACTTTGTTTCCGGACTACCAAGGACGCAAAGGAAGTGCGATGCAATTTGGATATTCATTGACAGACTTACGAAATGTGCTCATTTCTTGTCGATCAACCAAAGGTATTCTTTGGAAAGATTAACCCAGATTTACATCAAGGAAGTAGTAAGATTGCATGGAGTACCTTCGAGTATAATTTCGAACAGGGATCCGAGGTTTACTTATAGGTTTTGGCAGAGTTTAAATGGTGCATTGGGAACGAAGCTCAGAATGAGTTCATCTTATCATCCATAGACGTATGGTCAGTCTGAAAGGACGATTCAATCGTTGGAGGATCTTTTAAGAGCGTGTGTTTTGGAAAACACGGGAAATTGGGACGAATTCCTTCCACTGATTGAATTCACGTACAACAATAGTTTCCACTCGAGCATTGGCATGGCACGAGGCATTATATGGACGAAATTGCAGAACGCCTCTCTGTTGGTATGAAACCGGGTAGAATAAGTTGATAGGACTCGAGATGGTGCAGCGAACGACGGAGCAAGTTAAGAAAATTCGGGAAAAGATGAAGGTCGCACGGGATCGGCAGAAGAGCTACAGTGACAAGAGGAGGAGACCTTTGGAGTTCCAGGAAGGCGATCATGTCTTTATGAGAGTCACTTCAAGAACTGGAATCAGCAGGGCAATCAAATCCAGAAAGCTTACACCTAGATTCATTGGACCATTTCAAATTCTTCGCCGAATTGGTCCAGTTGCCTACCAAATTGCGTTACCTCCCAACCTATCCAATATTCATAATGTATTCCATGTATCCCAACTCAGAAAATACCATCCTGATCCATCACACGTGATAGAGCCTGAATCAATCCAGGTAAGGGAGAACTTAGAATACGAAGCGTTGCCTGTACAGATTGACGACACAAGGGTGAAAGAACTCCGCAAGGAAGCGGATTCCCTTAGTCAAGGTCATATGGGATGCTACAACAGAAGATGCCACCTGGGAACGGGAGAAGATATACAGCAACGATATCCACTTCTATTCTAAGGTACGTCCAATTTCGAGGACGAAATTCTTTTTAAGGGGGGTAGTAATGTGACGCCTCGATTTTCTAGATTTTCTTAATTTATCAGTAATTGTGTATTTATATTTTATTGAAGGGTCTAGAGAGTGAGATAAATTATTCCGAGACCATAGTCAAGCTCTACACTATCGTAGGAAGCTATAGTTAATTTTTGGTCGAAAACTCAGATGAAGCCCGGTCTGCGATTTTCACTGACAGTAGTGTTTTACTACTATCAATACCTAATTTGGACTTGTGAACGAGACAGTTAGTCTTAGAATCACGTTTCCTATATTTTCGAAAAAGTTTGTCCTGACGTTCGAAAATGAAAATAATAGATTATATTCGGGCCGATAATCGTTCTAGGAGACGATTCGAGCCGTGTAAGGGATTTATGAAGCCCACGAGCGGATAATCTTCACGCCAAGGCTGTGTTAGGTCATCTAGGGACTCATACCAGTGTCGTGATAATTTTAAAATGTGGGGACGCGAAATGACCAAATTGCCCTTGGTTCTTCTTTTTACCAAATTACCTTTTTACCCTTTTTACCTTTCTTAACTCTTAAGAAAAATTAAGAAAATATCTCAGCTCACTCTCTCTCTTTCTCGGCCCTCACTCTCTCTCTCTCCCCCATTCTCTTCTTCTTCCTCCATTTCTCTTTTCTTCCTTCACCTTCACCTCCATTTTTCTCCAACTTCATCAAGCTTTTTCAAGAAAGTTTGCGAAGCAAAGTTGCTCCTCTCATCCTCCTCTATCACCTAGGAGGTATATATTTCATCCTTGAGCTCTCAATCTTCATTTTTTTCCATTAATTTTCATAGTTTTAAGTTTTAAGATCCAAACTTCAAAAATCTCTAGAAAATTGTAGAAAAATCATTTTAATGTCAAACCAATTTCTATGAGCTAATGTCATCCTCTATTATCATAATCCAAGAGCTTGAAATCAAATAAGCTCTCTAGCCTATTTATCTCTTAGGGGCCGAATGTATGAAGTTTTGGGGGGGAAAATGGGTTTTTGTTCGATGTTCTTGATTTCACCTATTTCCTTCCTTAATCATGTAATCCAAGTGATTAGGAAGCCAAATCAAACTTTCACCTATTTTTCACAGTGATGGCCGAAACCCTATTTTGTTGGTCTAAGGGGTTTTGGTTCAAATCTTTGAAATTGGTCATGGATTATGTGTTGTGTATACTTAAGGATCATCGATCCAAAAGTCAGGAATTTTTTTGGCATGTCTAGCCTATTTTAAAAATAGGAGCAGCACCCTAGTCCTAAGGTTAGGGCAGTTTTTGATTGAACTGTACTGATTTCTATTTGTGTCTTGTTGTATAGAATCGGACAGGAATCGAACATCCGACCGCGCACACGACTGACCGTTGCAAAGTCGTGGCCGGAGCTGCACGTGATCATTACTAAGATGGGGAGAAAGAACTAATATCGTCGGGAAGACAAGCTTAGTATAGAATATATATATATATATATATATATATATATATATATATATATATATATATATTTGTGGAGGGGAACCCTTAAACCCTACAAGAGGTTGAGCCCTGGACAAAGTTGCAAAACCCTAGGTGTAGATACTTTTGGGCTATCACCACTAAGTTTATAATATGGATATTGTAATTAATTGAGGTTGATGTGATGAATTGTTTATTTGATTATCTGTTGGTTTTATTTTGATGAACTGTTTGTGTGATTTACTGTTATTCGACTTCATGATGATATCTGCACTAGAATGAATTACTATTGTAATGTTATTGTGATTTGACTGATGATTAGGTGTTGATAAGAGTATGGTGAGTGATGATGTTTGTTCGGGTTGATATCGTTGTGGTCCCGACCGTGGAGCTGTGGCTCGTAGATGCAAGGCGTCGTTATGCTGATGCTGATGTGATGTTGATGATGATGTGATGTTGATGTTGATGTGATGCGATGTGTCGTGGTCGTGGACGAGTGCTTAGGTATAACACCCCCCTCGCGGGTGCTACATACTCGGACTCTAATGCGGAAATAAATCAAGAAAATAAAACGCTGGTTGCTTTCGGAAAATACTTTAATTAAGTAGCTACGTTCGAAAACAGGGTTATAATAATGCATGAGACTTCAATATCATCTTTCTAATTCATGTACTCCGAAGATTCCAACTACCCAACATCGAGCGATAGGCCGTAATAACACCCGTAACACAATTGTTCTCATGAGTCGGCCTCTCTATTTAGGTCCGAACTCCAATTGTTCCAGGGTACCACGTCATAACCATATCTTGAATATGCCAGTCTCAGATCGAGTTCATTCGTGTTTGGCAGCCGATTTATCACGGCACGGGGTTGCTACGCCACCGGCCACTTGTGGGATCTCGAAAACAAAATGCCCCTATAGACCCAGTGGTCTTGACTGATTAAATTCTCAAATACTAGAGTTGTAGCTCGGTTTCAAATGGCACGTCTGCCGGTTCATGCAAATACAGAAAAAGTTTTCTATTTTATTTGCGTTCATTCTTGCAAATGTCGAGATATAAAGTCCACGACTCGTTTCAAAAAGGCATTAAGCCCACTCAAATCAAAAACACAGGACACGAAGTCCGAGTGCTCAATCCACAAAACACTAGCCCCGACGTCTCGGCCACTAACTTTGGGTTCGTCTCAAAGGTTCATCATTTTCCTTTTCGGTCAAACTTTCTCAAAACAATTTTGGAAAACAAAATACACTTTTGTTTTCTTGAAACAAAACATCCTTTTTGATCAAGAGAACATTTTTTCGTGGAAAACACCTTTCTTGAAAGCAAAAACCGTTTTCTAAGGTTTCACGTCTTTTTAAAACGCTTTACTGAAATAAAATACGTTTTGCACGACTTTCCACAACACCACTTTTTTCTTTTCAAGGAACATACTTTTCAAAAAGGAAACTTAACTTTTCTTGAAAAGCAACATGTTTTCCAAAAACCACTTTTTTTAATTTCAAAACGCGTTTTTCAAAACTCAAAACTTTGTTTTCGATTCCGAGTCTTTTAACAATTATCGAGATATAGTCAGTCCTATGCTCATCTAGGATATAAATATATGTATAGATATATATATATATATCAACAGTTCAATATCACAACAAGATATCATCCAAGGCATCCATGCCACAGTTATATCAAATAACCAACTATGCACAACACTTGACATCCAATCAATCCAGGATATAAGTATACATATACATCAAGTCTTAATTCAATCATAACACACTAATCAATCATATGCCATGAGGCTACCAAACTCAAAATGAACTACCTCCCTTTACCTCACAAAAGTGTTCACTTCAAACTAGATCGGTTCTCGGCTCCGGTTCCGTTTGCGTCGCCTAAAACAATCAAACACAATTCTATTCAAACAACAAAGCAACATCAATCTATAACATCAAAACATAAGTTTTCTTCCCCAAGAAGGTATAGGGTTCGGCCATGAAAGGATAAAAAGGCTAGGGATCTCATTTGGTTCCAAACTTTTGGATGGTTGGTCCTTAAGCATGATTAACACTAAATCAAGTCCTATGGCCCAAAAATTTGAGACAAAGCTCATGGTTCTACACCCTATATATTTTGGCCATGAAGAGGATAAATAGGTTAGGAGCTTTGGTTGATGTTTTGCTCTTGGATTTAGTGTTCAAAGACGTCAAGTAAGCTAGAACAAGTGTTATATAGCCAAAAATTGCAACAAAACCCATCCTTGCACCATTCTTAGGATTCGGCCCTCCCATGGAAGAATAGGGAGAAAATTTCTTTTGGTTTCATGCTTCTAGACACTCAAAGTACACATCATGATGGGTTCATAGAAATTGGTTTCATGATCATACGATTTTTCTACTATTTTCTATGGATTTTCAAAGTTCTAGTTCTAAACTTGGATCTTCATGAATCAAGTGATTCAAGAGATGGAATAGAGAGATTGAGAAAGTTAAGATGAGGATCATACCTCCTAGGATCAAAGATTAGTAAAGAAACAAGTTTTCACTCAAAAACTTCAACTTTTGAAGATCAAACTAGGGTTTTTGTGAAGAACTTTTGATGAACACTCAAGAACTCATGAAGAACATGAAGAACAAGTGAGAGAAAGAAGAGAGAGAGTTAATGGCCAAAAGGCCTAGTGAGAGAGCGAGAGAGGTATTCATATTTTCATCCTATGGCAAACTTGTAAATAAGCAAAAAGGGTAATTTGGTAATTCTTTCAAAGACTAGAGGCATTTTGTCATTTCCCTTATAAATATCTAGATATTTCTAGAAATGTAATGATGACATTGGTGAGTCACAGCACACCTTCCAAGATGAATCTTATCCGTAGCAGGTCACGGTAAATCCCTTTATAGCTCCAATCGTCTCCCAGTTCGAGTATTCGCCCGAATATAATATATTATTCCCGACTTTAGTCGTCAGGACGGATTTTATCAAAGATTTAGAGAATAAAATCCCGAGACTTACTGTCTCGTTCACGAGTCCAAATTAGGTCTCGATAGTAGAAAAAGGCTACTATCCGTGAAAAACGCAGACCGGGCTCCGTTTGAGCTTTCGCCTGAAACTTAACCATGGCTTCCTATGGTTGTGTAGGACATTCCTATCTGGTCAGAATATTTTATTGCCATTTCTAAGGTCTCGAATAAAATATAAGTTCATAAATACTGAATAATGAGGAAAACTCGAAAATCGGGGTGTTACATTACTACCCCTCTAAAAAAAATTTGTCCTCGAAATTTTGCGACTCAAAACTGGACAGGACCCTCTTGATCCCCCAGGTTCCACATCTTATCCACCACACCATACTTTAACATAACGCCTATCTCTTCTCGTCGATCCTGCTGGGTGGTTGTTCGTAGTTAAAGTAATACACTTACTCCCACCCAGTCCTTCAAAGATCGAAACGTCTTCTTGCTCGTCCACTTGAGTTGAGGGCAAACAGTTGGATTTGGTCGCTACTCGGCCCTCGAAGATTAAGGAATAAATCTTTTGACAGAAGAAATTTTCTTGGTCTTACTCTTCTTGGTCTTACTCTCACAGGAAAGTATATAGAAGGATTTTATCCCTCGGAAACGAGTGTAGGAATATCCAATATGTAAAAAGATCCTTCAGTAGGTTCGTGAGTGTAAAAATGCATAGCTAATACATGTTTACAACCATGACTCTAATAAAGTCCCTTCTTTCATAAGAATTCTCCAACAAATCAGGGAATCGAAAGGTAAACAGTCTGGAAAAAATCTCAGACTGGAGCACAGTTACCAATAGTAAAAGTGATTCGACTAAGTTTCATCAAGAAACTTTCAATAGCAGGAATTCGTCTATGTTACAACTCAAGGAATAGTCCTAACAAATCTTTCGATAGAATGACATGAAAAAGTTTAGGCCAAAGGTTACTTTTAAACCAATCCATTCAAATTTCTAATACACTGAGGGTTACGCAGGAGTGTGAGTACAAAGGTTCATCCAGAATCATTTCCCTCATCTCCGGGTTGCTCGGTACACAAACTTGTCCATTGTATCTCAAGATGTCATCAGTTCCTAAACTGAACTCTGCAGCTTTCTCTTGTCCCAGTAACTCCTTTTTCTCTTGGAGGTACTCATCAGTTGCTTGTTGTTCACGGATCGTCTCCATCAGTCCACTAGATACCTTGATCATTCCCAAACAAATCTTCTTGTTGTTCACTTCCACAGCCAGATCGAGATCACGAAACAGTTCTATCAATTCTATCTCTTTAACTCAGAGCGTCTGCAACGACATTTGATTCCCCGGGATGGTACAACAAAGTGAAGTCATAGTCCTTAAGAAACTCCATCCAACGTCTCTGCCTCATGTTAAGTTCCTTCTGATCGAACAGGTACTTCAAACTTTTGTGGTCGCTGAAGACATCGAACTTTGATCCATACAAGTAATGTCTCCAGATCTTCAGCAGCTAACTCTAGGTCGTGCGTCGGGTAATTCCTCTCATGAGTCTTCAACTGGCACGAAGCATACGCTATAACCTTCCGATGTTGCATAAGCACACATCCTAAATCTTGATGCGAAGCATCACAGTACACTTCGTACGGTTCGTCTGGTTTAGGTAATGCTAACACTGGTGAGGTTGTCAAACCTTCCTTCATCGTCTGAAAACTTTCCTCACACTTGTCAGTCCACATAAACGGTTGGTTCTTCCTCGTAAGCTGAGTCAACGGCGCACCAATCTTCGAAAATCCTTCGATGAACCTTCTGTAGTATCCAGCTAGTCCAACGAAACTGCGGATTTCTGTCACAGTCTTGGGTCTCTCCCATAAAATTACTGCTTCTACTTTTGTAGGATCGACGGCAATTCCTTCCTTCGAAATCACGTGTCCCAAGAATTTAACTTCATCCAGCCAAAACTCGCACTTAGTTAGCTTTGCGTATAACTTCTCCTTGTGAAGGATCTGCAAAACTTGTCGTAGATGTTCCTTATGCTCCTCGGGACTTTTCGAGTAGATGAGAATATCATCTATAAACACGACGACAAACTGATCCAAAAACGGATGAAAAATCCGGTTCATGTAGTCCATAAAGATAGCAGGCGCGTTCGTCACTCCAAAAGGCATCACGAGGTACTCATAGTGACCATAACGAGTCTTGAAAGCAGTCTTAGGTACGTCCTCGTTCTTTACTCTGATCTGGTGGTAACCGGATCTCAGATCAATCTTTGAAAAGACAGCGGCACCCTGAAGTTGATCCATCAAGTCATCTATGCGGGGTAGAGGATACTTGTTCTTGATCGTAATCTTGTTCAGTTGACGGTAATCCACACAGAGTCTTGAACTCCCGTCCTTCTTCTTCACCAACAACACTGGTGCTCCCCACGGGGACACACTTGGCCTCACAAACCGTTTAGACATCAGATCCTCTAGTTGAGTCTTTGTCTCGGCTAACTCCGTAGGTGACATCCTATATTGAGCTATAGAGATCGGACCGGATCCTGGAACTAAGTCGGTCGCAAACTCGATGTCCCTCACAGGTGGCAAACCTGGTACGTCCTCTGGAAAAACTTCTAGAAAATCTTTCACAACCGGCACATCGCTCAAGACAACGTCCCTCTCGCTTTCTAAACAAGATAGAAGCATGTATCCCTGAGCTCCATCTTTCAAAGAAGCTCTTACTTGGTTGGCAGTTATAAATCTAGAAATCTCAGGGTCAGGAAGACTAAGGTTCTATGTGCACAGTCTAAAAGGATATGGTTGGAAAATAACCAATCCATGCCTAGGATCACATCCAATTGAGTCAAAGGCAAACATATTAAGTCAACAAGGAAGTTCCTATCATGAACAGTAATAGGACAGTTCAAACATACTGTATTAAAAGTAACAGGCTTAGCAGTTGGAGTTGTGACAATCAAATCAAAAGACAGCGAAGAAACAGGCAAGTCTAATTGTCTCACACAATCCAAAGAGATAAACGAATGCATTGCACCCCAATCGAATAGTACAGTTAGGAGATTACCAGCTATGATGCAACTACCTTGTATGAGATCATCAGATTTGGAAGCATCAATGCCAGTCATGGTATAAACCCTTCCCCTCGCTGTGGGTCTAGCAGTTCGAACATTGTTGACAGTCGGCTTGGTTTTTGGTGTAGGACACTCCCTCATGAAATGTCCTATCTTCCCGCATCGAAAACATAGAACTCCTTCCAGCTCGCAGTTGTTAGCTTGATGTCCGTGTTTCCCACATTTGAAACATCTCCGGATTTGGCCTTGGTTCTGGTCGTTTCCACTCCCCTCCACTGTAAGTAGAAGCGACAGAACGATAAGGTTGCTGTTTCTGACCATTCCCTTGAGGTCGGGAATATGGCTTCGTCTGGGACTGCTTCCTTTTCTAGTTCTGGTTCTGGTACTGGTTTGGGTTCCTGGACCTAGACGGCCTTCCTGCAGTACTCTTGTTCTCCCTTCCTTGTCCAAAGGTACGGATCTCCAGTGGTAACATTGACTCGTTGAGCTCGAAGCGCAGACCTCCTTCAAATCTCTCGCACTTCCAGTCCCCACGAAACTGCGGTGGATTATGAGCAGCAAGATCAGCTCTTTGTTGGTTCAGTTGATTCTGTTGAGCCATCATAGCTGTCTGTTGAGCAACAGCAGCCGCCATATCAGCCATGGCCTGGATAGCTACACTGATGATCAGCAGTGCCGCGACCTCCACCACGACCACCTCTAAGAGTCATGTTTCTTCACAAGGCAGACCAATCATACCTTAATAAGGAAACATAAATTCGTGCGTTAAGTGCTAGTGTGTCAAGTAACAGTGTAATAGTGTGTCAAGACACATTGCTTCAACAGAGAAACAATTCAAACAAGGTTAACAAAGAGATCACACAACACAAACATAACAGACTCACTTCCCAAGGGTTCCCGAAATACTCGACCAGCTCTGATACCACTAATGTAACACCCCCCTAGCGGGTGCTACATACTCGGACTCTAATGCAGAAATAAATCAAGAAAATAAAACGCTGGTTGCTTTCGAAAAATACTTTAATTAAGTAGCTACGTTCGAAAACGCGGTTTTAAAAATTTTCTACATGCATAGGCAATACAAACTCAAGGTGAAGAAATAAACTCCTTACAGCATCAGTATTCGTTGTTCATAAAACATAATCATAATATAAATCCTGGTCTAATATATAACATATTACAAACTTGAAAACATAAGTTCAAAAGCGTGCGGTAATATAATATAAGACTGCCCAAAATAAAAGACTCCTAAACTGGTCGGCTAAAAGTAGCCATTGGGATACAACCCAACGTCAACTTCATCAGAACGCTCCGTCATCCGAGTCCTCACGTCTCCGCGTGGACCTATGAACAACATCTGGATATGTGTTCCAAAAACACAACAAGGTGTCCAACATGTACAGGCAAAGGTGAGATACTCATATAATAAGTTTATCGCGATAGCCGCACAGGCGATAAACAGCATAAATACAGTTATATGAACAGTTATCTATACAACACAATATAATATCTCAAACATAATCATGAGTTATAATAATGCATGAGACTTCAATATCATCTTTCTAAGTCATGTACTCTGGAGATTCCTACTACCCAACATCGAGCGATAGGCCGTAGTAACACCCGTAACACATTTGTTCTCATGAGTCGGCCTCTCTATTTAGGTCCGAACTCCAATTGTTCCAGGGTACCACGTCATAACCATATCCTGAATATGCCAGTCTCAGATCGAGTTCATTCGTGTTTGTCAGCCGATTTACCACGGCACAGGGTTGCTACGCCACCGGCCACTTGTGGGATCTCGAACACAGAATGTCCCTATAGACCTAGTGGTCTTGACTGATTAAATTCTCAACTACTAGAGTTGTAGCTCGGTTTCAAATGGCATGTCTGCCGGTTCATGCATGTACACAGAAAGTTTTCTATTTTTCTTGCATTCGTTCTTTCAAATGTCGAGATATAAAGTCCACGACTCATTTCGAAAAGGCATTAAGCCCACTCAAATCAAAAACACGGGACACGAAGTCCGAGTGCTCAGTCCACAAAACACTAGCCCCGACGTCTCGGCCATTAGGTTTGGGTTCGTCTCAAAGGTTCATCATTTTCCTTTTCGGTCAAACTTTCTCAAAAAAACTTTGGAAAACAAAATACACTTTTGTTTTCTTGAAACAAAACATCCTTTTTGATCAAGAGAACATTTTTCCGTGAAAAACACCTTTCTTGAAAGCAAAAACCGTTTTCTAAGGTTTCACGTCTTTTTAAAACGCTTTACTGAAATAAAATACGTTTTGCATGACTTTCCACAAAACCACTTTTTTCTTTTCAAGGAACATACTTTTCAAAAAGGAAACTTATCTTTTCTTGAAAAGCAACACGTTTTCCCAAAACGCGTTTTTCAAAACTTTGTTTTCGATTCCGAGTCTTTTAACAATTATCGAGACATATCCAGTCCTATGCTCATCCTGGATATAAATATATGTATAGATATATATATCAACAGTTCAATATCACAATAAGATATCATCCAAGGCATCCATGCCACAGTTATATCAAATAACCAACTATGCACAACACTTGACATCCAATCAATCCAGGATATAAGTATACATATACATCAAGTCTTAATTCAATCATAACACACTAATCAATCATATGCCATGAGGCTACCAAACTCAAAATGAACTACCTCCCTTTACCTCACAAAAGTGTTCACTCCAAACTAGATCGGTTCTCGGCTCCGGTTCCGTTTGCGTCGCCTAAAACAATCAAACACAATTCAATTCAAACAATAAAGCAACATCAATCTATAACATCAAAACATAAGTTTTATTCCCCAAGAAGGTATAGGGTTCGGCCATGAAAGGATAAAATGGCTAGGGATCTCATTTGGTTCCAAACTTTTGGATGGTTGGTCCTTAAGCATGATTAACACTAAATCAAGTCCTATGGCCCAAAAATTTGAGACAAAGCTCATGGTTCTCTGTGCTATATGTTTCGGCCATGAAGAGGAGAAATAGGTTAGGAGCTTTGGTTGATGTTTTGCTCTTGGGTTTAGCGTTCAAAGACATCATGTAAGCTAGAACAAGTGCTATATAGCCAAAAATTGCAACAAAACCCATCCTTGCACCATTCTTATGATTCAGCCCTCCCATGGAAGAATAGGGAGAAAATTTCTTTTGGGTTCATGCTTCTAGACACTCAAAGTACACATCATGATGGGTTTAGAGAAATTGGTTTCATGATCATAGGATTTTTCTATAATTTTCTATGGATTTTCAAAGTTCTAGATCTAAACTTGGATCTTCATGAATCAAGTGATTCAAGAGATAAAATAGAGAGATTGAGAGAGTTAAGATGAGGATCATACCTCCTAGGATCAAAGATTAATGAAGAAGAAATAAGTTTTCACTCAAAAACTTCAACTTTTGAAGATCAAACTAGGGTTTTTGTGAAGAACTTTTGATGAACACTCAAGAACTCATGAAGAACATGAAGAACAAGTGAGAGAAAGAAGAGAGAGAGTTAATGGCCGAAAGGCCTAGTGAGAGAGTGAGAGAGGTATTTATATTTTCATCCTATGGCAAACTTGTAAATAAGCAAAAAGGGTAATTTGATAATTCCTTCAAAGACTAGGGGCATTTTGGTCATTTCCCTTATAAATATCTAGATATTTCTAGAAATGTAATGATGACATTGGTGAGTCACAGCACACCTTCCTAGATGAATCTTATCCATAGCGGGTCACGGTAAATCCCTTTATAGCTCCAATCGTCTCCTAGTTCCTGTATTCGCCCGAATATAATAATATTATTCCCGACTTTAGTCATCAGAAAGGATTTTCTCAAAGATGTAGAGAATAAAATTCCGAGACTTACTGTCTCATTCATGAGTCCAAATTAGGTATCGATAGTAGAAAAAGGCTACTATCTGTGAAAAACATAGACCGGGCTCCGTTTGAGCTTTCGCCCGAAACTTAACCATAGCTTCCTATGGTTGTGTAGGACATTCCTATCTGGTCAGAATATATTTATTGCCATTTCTAAGGTCTCGAATAAAATATAAGTTCATAAATACTGAATAATTAGGAAAACTCAAAAATCAGGGTGTTACATTAGGCGTAAGGTCCCGATATCAACCTGCGATGGATGTTTGTTGCATAGCATATCATTTCATACCACAACATTTTGTCCCAAAGGGGGATGTCCAATTGGGGACGTGTTACTTTAAATCCTGTGGCGAGATGTGATGTGATGTAATCCCGACGGGGATGTCTAATTGGGGACGTAATGTATCGGCCGACATGCATATAGGGAAGGCAGCATATACATAGAGACTAGTATCCCTCTTATAGGCTTATCTGAGAGAATGGTGTTTGAGATGATTGTGATGGGTGACTTAAGAGATGAGTGTTTTGGAATTGTATAAATTATATGTGATGTGTGATGCATGTATATATATATATATATATATATATATATATATATATATGATGTACTGATGTCCATCTTCCATATTTGATGATATATGTTTCTTATATCCCGCTGTTTTCTATATGTGTTGATCTTATTTTATTGGAAGACCCCGAGGAGGAACCAACTGCTAAGGAGCTGGACGATATTCCTTACGAGGACATGTCACGGACCCTAACCTCGAGAGGTCGGGCAATGATCGTGATTAGCCGGAGAGTTATCTCTCGGCCTATTTTCATACTTTTATTTTGGTTTGTACTAATATATTCTGTATGTATTACTTTAATACTGTAGCCATACTGATGGGGCAATGATGTATGTGATATATTTCTTATGTTTTAAAGCTGTGTACTCTGAGGCGTTGCGTGCCATAAATCGTTTTGCTTCCACGCTCAATTTTTCGCTTCGCTTCGTATTAATAAGGCGCGCTAACCTTTATTATACGATTAAGGTTAGTTAATATCTTAGGTTTTACCGATGGGACGGTGGGTCGTCTCAATTAATTCCCAAACAAAGAAAGGACGGGAATTAATACAAGGATTATAAACATACCTCGATTAGATCCCTGAGGAACTATTCTGCTAGCTGCCGTTCACAACACTGGCACACGAACAACAAAGTCTGGTTTGACAGGGAGAAAATGATCCAACAGTAACTCAAGCGATTCAAAGAAAAAGGATGAACATGGTTGGTTACCTTACCTCAGAGTAACACTAAGCTATCAGCTTAACCCCAAACGCAATAGCAAACACCACAGGGATGTGTTCTTGACGAAGAACACATGACAAGGATTGAGTAACGCTCAAGGGTTCAATGGAAAACCGAGAAAATGGTAAAAGACGGCTATTTCTAACTTTAGGATAGACGATTATGAGTTTAGGTCAAGCAAAAGAGGTATAAAAAGGATTGGGGCAAAACGGGTCAACCTAAACGCCCAAAACGTATTTCTGGTGCGCGCGTAGAGCACGGGCGTGCTAACTTTTAACACGGGCGTGCTGCACAACTGGCACGGGCGTGCTTCACGGCAACACGGACGTGCCACCCTATCAGGATCATTGATCTAACTCGTACTAAGGTTAACTATCCCAAAACACGTCCCTAAACGGCTAACGTAAGCAAACAACACATAATATATATATATATATATATATATATATATATATATATATATAAAACAACACTTTATAACTAGCAAACGAAAATTGGGGTGTTACAAATCATGGTATTCATATTAGTGGATTTTTTTGGTGGAATTCTATTCCAAATTTCACTGAAGATTAATTCTTTAGGAATAGAATAGGTCTTCCAAATTATAGATTTAGATGATTTTTTTGTATGGGTCATGTATATGCCCCCCCCCCCCCATGATTCTTTGTAATCTTTCTTATTTTTTCTTTCTATAATAATATTTTTGGTATGCTGCAAATGATGGATAATGCTTGATATCTCAACATAGTTGGGATGTCTTGCATTATAGTGATGCCTTTGCATACCAATTTTGCTTAAAAAAACATTGAAGTCAAAGTCATTACACACTTACCACACATGGCAGAGAAGATAATCTCATCTTGGATTTAAATAAGAACCTTACTTTATCTGCAAATCGATGCCTTCTATTCTTATTAAAATCTAATCTCGTTTTCTATGGTCAAAGTCATATTATACATCATTTTCAGATAAAATGAGTTTCTTAAATAACTTTATTTTCATGGTTGTTGAGAAACTTATAACGTGGAAACACATTGAACCTTGACCAAACGTGCGTTTGTAGCATAAGCTATAAGTTATTGCTTCAATAAAATCACATGGGGACGTGACTTTTTGCTCATGTACCACCATTCCAAACACTTTTTTATTTTATCTGCAAATGATGGCCCCCTAACCCATTAAATACCTAATACTACGTTAAATAATATTTAAGAGACCTAAAGATGTAATAAATAATGAGTTTAATTGGTATGCAATATTGATGTAAAGTTTCTTTATACTATTAAGCAATCACAAATCCTGATATAGGAGATTATTTTTTTCATTAAATAACGTATATATTATTGAAGTCACTAGTTTCTAGCAATAGTGTTCCTCCTCCCCACCTTTTAGGAAGAGTTGAAGAGATCCCACCCTATCATGTGCTTTAAAACTAGGGAAAAGTATACACCATTATCTTAAGTACTTCATTAACATTCATCCTGTCAATCCCTCAAAACAGCAACGAAGTCATTATGCAAAACAGCAAAAAGAAAAGCATTCACATCCTTAAATCCCAGATTGTGTCCCAGAAATCCAAGTCTCGGCCAGCAGCTCCCGTTTTCCTCCTTCTTTGTCCCTCCTGGTATAGGAAACTTTTAAGGTAATTAGGATAAAATCAGTCAAATATTTTTAATGATGTGATAATTTGTGATTGGTTGAATGACAGTGTAAAAAATATTTACGGTGACAATACATAATAATTAAATTCATATATAAGAACTATCACTACAAGAAATTCTGTAATTAGCTACGGCAAATTTTGGTAGTTAATTTCTAGCAAACAAATTTAGCTACAGATTAGCTACAAAATAAGTACAGAATCGGTCGGAGCGTAAATTGAGTGGCAAATTAGCTAGGAAATTTTTTTCTAGCTAATTCATAACTAATCTTAAAAAAGTTCTAACTATTTTGTAGTTAATCCCTAGTAATATGTTGTTCAGAATTACTTTTTTCTAGCTAAATACCTGCGATTTTGTAGTCAATCTATAGCTATAGTTTCGTAGTGATTTTGTAGTTATTTCCTAGCTAATTCAAAAAAATAAAAAATAAAAAAAAAAACAGTCGCTAAATTGGTCTCAAACACCTATTATAGGGACCAATTTAGCGACCGATATTTGTCAACTTTATTATGTGATTATAGCTCTGAAACAACTTACCAAAACAGAAGCAAGAAAACTTACAAATAACAATAAGATAATTCATAATAATTCACAAGAAAGGCACACTGACAATAGAGCTGAATAACATCTCTATTTATGTTAACAACGAATAAGTAATGAATTTTATATAAAACTAATATATAATAATTTAAATTACATCACGCCACAACAAGGGCATGCCTATGATGTGCTTCATAGGCTCTCTCAGCATCCATCTGCCAAAATAAAGTCAAATCCAATAAATTAGGTATTCTTATTTCTTTTTTTATAAGCAAAAAAATGTATTAAAGAGAGTACGAAAGGTACTCTAATCTATTTACAATGTATTCGCAGAAAAGAAACTAGGTATTCTTATTTCCAATCAATAAAGAAGAACTAATATCTTGATATAAATGGGGAATGGATGTTTTAGTTGATTTTTACTTGCTTAAGTTGATACATATGGACACTAACACATATAAATAAATTACTTATCTCTGAAGGAGACACTCAATGCTTACATTAGTTAATAATGATATGATATATATGAATGAGATCTACATCATCCACCTAAGGAAACGAAGGCATTGAACACCTTATTCTGATAAAACAAACAACAAGCTAAAACGAATACAGCTGATACTCATATATAGAACAAAAAATATAGAACAAAAATTAGACCAGGTTAAACATACATATACTCCATCTGATTTAGCTTGATTAGTTATATGCTACAAGCAGGACATTCTCCACTTGCTCCATATTTTGAGAAAACCAAAATTTCCACTTTATCATGAAAAAAATGAAAGAAGCAGAAAATGAATGATTTTTGGATTTATAACTTACTATTCAACATTAAAGAAATGAAATATATCAACAGAGAGCACAACTAAATAATACCTTGATTTTTGGCATTTTCCCTTTCGTCAGAAAAGCAATCTGCAGCAAGAGAAGAGATTTCAACATCTGAATGTGATGCTAATTGATATCAGAAGAGCAATATGCTATTGGAAAATCTTGATCACGTGATGGATGCCATGAATCATAATATTGTTTATTTTTATTTATACTAACGTAAGGTCATAAGCACGTCAAGATTCTAGCTGTTGCCTCACATGCCTATCTTCTTCCAAATTATTTGGGCTTAGAAATAATATTGTATGCTGAATGTTTAATTACAGATTTTGAGATATATAAGAATTCCAAAAATAAACTGTGATAACATTATAATCAAACAAAGAGCAACATACTTCATAAGTGCTCCATGTCACGGAAGCATGCAACAAGAAGCAAAATCATGTTTTAACAACAACAATAATAAGGAAATAATTGCATAAGTGCACTGAACTTCTATATAACATTTAACCCAAATCCTGAATTATGAGATGCAATAAATCTAAAAACATGGAACTGACCTTAGCCCCTTCATCACCAAGGAGTTTTCCTGAAAGATCAAGAGTCGTCAATGTGATGTTTGTTGAAGAACACCATCAAAAACTCTCAATTATCCGGCTGCATTTATTCCATTATGATCTTAAATTCAACTTCCATCGAGTAAATTTCAGTATAAGCAAAATTTGACTCATACAAATTATAATGTCATCTTCTATTTTATCAACTGATAATTTACACGTCTTGATTGATCAAACAAATATGAGGGAATTTATTATATTGGATCCTGAAGAAATAGTTCTATTTGGCATTTTAATTCTCTCTTTGGCACGTGTTTACCTAGACTGTTCACCAGAATGACTTGACAAATGTGAACCCGTGTCCAATCTCATTAAGTGGGCTCTGAAGAAAGAGGGGACCGACAAACATGTTAAAGATTAAGCTCTCAAACCTAGATTTGATTAACAAATATTAATGCATTAATTGATCAAATGAAAGCAAATTTCATAGAGAGATTGATGAAGAAGCCCTAGATTTTGGGATCAAGAGAAAAAGAGTACCTTCGCTTAGAACCTCGAAGACGCGAGAGAAAGGGAAAGAGAAAGAGAAAGAGTCTAACGGAAATGTTCACGATTCCAAAATGAAAGAGAATGAGTAAGGAGTTGATGTGGTCGGGACTCGAGACCAACGCGATCCGCTCTGACGGTGAATATTGTATTATTATAGTTGATATCCAATATGTAGTTAATACGTAGCTAATTATCCTTAGTATATATAGCTACGGCGACTTCTACTGTGAGCGACCTTAGCAAGTCGCTCACGGTGCACCACAAGCTATACACGTTAGATTATGCGAAAAAAATTGGACGATCAAGATGCATTCAAGGCTAAGAGCCTTTTTGCAATTACAACAAAACCACAACGGTCACTCCCAAACCCTCGTCTCCCTCAAATCAGATCTTCATTCCTTTCTCCGGTCGACACCCTCCACGGCGACAATGGAATCGTCGCCATCGGCGACCGACAATGATAGAGTGCAGATATTTAGGGTTCCTTCATGGAGAACGGTTGTGTGCTTTGTAGGCGAGGGATTTAGCGAATCTCGTTGTTGCATTCTTCGTGTTGTTTCTCTTTAAATCTGAAATTTTTCACACCAAGAAAACGCCATAAATTCGAAATCTCCCTTTCTCATTCCAAAAAAAGACTCAATCTTCCTATGTCCTTTAAATTATGGCTCGAGCTCATGTTTATAGAGCCACGGAGGAATGTTCCTCTCACATCAATAAATCTTTTCTTTTTTTACAGTGCTATGTCTTTTGTTCTCTGACGGTACAATATTGACTTGTGTAGGGGGTGTAGTAGACGCTTGCGCAATGATATCAGAGGATAAGGGGGTGGTGGTGTGGTTATAGACGGAGATTGGAACCTTGTTCTGGCGCCTCGACGGTGGTAGATTCACAGCGGTGAATTTGAAGAGAGTAACAGATTCAAGAACAGAATCAATCTAAAGTTAGTAATCGATTACAAATTGAAATTTGTCCTGCCGCCCAGCCAACCGCCCTCTCCATCGGTGGCAGCCTCCCCCTCCCTGTTTTGGGCAAACTGCTTTTCTCCCTCACGTTGGGGTTTGCTTCAAATAAATTTTTCTCCGAAGGCGGTATAGGTAGACAATGCTAATATGCGTCGATGCGGCGAAGAAGGTGGAAGTTGCGGAAGGTGAGACCGGAATTTCAGGATCTTGAAGGGAAAGGGGATGGAGGTGACGGAGGAGGAGGAGAGGGGGGGGAGGGGGAGGGATGAGTGACAGAAAAGAGATTAAAATGTAATTTTATTTTACAAAATAGAACTCTCTCACGGTGAGAGACATGATAGAGTCTCTCACCGTAGAATTCGCCATATAGCTACTACTTTTATTAGTAGCTAAAGTTAGTAACAAAATTAAAAAATTCTTGTAGTGTATATAAATATTGATGATTATATACAAATAATTATGTCGTGACTGTGATTTGTTTTTGAAAAAAATTACATTTAGAATGTGTTTGGGAAAGCTGAAAAAAAAAAATTATGCTGATAATCGATTATTGTGATAATCGATTATAATCGGAATCTGTTTTTGTTTAGGTTTGTTTGCTGAAAAGCGATTTTAAGATAATCTTTTTCGTTTGGGTGATGCAAAAAAATTACTTTTACATAGTAAATTACGAAAAAGGTATGAAGTTATTTTTTTATATTAATAATATTTTATGTTTTTAAAACATTAGAACTTGTTTATTTTTTATATCTTGTCATCAAAATTTTTTCTATTATAAAAAATGTAATAAAATTTGTAACATTTTTTATGACTATGGAAAACATGTTAAAAATATTATTTTTTTTTAGAATATATATTTCAATGTAATAGTGATAGACAACATAAAAACAATGTGAAAATTAGAGCAAAAAAAAAATTAAAAAGAAGTTGTCAACCAAATAAAGAAAAGATGAAGAGAATTTGATGATAGTGCAAACGGTGAGGATAATGCAAATAGTTAAAGACATAACAGTGAGCATAGGAAGCCGTTCGGAAAGAGGGTATCTTATTTTAGCTTTTTCACAAAAAAAACAATCAAATCTTCATCCCCATTATATGCTTTCACAAAGCTGTTTTTCTTAAAGTTTTTTTTTTTTAAAAATAAGCTACATTCCCAAACAGAAAAATTATTTACAAAATCAGCTTTTTATCTTAAAAATAGCTGAAATCCAAATAATTAATTATTCTCATACAAGCACTTAGAGGGAGTCACAACCAATTTTTGATGTCAGAAACACATTATAAATCTCACCAAAATATACTTTCACTCACACTCACGGCACACAGGGAGGAAGAGAGAATTGATTCAATTCTTGTGATACAAAAAGCTCACGTACAATGTTATGCCTTTTATAGGCTACATTTCATAATATAATATTAGGCTTCTTAACGTACTATCAAGTAATGCTAGGCGGTGGCTATTTATAGCTTCTTCATCATAGCATGTAGCTGGAATAGATAAGCATGAGCTAGAGGCAGTGCGGCTTTGTCGTAGAGCAGTGGGACGCCTACCATGAGCTGTAATATTTTTACAGTTTGATTTAAACTCTCAGATTGCCTCCCTGAAATCACGCTTATAAAAATTTGTCATTCCAAAATAACTCAATCTTTAAAGACTTTGTAAAAATATTTGCAACTTGCTCCTCAGTGGGACAGTACTTGATCATCATGACCACCTCTTTTTCAGTTACTAACTCTCAAATTTTGTGATATTGAATATCAATATGCTTGGACCGTCCATGAAATAGTGGATTCTTATATAGTGCAATGGCAGATTTGTTGTCATAAAATATTTTTGTAGGAGTATTCTGCTTTTGGTGCATCACTTCTAAGATTCTTCTTAACCATACCACCAGTGTAGCACAACTGGCTGCAACTATATATACTGCTTCAGCCATAGAGAGCGCAACAACTAGTTTGTTTCTTTGACGACCATGATATTGCGTCACTACCCAGATAAAATGTGTACCTTGATGTGTTTTTTTTTGTTTCTATATCTTCTGCCCAATCACTATCTATATACCACCAAGCTTCCCATTACTATTATTAGCATAAAAAATTCCATTGATCAAAGTACCTTTGATATAACGAAGAATTCTCTTGCCTCCTTGCAGAAGACAAACATGTGGCTCTTCCATGAATCTATTAAGAAATCAAACTCCAAAGACTATGTCTGGTCTGGTTGCAGTTAAATATCTCAAAATACCAATCAAGCTCTTGTAGTAGGTTGAATCCACCCTTTTGCCTTCATTTTGTCTAGACAGCTTCAATTTTTCTTCAACTGGCATAGCAATTGGCTTTGAACTCTCCATCTTGAATTTCTTCAGAATATCACCAGCATATTTCTTCTGAGAAATGAAAATTTCATCATTCTGTTGAATAACCTTAATGCCAAGAAAATAGGACATTAGGCCCAAATTTGTCATTTCAAAACATCTTATCATAGCCTCCCTAAATTCTGCAATCATCCTTGGATTATTGGTAGTGAAGATTAGATAATCAACATAAAGGCACACAATAAGAATATTTCCAGGATCAACAAATTTAATATAAAAAGTTTGCTAAAAAAGACATCTTTGAAAACCGTGTTGCACGAAATAGAAATCAATTTTCTTGTACCACACTCTTGGTGCCTGCTTCAACCCATATAGTGCTTTCTTCAGTCTGTAGACTTTGTCTTCTTTTCCTCTGACTACATATCCTACATGTTGTTCAACATACACTTCTTCTTCCAAAGTACCATTCAGAAAAGCAAATTTAAAATCCATTTGATATATTTTTCAATTATTCTATGCTAAGAGAGAAATAATTATGCGAATAATGTCTAGTCTGGCAACAGGAGCAAATACTTTAAAGTAATCAATACCTGGCTTTTGTCTATATCCTTTTGCAACTAACCTCACTTTAAAGCGATCAATCTCTCCATTGGGCTTATACTTTGTTTTGTACACCCACTTCACTCCTATAGGCTTCTTATCTGCTGGCAAATCTGTTAACTCCCACGTTGCATTCTTCTCTATGGCATGGATTTTGTCATCCATGGCTTTTCTCCAATTTTCATCACTTGAAGCTTCTTCGAAAGTCACTGGCTTAAAATCTGCAAATAAAGCAAAGTTGATAATTTCTTCATCAGATGGGTCATTATCGTTACCCACAACATAGTCCTCTAGTCTGGCTGGTAATCTACGGTTTCTCCATGATCTGTTGGATGTTTCTAGCTCATCAGGTGTTGGAACTCCATGTCCATTACCTTCTTCATAATTGTCTGGAATCACCACTGCCTCCTTCTAGGCTTTCAAAGACCAGTCCCACATTCCTCTTTCATCAAACGTCACGTCACGGCTGATGATCACCTTCTTTGTCTCTAGATTGTAAAGCTTGTAAGCCTTTGAGTTCGTGTTGTGACCAATATAATGAAAATATACCTTTCTCCTTTGTCATCCAATTTCTTTCTGAGTTGATCTGGTACATGAGCATATGCAATACATCCAAAAACTCTGAGATGTCGGATTGAAGGTCACCTTCCACTCCAAGCTTCTTCGGGTGTCTTGTCACGAACACTCTTTGTAGGACACCTATTCAAAATATAGACTGCGGTAGCAACTGCGTCCGCCCAAAATTCCTTTGCGAGTTGTTTGGCTTTCAACATGCATCTCACCATGTCCATGATTGTTCTGTTCTTCCTTTCAGCAACTCCATTATGTTGAGGCGTGTATCTGGTAGTTAGTTGATGTTGAATTCCATGCTGCTCAAAGAAATCTGCACAAGCAAGGTATTCTCGACCTCTATCTGTTTTGAGTGCTTTGATTCTGCAGCCACTTTGCTTTTCTACAAATGCCTTAAATGTCTTAAAGGCATCACAAGCTTCTGATTTCTGCTTCAAGAAATACACCAAATTCTTTCTGCTAAAATCATCAATAAAAGTAATAAAGTACCTGCTACCACCATTGGTTGGCACTTCAACCATATATAAATTTGAGTGAACAATCTCTAGCAGCTTTCTTGCTCTCCAAGACATTCTAGTTAGGAATGATTCTCTATGATTCTTGCCTATTTGACAAGTCTCACATACACTATTTGGAATATTCACAAGAGGCAAACCAGAAACGTATTCTTTTCGTGATAGATAATTCAAACCAGAAAAATGAAAATGTCCAAAACGCATATGCCACAACCAATCATCATTTGGTATCACAGAACTCAAGCAAGGAAACTTATCATGTGGAATTTTCAAAGGGAATAGACGGTTAGGAGTCATTTTTACTTTTGCAATAAATCTTCCATTTCTATCAATCAACATGCAGTAGCCACGATGAATCTGCATGTTGTAACCTTTCTCTGATAGTTGTCTCATACTCAATAGATTGTGATGAAGACCAGGAGCATAGAAAACATTAGAGATAAAGTTTTGAGAACCATCCTTTAATCTAATTCGACCTTTCCCCAAAATTAGAATATTTGTGTTGTTGCCAAATTTTATGGTTGAATTAACTGTTTCATCTAGAGAAGAAAATAGTTTTTTTTTTTTTCCCACACATATGATTACTACAATCAATATCTAAATACCATATATTTTCATCTTCTGTAGAAATATTGCTTGCCAAAAATAGACTTTCTGGGTTATTAGAAATCTCACTAATATTTTGGTACTGGTTTTCTACAACATTTGCTTGGTAATTGTTCTGAGTTCTGAATCTACAATTTGCAACTTTGTGTCCATATTTCCCATAGTGAAAACAATTATAGTTTGTTCTTTCCTGGTAGGTGTTACCTCTTCCTCTTCCACGGTTGGTAGGCCCGAAACTATTTCCACCTCTTCCTTGGTTAGGTGATATGAAATTGTTGTATACTCCTTAATTGGAATTGCGACGTCCCCTTCCTCTAAAATTTTCTCGACCTCCACCTCTGTAATTTCCTCTTCCACCACGATTGAAATCACGACCTCTATTGTCAGCATTTTGGCTGGATTCTGCAACATTGTTGAGATTCACCTGACTCTTCAAGGCTTCTTCGTTCACTTTTTCTGTCTTCTCCAAGATTCTACTAACGTGGCTTCCATACTTCCTTGCAATTCTGCTACTGTCATGGTGTCTGTGTCGTGGGACTCAATTATTGTAGTCACCACATGGTCTGAGACGACCTGCCGTCCCATTGGATAACTTAAGATATTAACTAACCTTAATCGTATAATAATCATTAGCGCGCTCTATTAATAAGAAGCGAAGCGAAAAAATCGAGCGCGGAAGCAAAACAATCTACGGCAGGTGACGTCTCAGAGTACACACCTTTTAAAATATAAAGAAAATATATCACATACATCGGTTGCCCCGTCAGTAGGGTTACAGTAATAATGTATACATGCAAAGTACGTTAATACAGGCGGTAATCAAAATACGTAAATAGGCCAAGAGACAGCTCTCCGGCTAGCCACGATCACTTCCCAACCCCTCGAGGTTAGGATCCTGGGCTTGTCCACCGGCATCCGGCTCATACGGAATGCCGTCCAGTTCCTTAGCAAGCGATTCCTCCATGGGGTCTTCCCATAAAATAAAAGTAACAAGTACAGAAAATAAAGGGAGATAAGAAACATGCATCATCAATATGGGAGAGAGGCATCAGTATAGCATATATATATGCATCATACAACACAGATAAAATATACAACAAAACATCACCCATCTCTAAAGTCATACAGTACAATCATCTCAAAAATCATTCTCTCAGATAAGCCTATAAGAGGGATATTGGTCCCTATGTATATGCTTACTTCCTCATATGCATGTCGGCCGATACATCACGTCCCCAGTTGGACATCTCCGTCGGGATAACATCACATGACGTCCCCCATTGGACATCCCGCCTCAGGATTAAAAACATAACGTCCCCAATTGGACATCCCCCTTTGGGACAAAATGTTGTGGTATGAAATGATATGCTATGCAACAAACGTCCATCGCTGGTTGATACCAGGACCTCACGCCTACGCACTCAACCACGACCACGACGCACCGCTTTCACATCAACATTAACATCAACATCATCATCGACATCAACATCAGCATCAACATCAGCATCACGACTCCTTGCGTCTACGAGCCACAGCTCCATGGTCGGGACCACAACGGTATCAACCCGAACAACATTATCACTCACCATACTCTCATCAACACTCAACCAGCCAAATCACAACAGAATATTACAACAGTAATTTCACCAGTACAGATATCATCATAAAGCCGGATAACAGTAAAGCACACAAACAGTTCAACACAATAGGTAAACAAATAATCAATTAAATAATTCAAAACATCAACCTCAATCAATCACATCATCTATATTATCAACTTAGTGGTGATAGCCCAAAATTACCTACACCTAAGGTCCAGGCACTTTATCCAGGGCTCAACCTCTAGTAGGGTTTAAGGGTTCCCCTACACACATATATATACTCTATACTAAGCTTGTCTTCCTGACTATATCAGTTCTTTCTCCCCACCTTAGTAATGTTCCTAGTGCGACTCCGGCTACGACTCCACAACTGTCACTCATGCGTGCTGTCGAACGCTCGAACATCGTCAGATCCTTTACAACAAAACACAATCAAAATCAATACAATTTAATTAAAAACTTTCCTAATCCATATGGTGAGGGTACTGCCCCTATTTAATTAAATAGGTTAAGGGTGTCGAAATTCTACCAACTCTTGTATGATGAATGATCCTCAAGTATGTACAACACTAGGATAAGTCTTATTACACAAAAACTTGAAGCAAAACTCATAGCTTAGACACAAGCTAGGTTCGGCCCCTATTTTCAAAATAGGCTAGAGATGTTTAAAAATTCCTAACTCTTGGATCAATGATCCTTAAGTATGCACAACACTAGAGTAAGTCTTATTGCTCAAAAATGGAATCAAAAACTCAAGCTTTTCCCACACATAGGATTCGGCCCTTTTATACTCATATGAGCTAGAGAGCTCTTTTGCTTACAAGCTCTTGGATTATAAAAGAGGGTAAAGAATCTAGCTCATAGAAATTGGTTTGGTATTAAAAGTATTTTTCTACAATTTTCTAGATATTTTTGAAGTTTTAAGCATAAACTTGAAACTATAAACTTTAATGGAGAAAAATGAAGATTGAGAGCTCAAGAGAGAAGTCTATACCTCTTAGATGATAGAGGAGGATGAGATGATCAAATTTGCTTCACAAAGTTTCTTGAAAATCCTTGTAGAAGCTTGAGAAAAATGGAGGTAAAGTTATGGAGGAAAAATGAGAAATGGAGAAGAAGAGAAAGAAAGGAAGAAGAAGAAGAAGAAGAAAGTGAAGGGGAGAGAGAGAGAGAAAGAGAGGACCGAACTTGAAGAGAGAGAAAGAGGGGGTGAGGTTGCTTTTTAGAATTTTAGGGACGTAAACATCCTTTAGGAAAAAGATTAGGGGCATTTTGATCTTTTCGTGTCTAGATATTTTTCGTTTGTCATTATGACAGTGTCGAGTCATGACACACTTCCCGAGGTGATATGACTTAATGTGATATCAAGTTTATCCGTTAGCGGGTCTCGTTAAATTCCTACGCAACTCCGTTTGTCTCCCGGTTCGAGTTATGCCTGAATAGTTTATTATTATTTCAATTTTCGAAGGTCAAGACCCATTTTTTCGAAAATGTAGGAAACGTGATTCTAAGACTAACTGTCTCATTCACGAGTCCAAATTAGGTCTTGATAGTAGTAAAACACTATTGTCAATGAAAAACGCAGACCGGACTTTGTCTGAGTTTTCAACCCAAAATTTAACCATAACTTCCTACGATATCGTAAAGCTTGACTATGGTCTTAGTTTATTTTATTTCATTTTCTAGGCTCTCCAATAAAATACAAACACATAAATACTATTTAATTAATATTAGAAAGCTTTTAAAAAGCCTTTTTTTTAAAAAAAACGGGGTGTTACATGGTCAAACTTCATCGGCATCGTATGTAGAATTTTCTCCACCACGTACCTTACTCTCAGGGAAGTCTTCTCCATACACCCTCATCTTGTTTACAAGATCCGTGACACGAGAAAAATATTGTTCTACAGTTTCTGAACTAAACATTTCATACCTTTCGTATTCTCTACGTAAAGATTGCAACTTGGATTTCTGGGTTTTCTCCACTCCGTTGTATGACAACTTTAAAATGTCCCACGCTTCTTTGGCCGTTTTGGCATTTGCAATTTTGCCAAAACTGAATAGTCTACACCTTGATGAATTTGTGAAAGTGCAAATTGGTCCCTCCTTCGAGCAGTTTCATCTGCTCCTTGTTGTAATCTTGGTTCCACAAAGCTCCAAATATTGTGAGCTTTTAAATGCATAGACATCAATATATCTTTCAATAACTAAAATCTTGTTTCCCATCTAATTTGGGATCGGACCATATAATATTATAATTGGTTGCCATCTCTCTCTTAAAAATATAGTGACCCAAAAAAAAATATGACACAATACTGACAACTCTCTTATTCCTCGCACATTCAAATTATTTTGACACTCCGACTACCAAGCTCTCTAATGCCAATTTGATATCAGAAACCCATTATAAATCTCACCAAAATATACTTTCACTCACACTCAGGGTAAACAGGGAGGAAGAGAGAATTGATTCAATTCTTGTGATACAAAAAACTCACGTACAGCATTATGCCTTTATAGGCTACACATTTCATAATATAATATTAGGCTTCTTAACTATCAAGAAATTAGGCGGTGGCTGTTTATAGCTCCTTCATTATAGCATGTAGATAGAATAGATAAGCATGAGAGGCAGTGCGGCTTTGAGGCAGAGCAGTGCGGCGCCTACCATTAGCTGTAATATTTTTACAGCTTGATTTAAACTCTCACAATTTTGTTTACTTTGAGAAAATTAAAAATAATTAAAACAATTTTACAAAAACCAATTAGGTTATGAGAGTTAGGTTATGTATAGGAAAATGAGAAGATTGAACCTCATAACATCCAAAATACATATGTAATAAGACGGGTTACCCCAAAATTAATTGTGTGAATTATGCCTAACATTTATTAAGGCATAAAATAAATTCTGAGGTGAAATATTTTTAAAGCTAAATGAGTCACAGAAGAGAGAGGAGATACAAAAGTATTTTTTGAGAAAAACAATTGAGTTAATAATATTGATTATTTTTTTTTTATTTTTTTTGAGGTCTAAAGTACTAAGTTTAACTTGGGCATGTTCGGGCCAACCTTGTGTCTCTCCTTTATCCGTTATGTCGTATGAAGATGAACATCATTTGTCCCCTTAAAATAAATATGAAAACCACACGGCACTAAACATAATTGACATTTTCCCCCAGGGTTCATGCGGCACTAATTTTGTACTATTTATGACCAATCACTTTATACATGTGTATAGCAACTAATCACTTGGTACAAAAAAAAATACAACTAGTCACTATATTCTTAGCTATACTTGGTATATATCTCCTCTTATCCAGTATGAATATGAACGTTATTTGTCCCATTAAAATAAGTATGAAAACCACACCGCACAAAACATAATTGGCACATATGTTCACAATACGCCAGTACTTACCAATATGACTACTCACTTTATACATGTTTAGTAATTACTAATTTTAATTTTAGCTACACTGGTACTTGTTTAATATTTTTAACACTGTATCTCATAAAAAATTATATTGTATTATTTAAGGATTAAACTCCTTTCTGTTGAGTAAAAATGTAAAATGAAAAATTAAGTATGTATCCATCATTGATTAACTAAAGTGGATTAAAATCTTAATGTATTTTAACTAATAAAAGATAAATATACCCTTACTTTCTTACTTTAGACTTTTGTTTAATTTAAAAAACTTTACCCATTATGTAATCTGCATCAGGTTAAGTGATTAATTAGGTACATTTATATTTTAGAGTAAACCGTTATTTTGGTCCCTGAAAGTGTGAAGTGCTGTTAATTCAGTCTCTGAAAGCAGTTAAATTATGAAAAAGTCCATCAATATCAATTTCATTAGTAAACTTAGTCCCTGACAGGGACTAACTTGACTAACGAAATTAACATTGAGGGATTTTTTCATAATTTAACTGTTTTCGGGGACTGAACTGATAGCGGCTCATACTTTTAGGGACCAAAATGATGATTTACTCTATTTTTTACTATTTAAAGTTGCTAAGGATGATTAACCTTAAAACACGATGACTAACCTTAAAACAATTAAACTTTGTAATCAATAAGATAATGATGAGTTGATGACTTACACCTTTAGGCTTAAAACATTACAATATTTATTGTGTAATTAAGAAATGTATTAAATATTATTAATTATAAGGAAATATAATTATATTTGATTAAATCAGCATCTCACTCCATTAATTAATTAATGCTAATTTCCTACTATATTGAATAGAAAAAACGAGACAATGATTAAATTGAGAAATAAACCGAGAAAGTATAATGTTACTGATTAGAATTCACTCCTTTTATTTTCTCCTTTTCCCTCTCATGTTATGAGAGAAAGAAATAAAATTAAGTTTTAATGGATCCCACACATAAAAATAAGTTTGTTTTTTTTTTTCTTTCTTTAACATGAGAGAGAAAATGAGAAAAATAAAAGGAGAGGATCCAAACAATAGTTTATTTCTTAAGGAATTGACTCCTATAAAGTGAGAAAGTCTCTAAAGTGAGAAAGTAAGGATGTATCCACCTTTGATTTGATAAATGTATAAAGATCTTAACCTATCACAAATGATCCAAAAGTAGATACATCCTTACTTTCTCACTTTAGAAGAGCCAAATTCATTCTTCAATTATCTGACAAGGGTTTTGTTAAAGTTTATTGATGAGGAATGTTATTTGTACACCCAAAATGGGACACTTATAGTAGACACCATTTTGAGTGTAATTTTTTTTAACTGCAATTGCAAATTTAAAATATGTTCAAGTTGTACTCATTCAAAATTGGATGTCTATTATAGGTATCCCATTTTAAGTGTACAAATAACATTCATCTTTATTGATTACCATGAAATGAGTAGTAAATACCCAATTTAGTCCCTGAAATTATAGGGTCGTATCAACTTAGTCCCCACAATATCAATATTCCAAAATGATCATTGGAATTACAAAATATAGCAAATACATCCCTGATATTATTTACTTAGTTTCAAATACATCCCTAATATTACAAACTTAATATCATTATAGTCTATGCAAATACTAATGAAGAGACGAATCTAATTAACTTTCTATAATTTCAAAAATTATTTTAAAATATTAATAATATAGAAAATTAAATTGATACCATCCTAAATTTTCAAGGATCATTTACCGATGAAATGAGGGACGGTGGAAGTCAAGTCATTGACCGAAGTCAATCTATTATAGCATCCGCGAAATTTCTGGTACAATATTTTAGGAATCCCACGGGCTTTTCTTCTTGGTACGAAAAACATAATTATAGAAGCTGCACGTTGTGGGCCATTATTTCATTGGTGGAGCATTATATATATGAGGTGTCCATAGTAGGAATTGCATAGCATCTACCCACCATTTGTTATCTGAATTTTCCTGTTTCCTCAAACAGCATGGCCTCATCACATTCCTCTTTGGTGTTTGCGGTGAGGAGGAGAGAGCCAGACCTGGTAGCTCCTGCAAAACCCACCCCCCGTGAAGTGAAACTACTCTCAGACATAGATGATCAAGATGGTCTACGTTTCCAAATTCCAGTGATACAGTTCTATCGCTATGATCCATCACTGGCAGGGAAAGACCCTGTTGAGGTCATTAGAAAGGCACTGGCCAAAACACTTGTGTTTTACTACCCTTTCGCAGGTAGACTTAGGGAAGGGCCTGGTCGGAAACTCATGGTGGATTGTACTGGGGAGGGTGTGTTATTCATTGCGGCTGATGCAGATGTCACGCTTAAGCAATTTGGTGATGCTCTTCAACCTCCATTTCCTTGCTGGGAGGAGCTCCTTCACGATGTTCCTGGCTCTGCAGGAGTCCTCAACACTCCCTTGTTGCTTATACAGGTATATAACATCTTTTTATACTTGAGGTTTGATACCGCACATAAAAAAAAGGCAAAAATATGTTGATGGATCCCATACGTGTATTTAATTTTTCATATCGATCCCATAAGTTTTTTTTTTTTTTAAATTGGTCCTACACGTTACATTCCGTTTTCACGTTAGTCTTTTCGATCAATTTCGACCTAACACCGTTAGTTTTGAGCTGATATGGCATGATATTAGTGCGATATGTGGCTCTTTATTTGATGGCGTTACGTCGAAATTGACGGAAAGGATTGGCGTAAAAACGAAACATAACGTGTGAGACCAATTTGAGAAAAAAAAAATACTTATGGGATCGATGTGAAAAATTAAATAAACGTGTAGGACCAATCAACCTATTTTGTCTAAAAAAAACTTCTATAATTAGAATCCTAATTCTTAGGATATAACTTAAATTATAATATATGACTCTAGGATTAAATATGCATCAAATTGGAAAAATATTATTAAATTACATTTAAACAAAGTATATTAAATATTTATGTTGGAATGACAGATAACACGTCTTAAGTGTGGTGGTTTCATCTTTGCCCTACGGCATAATCACACCATGAGCGATGCGTCTGGCTTGGTTCAATTCATGAGCACCTTGGGTGAAATAGCTCGGGGGGCTTGTGAACCTTCAACGCCACCCATATGGCGAAGAGAGCTTTTGAACGCAAGGGATCCACCAAGAGTGACATGCATCCATCGCGAATACGAGGAAGTACTCGACACCAAAGGGACCATCATCCCTTTGGATGATATGGCACATCGGTCCTTTTTCTTTGGCCCCACTGAGGTAGTTATAGAATTAATTTTATTGTGAAAACTTATCTTTTTATTTGACTTAATTATAATTGATATATCTCTTGTTTCAAAAGTTACATTGACAGTGTAATTTCAATCACTACTTCTTAATAGAATTAGATAAAGTGTAATGATAATATAAATCTTGAATGAAATTGGTATAATTTGACTAATTTCTAAGACAATAGAGATTTCGAGTAGAATTAAGCTAAGGGTTAGGGGAGTTTAGTGTGACTTTTCTTCATATTTTCCCATATTTTTGAATAGGAAAAATAGGCTCTCATATATGAACAAATTAAATTTATCTAAATAATACAAGTTTTTAATGAATTATTTTGGCAGATTTTTTTTTTTTTGATGAATAAAAGAAAAGTTTTTTGGCAGATTTATTTATACAAATTACTCACTGACTAATTAAAAATATAAATAAGAAAATGTTTTGTGAGTGTATACCAAAGTATATCGCTTTTCTTGATAAAATTAATATACTATAGGCATATAAAAAAATGTCAACAGTGTGAAATGTGATTCTTGAAATAGCAGAGTTGATATAAATATACCAACTACTAACCAATAGTTACAATTGGTATCAGGTAGCTGCCATTCGTCGTCTCATTCCACCCTACCAACAACGTCAATGCTCCAACTTCGAGATCCTCACTGCGTGCCTCTGGCGTTGTCGAACAATTGCATTGCAACCAGACAGTGATGAAGAGGTTCGCATAATTTGCATAGTTAATGCACGTGCCAAGTTTGACCCTCCCTTGCCATCTGGTTATTATGGAAATGCTTTTGCATTTCCCGTAGCGATCACCACTGCTGGAAAGCTTTGTGAAAATCCATTAGGGTATGCTCTAGAGTTGGTCCGGAAAGCAAAAGCTGATGTGTCTGAGGAGTATATGCATTCCGTGGCAGATTTAATGGTCATAAAGGGACGACCTCACTTTACCGTGGTTAGGTCTTATCTTGTGTCGGATGTGACGCGTGCTGGGTTTGGAGAGGTTGATTTTGGGTGGGGAAAGGCTGTATATGGTGGGCCGGCCAAGGGAGGAGTGGGAGCCATACCTGGTGTGGCTAGCTTTTACATACCCTTTAAGAATGCTAAAGGAGAGGAAGGTTTGGTAATACCGGTTTGTTTACCATCCGATGCCATGGAGAGGTTCGTGAAAGAGTTGGACAATGTGCTGAAGAACAATTATATCCAACCTAAAGTAGGTTTAATTGTTTCTTCGTTGTAGGTTTATTAGAAAAAATATTTTTCCGCTTAAGAATGACGTCACAAAAGACCAACCAAAATTTGGTATCTATGTGGGAAAATAATAATAATAATAATAATAATAATAATAAGCAGTGGCGGATCTTCCTTATGATAGGTGGAAGTCATGGTTCATCCTAGCACTTCTAATTATCCATTCAGAATTTTTTATAATTAATTAAAAGTTCAGTTTTTCTTAAAAAAAAATATGAGTGGCCACTGGAGAATATGAATAGACAAATGAGAGTATTAATATTGACACACTACATATGTCTATGTTTTGCAACTCGAGCATAAGAAAGACAGATAACTATATTTGTCCTATGTTGTTTGCAAAATTGTAATAGGTCATATTACGTCACATTCGGGCTTTAATAGCGCTTATTTTTGGTATTTGATAGCGATTTCGGATGCTATCTATCTTGGTGCTATTAAAAGTTGTAAACAACGATAGCGCTTCCGAAACATTGTCATAGACTTACCTACAATAGCGTTTGTCTAAAGAAATGCTATTAGTAGTTCACACTAAAATGTGCATTCAGGAAGTGGTGCTGACGTGAGATCGGAATTAAGATAGTGTTTACTTAATGAAGCACTATCTTAGTTACCCAAAAAAGATAGCGTGATTTCAATAAAGCTCTATCATAGGTTGAACTACAATAACGTTTCCTTAAACGCATCTATTCCCCACCTTTTTTAGAAGAATATTATTGCTGCTTTCTGCACATTTTCCTGCATTCAGTATTCAAAAACTAGCATTCAACAATCAAAAAACAACATTCAACAATGCGAAAACAGCTTTCAGCATTCTTCATATAAAAAAACATCATTAATCATTTAATAAAATAGCACTCAGCAATCAACACCAATCCACCGATGAATCGATCATAATCAAACTTTGGTTCTAAATCCCCTAATGCAATCAATAGATCGATCATAATCAAATTTTTGTTCTTAAATACATATGTGATAATACAAAAACAAAAGACAGATACTCCCATGAATATACCAAAATTTACAAAGTCCAGGATTTGAACATTTACCTACATCCTTTTCAGCACTAACAACCAGAATCTCTCAACTTGTTGGTTGTGGCCATCTAACCTACAACAAAATTAGAACATGTTGACTCTCCAAGAGTTTGATATTGCTTTAAACCTTAAGTTTTGATGAACCCAAACATTTATAGAACGATTTAAATAAACCATGTGATATCTTCTAATCATCTTACTCAATTGTACATACTATCCTCAAATAAGATAGGAACTCAGGATCATATTCAAAGCGCCTGCTTATTTATATCGTCTTATCTGAGCCATCGCTATCATCTGTTATCCGCACATCAAGCGTCTGAGCCAGATATTATTGAAGAATAAGATCCAAGCATCTCATGCAAAGACAGACGAGTCTTCTCGTGTTGATTAGCACGTCGTTACTCTCTTCTTCAGGTAACTGATCTCAACCTTTTTGAATTATGTTGGGAACATATTTAAAAAAGCAATACAAGGATTCTTTATTCACAAAGTCAACTGGAATAAAGTTACATCTTCTATGCATTGTACCTGACACCTTTACTCTTAGTAGGCAACGAAGTCACTTTACAACTATCTACTCTGAGTGATTACACTAAAGATGAAAATCCGGGTTGCAAAAATCCTGACGATATGCTTTTCACTCTGCTCTACTATAAAATGTTGTACTTCAGTACAAGAATACCCTAAACTTCTTGCACCACATTTAATGCTTCATCAGAACGGCTCTTTTGCATTAATGATTTCTCTGAAGAATTGAGATAAAGCAAGTGTCAAAGATAAATTGTCTCACAATGGATTTATTGTTGTGAAGTCTATAAATAGAAGACTCTGAAGAATAACCAGAATAGATCAAGCAAGCTGAACAACTCTCATTTATTGTATAGCTTTTAATTCTTCATTCCTTCATTTACTTCTCAATCATTTGTAAATCCTAGGAGAAGTTATTGCGCAATCGTATCCTTCATACTTCATATCCACTTTGTGAGTGTAATCTGGTTGACTTGCTCATTCAACCGACACCGTTGCTCCAAAACAATTCATTTATTTCGCTAAGGCCTGAAGAGGCTAATTGAAGAATACTTGTTGAGCCTAGAGAGGCTAGGTGTGCAAACAATACTCGTTGATCGTTGAGCTTGAAGAGGCTAGCTGCGCAAACAATGCTTGAGCCTGGAGATGCTAGGTGTGTAAAGAATACTTGTCTGTAATCTGATCAGTTATAGTGAAATACTTGGTTAAGCCAAGGACTGGATGTAGCTCAAAGTTTGGGGTCAACTAGTATAAAATCGCTAAGTGTGATTTTTTCTCTCCTTCAATTTTTTATTGCTGTTGAGTTTATTGCTTATATCTAACCAGGGGAGAAATTGGTTTTTTCTTTAAAATAAAATTATTTGTTTTATCTTATCTTGTTTTCACTCCTTTAGACACATATTAGTTTCACATATTTATCATACAACATCTTATCTTTAAGCGTCTAAGAAAAAGTTTCTGCTTAAACAAAAAGTTTTACGTAAACACCATTCAACTCCCTTCTTGTGTTTACTAAGTTTATTTTAGTTAGTATCAGAGCTCAGCCTCTTGGTTGAGCACCTTAACCAGTGTTGAGGAAAAAGTTTCAGGATGAACAGAAACATCATGGCTGGACAAGCTACTGGATATATGGGAGATGCACCCATAGCAAAAGGAACCTGCATGACCAGACCTTCATTCTTTAATCGAACAAATTATCTTTACTGGAAGGAAAGATTCCAATGGTTTATTATGAATACTAATTCCAGATGTTGGTCCATTATACCAAATGGTCCTTATACTCCACTTCTTGATAATGGTGGTAAGCGTAATCCAGAAGATGATTGAATTGATGCTGAACAAACTAAGTAGGACTTAAACCACAAAGCTCGTTACTCTCTTATGTGTGCTCTTAGTCAAAGTGAATTTGAAAAAGTTCATACTTATGACTCAGCAAAACAAATATGGGACACCTTAGCAAATTTCCATGAGGGAACCATCAAGGTGAAAGAAACCAAAATAAGTATCCTAGTCAGGGAATACGAACTTTTCACCATGGATGAAGGAGAATCTATTCTTCAGATGGTTGGTAGATTCCAAACTATCACCAACAATCTCAAATCTCTTGGAAAGACTTACTCAGTCTAAGCGAATGTGACTAAAATTATCATGAGTCTTCCAAAACCATGGAGACCTCTTGTGACAGCTATCACTCAAGCTAAAGATCTATCTATCCTAACTATGGATGAATTATTTGGAACATTACAAGTTCATGAGCAAGAACTAAATCAAGACAATCCTATAAAAAGGGAAAGTATGTTGCTCTAAAAGCTGAAAAAAAAAGGTTAGCAAAGAAACATCTAAAGCTCTAAAAGCTGACGAGCCGTCTGATGACTCAGATAACTCAAAGGAAGACTGTTGATGAAGAGATATTTCTCCTCACCAGAAAGATGAAGAAACTTTGGAAAAAGAAAAGTTTCATAAGGGAATGACCATTCAAACGTTTCCATAAAGACAAAAGTTACAACGAAGGTGGATCTTCGGAAAACAATCCCATTGTATGTTATGGATGCTAGAAACTAGGCCACATGAAGTCTGACTGTCCACAACTAAAAGGTCAACCCTAAAAGAAGTTCTTCAAGAAGAAGAAATGGATGATCGCCACATGGGATGATATAGATGGAAGCTCAACTGATAATGATACTGAAGCAGAAGAAGAAGCAAATCTCTGCTTAATGGCAGACACAGATTCAGAATCAGACATTTAGGTAACCACTGATTTGATGACTTACAAGATGCTTATGATGAATTAGTGGAAGAATCCACTAGCTTAACCAAAGCCTTTAAAGCACTAGAGCTTAAACGTCAAAAGTGTGAAATATTGTCATGAACATAAAGTCAAGAGCATGAACATAAACGTCAAATATTGGCTAAAGAAATCCTAGAGCTTAAAGCTGGAAAAACCTGAAGCAAATATCTCAACTGACACACTACAGTCTAAAGAAGTGTTAAAATTTTAACAGAAAGTAGAAGAGCTCACTTTGGATATTTCAAAGTTTGTCAGTGGTAGAGAAAATTTGACTAAGCTTCTCCTCTGTCAAAGACACTCCCTAAACAAATCAGATATAGGATTCGATGAACAGACGCATCATAAGATGACAATTAAAGTCTCAATTCAGAAAGAAACACCTTCATATCATAGCGTTAAAGAACAGCACACCCGTGCCAAAGAGAAGCAAGGCCTGACTCAGATAAGCAAGGCCAGACTAAAGCTAGCACAGTCCCAATCGTGAAGAGCACGACCATGCCAGAAGGAGAGCATGCCCGTGCTACAGCCCGTGTACTAGAACGTTGTTCTACGAAGTTGGTATCCCCTGACAGATTTGAGCACGGCCTGACATTCTGAAGAGTACGCCCGTGCCACCTAAATTGGCACGCCCGTGCTGACGGCGCAAAAGACCTAATTTAGGGCCCTTTTCTCTTATTTTGTTAAAAATAGAGGCCTTCTGTGCCACTTTAGAGATATCTTTTGACACCTTTGGCAAGCTTTGCCTCCTTTACATTCTTCTCATCTTTTGTTCTTAGCTTTAGTTTTCTAGTTTATAGTTTTGATTTCTAAAATAAGATTTGGCACCTAGAGGTTAAGTTGGAGACCACTTCTCCTTCTTCAATTCTTCAGGATGCGTTTTCCATTATTGACTTTGGTTTTCTCTATTACTATGAGTAGCTAAATTCACCACTAGAGTTGTGGTGGATCTTGTGTTAATAGAAACCATTTTTGCTATGTCTTAGCTTTAATTCAAATTCTATTTGGTTTCGAAGTTACTATCTGATTAGATTTATCTTATTGCGCTTCATCCCATGTTTAGGATTATCTACCCTTTGCAAGCTCATAATCAATTGATTGATATTTTAGCTATCAAGCCCAATTAAATTGGTAGATCTATAGGATAAACGAGGATAATTAATTGATAGCGATCGTACTGCGATTGTTACCTTCCGGTTATTTAAACTTCTCAGTTCTTTATGCTTTCCATGCCGTTCGCAACTGCTGCCTGACAAACACTAAGTTCGTTCGAGGAAAAGAAAATCAGTGATTGACAACCATATGATAGTAATAGTTAGAGGGACCGGTAATCGGAGAAGGGAATATTGAAACCCGATAGAACTAGGATTTGGGGGGTATCGAAGGCACAAGGGAAACCACGACTCTAGGCTCTTTTACTCTTTTACTCTTATCTCTTTTTATCTCTTTTTTTATCTTTTATTGCGGCTATATCATCATCTTTATATTATTAAGTCTTTCGATAAGTCTGCATAGAATAAGGATTTCTCTATTCTAGTACTTGCTTTATCATTTAATATCACAATTAATCTCTTGGGTACGATATTTGGACTTCCGTCCTATATTACTTCTGCGATAGGGAACATTGCTCTTAAGTCTCTTTTGAATGCAACAAGTTTTTGGCACCATTGCAGGGGATTAATTTTTGATATTTTGTAATTTTAGTAATATTGGAAGAAAGAAGTCCTAGTTACTTTAGACAAAAAAAGAAATTATTATTTTATTTGTATGCTAACAGCCTACTTGTAGTTGATCTTATTTTGCAGAACCATGGGTGAGACGATAGTTCATGGAGGTTATTTCACTATCAGTGACTGTAGTCTGCGTGTGCTGTAACACCTTTTTTTTTTAATTAATTAATTAGTATTTTGGGGTTTGTATTTTATTAGAGGGTCTAGAGAGTGAAACAAATTAATCCGAGACCATAGTCACGCTCTACGCTATCGTAGGAAGCTATGGTTAAGTTTTGGGTCGAAAACTCAGACGGAGCCTGGTTTGCGTTTTTCATTGACAGTAGTGTTTTACTACTATCAAGACCTAATTTGGACTCGTGAATGAGACAATTAGTCTTAGAATCACGTTTCCTACATTTTTGAAAAAATGGGTCCTGACCATCAAAAATAAAAATAATAATAAAATATTCGGACGAAAACTCGAACCGGGAGACGTTTGGAGCTGCAAAGGGATTTACCGGGACCCGCTAACGAGTAAACTTGATGCCACATCAAGTCACATCACCTCGGGAAGCGTGCCATGACTCGACACTGTCATAATGACAAACAAAAATATCTAGATGCAAAAAGACCAAAATGCCCCTGGTCTTCTTCCTAAAGGACAATTTTGTCCCTAAAATGTCTTAAAAGTGGCATGACTCACCTCACTCTCTCTCCATAATTTCGAGCCCCTTTCGCTCTCTCACCTCCATTTTCTTCTTTTTCCTTCCTTCCTTTCTTCTTCTCCTCCATTTTTGTCCATTTTTCTTCCATAACTTCACCTCCATTTTTCTCAAGCTTCCACAAGGTTTTTCAGGAAAATTTGTGAAGCAAAGTTGATCATCTCATCCTCCTCTATCACCTAAGAGGTATAGATTTCACTCTTGAGCTCTCAATCTTCATTTTCTCCATTAAAATTCATGAGTTTCAAGTTTTAAGATCCAAACTTCAAAAATCTCTAGAAAATTGTAGAAAAATCCGTTTAATGCCAAACCAATTTCTACGATCTAGTTTCATCCTCTACTATCATTATCTAAAAGAGTGAAATCAAATAATCTTCCTAGAATATTTAACTTAAAGGGGCCGAACCTATTGTTTTTGGGGGAAAAGGGTTTTGGTTCAATTTTTGTGAAATGATTCTTGATTTCACCTATTTCATTCCTTAATCATGTAATCTAAGTGATTAGGAAGCCAAATCAAAATCTCACCTATTTTTCATGATGATAGCCGAAACCCTAAGTTTTTGGTTTAAGGGGTTTTGGTTCAAATCTTTGATAATTGATCATGGATTATGTCTTAGATATGCTTAAGGATCATTGATCCAAGAGTTGGAGGAATTTCAACACCTCTAGCCTATTTAAATAAATAGGGGCAGCAGCCTAGTCCTAGGGTATTAGTAGATTTTTAATTAAGCTGTATTAATTTCTGCTGGTATTTTGTTGTATAGAATCGGACATGACTCGAACGTTCGATCGTGCACCCCAGTGACAATTGCTGAGCCGCAGCCGGAGTCTCACGGGAACATCACTAAGGTGGGGAGAAATAACTTTATCGTCGGGAAGGCAAGCTTAGTGTGCGTGTGTGTGTGTATATATATATATATATATATATATATATATATATATATATATATATATATATATATGTGTGTGTGTGTGTGTAGGGAAACCCTTAAACCCTACTAGAGGTTGAGCCCTGGATAAAGTGCCTGGACCCTAGGTGTAGGTACTTTTGGGCTGGCACCGCTAAGTTGATAATATGGATGATGTGATTGATTGAGGTTGATGTGTTGAACTGTTTATTTGATTTTATGTTGGTTTATTGTGTTGAACTGTTTGTGTGATTTACTATTATCCGGCTTTATGATGATATCTGTACTGGTGAAATTACTATTGTAACATTTTGTTGTGATTTCGTTGATTGGGTGTTGATGAGAGTATGGTGAGTGATGATGTTGTTAGGGTTGATATCGTTGTGGTCCCGACCATGGAGCTGTGGCTCGTAGATGCAAGGCATCTTGATGCTGATGCTGATGTTGATGTTGATGATGAGGTTGATTGTGATATTGATGTTGATGTGGATGCAGTGCGTCGTGGTCGTGGTCGAGTGCTTAGGTGTGAGGTCCCGATATCAACCTGTGATGGATGTTTATTGCATATCATATCATTTCATACCACAACATATTTGTCCCAAAAGGGGATGTCCAATTGGGGACGTGATGTTTTTAAATCCCGAGGCAGGATGTCCAATGGGGGACGTGATGTGATGTAATCCCGACGGGGATGTCCAACTGGGGACGTGATATATCGGCCGACTTGCATATAGGAAGCATATACATAGGGACTAGTATCCCTCTTATAGGTTTATCTGAGAGAATGACTTTTAAGATGGTTGTAGTGGATGACTTAAGAGATGGGTGATGTTGTGTTGTATAATTTATCTGTGTTGTGTGATGCATGTATATATATGTTGTACTGATGCCCTTCTCCCATATTGATGATATATGTTTCTTATCTCCCGTTATTCTTTGTATGTTTACTTTATGTTATGGGAAGACCCCGAGGAAGAACCAGATGCTGAGGAGCTGGATGGTACTCCTTACAAGCGTGATGTTGGAGGACGAGTTGCGGACGCTAGCCTCTAGAGGTTGTGTAGTGATCGTACTTAGCTAGAGAGCTTTCTCTAGGCCATTTTACAAATTTTGATTTTAGTCTGTACTAATGCACTTCGTATGTATATACTATTACTGTAGCCCTACAGATGGGGCAAATGATGTATGTGATATATTTCTTTATATTTTTAAAGCTGTGTACTCTGAAGCGTCTCTTGCCGCATATTTGTTTTGCTTCCGCGTTCAGTTTTCAGCTTCGCTTCGTATTAATAAGGCGCGCAAACGATTATAATACGATTAAGGTTAGTGAATATCTTAAGTTCCCCAATGGGACGGCGGGTCGTCTCATTTATTTGTAGCAGAGCAGTTCGATTCTAATATCGGACTGTGACGTCTAGGAAGTGTACTGGCTTGATGAGTTGAATCCCCATTGGATACCAACTGTGGGGTAAAGCGTCTGATGCGCAAGTTATCGAGGGTGATAACTGTTTTGTTTGTAAGGCATACGATATATATATCAGTTGATTAATATCGTATGTTGCTTCTTTCTTCTCAGACAGACCTTCTGTATCGCAAGGAGAGCATCAGATTCGAGACGCGAGGCCGAAAGGCTGTTCTTTACTGATTAGTTAGTCTAGCCTTCTGGCTCGCGAGGCGAGCATCGTTTTCGCGACGCGAGACCGAAAGGCTGTACTTTACTACTCAGGCTGGCCTTCTGGCTCGCGTGGCGAGCATTGGGTCGCGAGGCGAGCGCATTGTTTTTGCCTTTTCCCTTGTTTTCTTTTTCCCTTGAATTTTCCCTCAGGCTTATCATATGTCTTATGACTCGAAACTAACGCTTCCTTTACCAGGAAAGAATGGCCAGAGGACGTGGTAGAGGAAGGGGAGTACTAGTTGGAACCGGGGGCTTCAATCGTAATGACGATACCTCAGGAACTGGAAGTGGCGGAGATCAGAACGAAGCGATGAGGGCCATGAGGGATTTGGCCGCTGCAATGCTGCAACAAACACAGCAGAATGCTCAGTTCATGCAACGACAGGAAGAAAGGGATGGTAGACAACAACAGTAACCAGAGAAGGGAGGTGAAGTGGTGAACATCGGATTGAACGCTTTTATGAAGGGGAACCCTCCCCAATTTCATGGAGAATACAATCTAGAAGCTGCTGAGCTATGGCTGCAAGAGATCGAGAAAGCCTTTGTCACTATCCAGTGTAGAGAGGATAGGAAAGTCACCTATGCTACTTTCATGCTAGTCGGAGCAGCAGAAGCATGGTGGAAGAACAAGCAGAGACTGCTAGAAACTGAAGGAAGATTGCTGACCTGGGAAGTGTTCCGTGAGAGCTTCTTGGAGAAATATTTCCCAAGGAGTGTCCGTCAAGAGAAGGAGAAAGAGTTCCTGAACCTGAAGCATGAACAGAAGTCGGTGGGGGAATATGCCATGAGGTTCGAGGCGCTGCTGAAATTCTCCCAGTTTTACCAAGTGTACCCAGATGAAGACTGGGTGTGCAGAAGGTTCGAAGACGGACTAAGACCCGAGTTGAAGAGGGCTATGCTGCCATTGAGCGTCCAATCATTCCCCGAGCTAGTGGAAAAATGCACCGTACTGGAAGGACACGATCAAGAGAGAGTTACACAAACTCCAGCAACGAATGATGGACCAGCCAGGAGCTTTGGTCAGAAAGGCCGAAGAGGAAAGTTTCAACCTAGGGTGAAGCCTTACAGTCGCCCGAATCAGCAAACAGTAAGTTATGGAAAAGGGAATTCCATTCAAGGGCAACCACGATTTTCCAAATACTTTCGATGCGGCGGGTCGCATCAAGTGAAGGATTGTGCTCAAGCACCGAATGTCACTTGTTTCCATTGTGGCACGTGGGGCCACTATACCAACGAGTGTCGAACAGGGGATATTGGTAAGGGTCAAACTCAACAACAAGTCGGAAGAGCTCATAATACTGGGACTGGACAACAAGTGGTGGTTTAGCAGAACAGGCCACAAACGACAGGAAGAGTATTCGCCGTGAGAGGATCTGAAGCTTCTCAATGTCCCGATCTGATACAAGGTAAGTGCCTAGTTGCTGGGAGACTCTTATCTGTTTTATTTGATTTGTGGGCTACACATTCCTTTATTTCTTTAGCGTGTGTGGATCATTTGAATTTGCCTATTTCATCCTTACCATATGATTTAATGGTTTCTACACCTACTGGTGATTCGCTGACAACCCTATTTATCTGTTTAAAATGCCCGGTTATTTTAAAAATCGATCTTTTCTTGTTAACCTAATCTGTCTGCCTATGCAGCAGATTGATATTATCTTAGGCATGGATTGGCTTTCGGCCAACCATGTAGTACTAGACTGTTCAAATAAAACCCTCTGCTTTTCCGAGCAATTTGGATCATTGCCTGCTAGTGATGGTGTGTCGGGAGGTGTACAATCAGGAGAGTGCATGGGGCTATTTTCTTTGGAAGTCGAGGAGACTCTGAGTCTTCATACTTTGTCGGTGGTGCGTGAGTTTCCAGATATTTTCCCGGATGATGTGCCAGGATTACCACCCAAGAGGGAGGTAGAGTTCGCAATCGATCTTACACCCAGAGCCGGGCCGATTTCGATAGCACCCTATCGAATGTCCTTAATAGAGTTGGCAGAACTGACGAAGCAACTGGACGACATGCTGTAGAAGCAGTTTATAAGACCGAGTGTTTCACCCTGGGGAGCACCTGTGTGTTCGTCCAGAAGAAAGATGGCAGTTCAAGGTTGTGTGTGGACTACAAACAGCTCAACAAGGTGACGATCAAGAATAAATACCCGTTACCAAGGATTGACGATCTTATGGACCAATTGTGGGGAGCAACGATATTCTCTAAGATTGATCTGAGATCCGATTATCATCATATGAAGGTGAAGGAAGATGATATATCAAAGACGGCTTTTAGGAGTTGGTAAGGGCACTACGAGTATCTAGTTATGCCTTTTGGTGTGATTAATGCTCCTGCGGTGTTCATGGATTACATGAACAATATCTTTAGACCGTACCTTGATAAGTTTGTCGTTGTTTTCATCGATGACATCCTTATCTACTCCTTAGACAAGGAAGAGCATCAAGAGCATTTGAGGGTTGTACTTCAAGTTCTTAAGGACAGACAACTCTATGCCAAGTTGTCTAAGTACGAGTTCTGGTTGGAGGAGGTACATTTCCTTGGACATGTGATTAACAAGGACGGCATAGCAGTAGATCCTGCAAAAGTAGAAGCTGTGGTTAAGTGGGAAAGCCCTAAGACGGTAACCGAGATCAGAAGCTTTCTCGGACTAGCAGTATACTACAGGAGGTTCATCGAGGGATTCTTGAAGATTGCATTACCTCTGGCGTAATTAACGAGAAGGGGAAAAGCATATGAATGGACAGAAGAGTGCGAGGCTAGTTTCCAAGATCTATAAGGGAGGCTGACAACATCTCCGGTACTAGTCTTGCCAGATCCATCGATGTCGTTCGATGTGTACTGTGACGCATCGTATCAAGGTTTGGGTTGCATGCTGATGCAAGAGAGGAAATTGGTAGCCTATGCTTCCAGACAGCTAAAAGTGCACTGCAACACCCTTTCCCGAGTGTCACATTCATATAAGGCCGAAAATATTTATTAATGCGGAAAATATGATTTTTCTTTTTCTTTTCTTTTCATAAAGATGTAATGGGATTAGTAAAGGTAAATAAATAATACTAATAAGTGAACTTAGGTTCATCATGCATTACTAGGACATACTGTATTATAAATACAGAAGCAGAAAACGAAAAACAGAAACATCAACATTACTATATACAGACATAAGTCTAATGTATGACTGACATAAGAAAAATACAATAAGTACTAGGAGTCATAGCTCCCAAAAGGTACTACAAAAACTGACATAGTCTGGCCGACAACAAAATTAAAACAGCAAAAGAATCCACCTCCGAACTCAAAGGGATTGCGGAACGGAACCATAGTCGAGTCCATCTGTTCAAACAGCAACAAGTACCAGCAGAAAACATACAGATATGGGTGAGATTCCCGTTCATCAACACAACAAAACAGCAGTAGTAAAAACGGGACGACTCACCGGGTAACAGCGTACCCAACATGCTTACAAGGTTCTCAATATAAATCATGTTAAGCAGTTAACAACATAATAGCATGCTAAACATTTAACAACATAATATAAGGCATCCTTAAACAATACAGCGATGTATAATAGTAAATGTAAACATCAATAGCCATGCAATGCAATGCAATGTATATGACTCAATGTCAATGTCACTGGGTACTACTCTGACCCCTACTCCATGGAGCTAACAAAACATTCGGAGAGAGTGAATGGGAGGACATGTTCCGGTTTCTGCCAGCCATGAGCAAGATGCTACAACATTCGTAACGTGCACGTATCTGGCTTTACGGTAGCACTCTCGACCAAACATGAAAAGTACGGCATCTAGTAGAGGATATCAGTGTATTGCACGGATTCGCCACGACACAGAAGAATCACCAACTGGTCACATGTCAGCCCTTCCAACCCTGATACCTCCAAAAAGACCATTGAAGATCGTCACCGTAAGATTCGCACTCGTATCAAGGTGTAAGCTCAACTCCTAGGCTCAAGGCCTTACAACTATGCACATGAAATGCTAATGCTTACACAAAGCAGATGCGATAAAGCAATGTTTATCCATTGGATAAACCTCAAGGTTCACTAAGGTTCTCTTCCTTAGAAACCACACACGTCTTTGTTTTATAAAACATTTATCCATCGGATAAAACATTTATCCATCGGATAAATATCTCGTGATTCCTTTGGAATGATCCAGACTGCTTTCAGAATCGTCGACTGTCCCCACAAACCAACACAAGTCTTTTCAGCGTGTTTTGTCCTCACTCACACGCTTTCTAGGAAACTTCCCAGAAGGTCACCCATCCCATAATTACTCTAAGTCAAGCACGCTTAACTATACAGTCCCATACCTGCATAGTCTCAGGATTCCTTCCACTGTACAGTCCCATACCTGCACAGTCTCAGGATCTCTCTCATTCCGGTCATCACAAGACGGAAACAATTGAACGATTAACCTGGATCCGAATCATCGGTCCGTCATCGAACTACTGTTTCGAAAACCAAAACGTTTCGTGTTTGTGTTTACGTCTTATGAATTATGTCTCAAGTCCTAAGCATTATGAATAAGGATTGAGAATCCTCTTAGATAAGTCTTTGAGCCTTTCTAAGATATTAATCCCTTGTTTTTCAATTAAGAAAATAAGTGTGGATTCACTTAAGTCTTATGAAGTCATTGATGTACTAAGTCATCAATGGTATAGTACATGGTCTTGTTCCACCACATACCATACTTAATTAACCCTTGTCTTCAACTCTAAGTTAATTATTTAACTTAGGTTTTTCACGCGTAAAACTTTATGATTGAGTTAGAAAACTCCTTTGTAAACCAAACAACTTTTACAATTAAAAACTCATTTGATTTGAAACAACATTTGAACTACTTACTTCACTTCTAGCATTTTCTGAAACATGAAATTCGCTTAGCGGATTTACATTCGCTTAGCGAAATTGAGGCAGTAATACCTCCTTTGGAACTCCTCTGGATCGCTCGACGAAACATCCATCGCGTACCAAAATTTATTGTATTCGCTTAGCGAATATATATTCGCTTAGCACAAGTACAGACGGTTACACCTCTTTGGAAACACCTCTGGATCGCTCGGCGAAACAGAATTCGTGTAGCGAAATTTCACTTTATTCACTTAGCGAGTATAATTTCGCTTAGCAAAATGGAGGCGGTTATACCTCCTTTGGAGACTTCTCTGGATCGCTCAGCGAGACGTAATTCGCGTAGCGAAACTTGTTTGGTTAGCTTAGCGAATATGAATTCGCTTAGCGAAAGTGAGGCAGTGATGCCCAACTTAGACTTTCCCTCTTTTCGCTTAGCGAAAGTAAAGTCGCTTAGTGAAAAGTTGCCTTAAAACAAGACATCAACCTTAGGGAACCATTTTGATTCTCTTCATGAAACCACTTCTTTTCTCATTTTGAGTCACTTGATTAGCTAGATGAACTAAGGATAAGGTAAAAAACATGTTTCACTTTGGTGAAAGCACTTTGAGATTTAATTCCATTTAAAGTCACTTAGGGTTTTTCTTTGAAAAACACAAGTTATTGAAAACACTTTCTTTACATCAAAACTTGACTTGTCCAAGAACTATTCATATCCTTCCTTTCCTCAAGGTCATGGCTAATAGCCAACTAGGAATCAATGTGAGGTTTTACTTCATCAACCAATCAAAGTATGGCTCACAATACTTACACAATCATGATAACCATAATACACATTACTACATTATAATCAAACATCCAAGTCCATCACACATTATGGTCTCATAATCAACAATAAAAGTCCATACTTGATCTAGTGATCAAAGTAGGTTTTCCAACATACATGAAAATGGTTTTTCATTCAATCATCTCATCATCAACATATGCTAAAGCACACTACAACATGCCAAAGCATAAACTCATCATGACATTCTTGTTCTCCATGAGAACTTAACAAAACTTAACACATAAAAGTGAACCCAAACTAAAGGGTTTCACCCACACATAATTTAAACAACCATCTTCACCACCACCATCTTGGTGTGATGAGGTTCTTCTCCCCATACATGTTGAAGAGCAGATTCCCGGATCAAAATCGGTTGATCGGTTTGTGAACCTCCTGATAGTTGTCACCAACTACAAACAACCAAACAATCAAACATTAAACAACAATCAAACCAAACTCAACAATTCTCACAAAGAGGGTTTCGGCCACCCTAGAGAGAATAAAGCTAGGAATTGATCTTGGTTTTCCATTTCATGGATTCAAAGGCATTAGGAAAGCTAAGGATGAAATCAAGTGTTAGAAATCAAAAATTGATGAAAACACTATTCATCATCATCAAGAAGGGTTCGGCCCTAATGTACTTTTTGAGCTATGATGAGAGTTGAATCATAAGCTCTTGGGTTTAGGTAGAGAATGATGAGGTGAGTTCAAAGAAATTGGTCTCACATCAAAATGATTTTTCTACAATTTCCTATGGATTTTCAAAGTTTTGGATCTAAGAAATAATTTTCATGAAAATGGATCTTGATCTTGAAATAAAGAGATATTCAAGAAGCTAAGAGATCATAGAAGTGATCTTACCTTAAAATGAAGGAAGATTGCTTAAGGAATCAAGTGATTCCAACAAGAACTCAAGCTTTTCTCAAGAACAACAATGGTGTTTTCTCTCTAAAGTTGAAGATGGTGTTCTTGACTCTTCAAGAGGGGCTGGGCTGCGTGAATGAGGGGCTGGATGGGGCTGAGTTCAGCCTTAAAACAAGTCACTTAAGGGCAAAATGGTCATTTGCCAAAAGGGTAAAATGGTAAAAGTGCAAAAGACTAAGGTTAGGGGCATTTTGGTCATTTTGCATCTAGATTTTCCCGATCGTCATGACGACTCTGACATACTCTCCCAAGTGTCCTGGGATGTTGTGATATCAAGATTATCTGTTGGCGAGTCCCGATAAATCCATATGTGGCTCCGTTCGTCACCCGATTGAGGATTCCGCCCGAACGAAGGTCAGGAAGTTATTTTTCTGAAATTTTTACGAAATTTAACAAAACGTAGAGCATCGAATTCTAAGACTTACTGTCTCGTTCACGGGTCCATCTGAGGTCTTCTGAGCAGTAAAATCATACTGTCAGTGTAAAAACGCAGACCGGACTCCGTTTGAGTTTTCGACTCAAAACTTAATCGTAGCTTCCTACGATATCGTCGAGCATGACTATGGTCTCGAAATATTTTATTTCTATTCCTACGACCTCGAATAAAATAAAGACGTTAAAATACTGAAGAATTATAAAACGTGAAAATCGGGGTGTTACATTCCTACCCCTCTTAAAAGAATTTCGTCCTCGAAATTCCGTGACTTAAAACTAAACCTACTCGGTCGCTGAAGATTAAGGAATGATATTTTCAACAAAGGAAAATTTTTCCTGGTCTTGGTCTCAGAAGAAAGTGTACAAAAGAATTTTACCAATCTAAAATGAATATAGGAATATCCAGTATGCAAAAAGATTCTTCAGTAGGTTCGTGAGTGTAAAAATGCATAGCTAATACATGTTTACATCCATGACTCTAAGAAAGTTCCTTCTTTCATAAGAACCTTCCAATAAATTTGGGAATCAAAAGATAAACAGTCTGGCAAAAATCAGACTGGATCACCTTCACGAAAAGTAAAAGTGATTAGACTAAGTTTCATCAAGAAACTTCAAGTATCGAGAAGTTGTTTCCTGTATCAAGAAGTTGTTTATGTTATAACTCAAGAAATAGTCATAACGAAACTTTCAATGGAATAATACGAAAATGTCCAGACCAATGGACACCATATTACCAATTCACTCAATTGTCTAATACACTGAGGAATATGTAGGAGTGTGAACACAAATGTTCCCTTGAGATCAGGCAGCACTAACACAGGTGAAGTAGTCAACCTTCTCTCTAATCCTTGCAAACTTTCCTCACATGCTTCAGTCCATTCAAACGCTTTATCCTTCCTTTGAAATCACATGACCCAAAAAATTTACTTCGTCGAGCCAAAACTCACACTTGGACAACTTTGCATACAGTTGTTTCTCCTTCAGAACCTGAAGAATCACACTAAGATATTCAGCATGTTCTTCCTGGTCCCGTGAATAGATGAGTATGTCGTCTATGAAACAACGACAAACTTATCTAGATATGGACGAAAGATCCTATTCATGTAATCCATGAATATAGCTGGAGCATTCGTCACACCAAACGGCATCACAAGATACTCGTAGTGCCCATAGCGTGTTCGAAACGCTGTCTTCGGTATATCTTCTGTCTTCACACGAATCTGGTGATAACCCGATCGCAAATCAATCTTGGAGAAAACTGCCGTTCTCCTCAACTGATCCATCCTGTCATTTATCCTCGGAAGATGATACTTGTTCTTAATGGTAACTTCGTTCAACTGGCGCTAATCCACACATAAGCGAGATGTTTCGTCTTTCTTTCTTTCTCACCAACAGCACAGGCGTTCCCTACGACGACACACTGGGTCTAACGAACTGTTTTTACCTATAAGTCCACCAACTGTTCCTTCAAGGTTTCCAACTCAGCAGGTGTCATATGATAAGGTGCCATAGACGCTGGTCCTATTCCTGGCACAAGATCGATCACAACTCGATGTCTCGAACTGGCGGTACACCTGGTATGTCTTCAGGAAAGACTTCCGGAAACTCGTTAGTAACATGTATTCGTTGAGCTCCCTCTCTCAAAGAAACGTTTCCTTGGTTGGCAGTCCAAATCCAGAATTATCCGAATCAGGGAAAACTAAGGTTTTGTTTGCACCGTCTAATGGGATATGGTTACAAGATAACCAATCCATCCTTATGATCACATCCATTTGCGAAAGAGGCAAACAGATCAAATCAATCAAAAACGTTCTATCCACTACGGAAAATAGAACAGTTCAAACAGACTTTCGCAGTTATAACAGGCTTTGCAGGAAGTGCAAAAATTACCAAATCTAAGGGTAAGGAAAGATACAGATAACGTTTTACCTCCCACAACGATGTGACCGTGAATCAAATCTTCCCTTTGAGAAGTCTCAGCATCATCCCCAGTATAAGCTCTACTCATTGCCTTAGGCTTCGCTGCTTGCACATCGTTGACAGAATGTCTAGCTTTTGATTGCACACAATCGCGTGAAGTATGCCCTGGCTTCCCACACTTGAAACACATGATTCCCTTGATCAAGCATCCTCTGGTGACATGATTGTTCTTGCCACACTTCATGCACTTCTTAGGGGCGCTTCCAAATTGACTAATACTCCCACTACTTCCCCCTACAGAACGTTGTTGTTGACCTTGCTGTTTCGAATATGGTTTCCATCGAGACCTATCATCACGACCATTGGTGCCTTTATGGAACCTAGTCGGTCCAGAGTGACGTTGCCTTCCTCCACGAGTCTTCATCAGATCTTCGATTCCGAAGCATTCATCTACCAAAACCGAGAACTCTTTGACCTCAAGAGGTAGTACCTCTCCTCGAATCTCGTCCTTTAAACCTTCTTCGAACGGAATTACATGCACGAACGGAATTACCCAACCCATGATCTAGAGTTGGCTGCAATAGTGTTTGCTTTGAAGATATGGAGACACTATCTTTATGGCGCTAAATTCAGTGTGTTTAGCGACCATAAAAGTTTGAAGTATCTGTTCGACCAAAAGGAGTTGAACATGAGGCAGAGGAGATGGATGGAATTCATAAAGGATTATGAATTTGATCTACAGTACCACCCAGGAAAGGCCAATGTGGTGGCAGATGCATTGAGTTGGAAATCTTTGCATATGTCCGCTATGATGGTGAAAGAACTAGAACTGCTGGAACAGTTCAGAAATCTGAATCTAGACATGGAGTTATCCAGAGATAAGATAAGTTTAGGAATGGTCACTATCACTAGTGCTTTTCTGAACTTGATATGGGAAAAGTAAGGAGAAGATCAGTACCTATAGGAAAAGAACCTGATGGTCAAATAAGGAAAGACTTCAGAGTTCAAGAAAGGGATTGATGGAATCCTGAAGTTTGGAGACTGGATATGTGTGCCTAAGGATAGCGAAGTTAGGAACATGATCTTGGAAGAGGCACACAGAGGCAAGCTAAGTTTTCATCTCGGATCTACAAAGATGTACCAGGACCTAAAGGGAATGTTTTGGTGGCCTGGGATGAAGAAGGAAGTAGCAGAATATGTCCAATCTTTTCTGGTGTGTCAAAAGGCAAAGATTGAACACCAGAAACCAGCAAGGTTATTGCAATCACTGGACGTCCCAGAATGGAAATGGGATAGCATTGCAATGGATTTTGTTTCCGGACTACCAAGGACGCAAAAGAGGTGCGATGCAATTTGGATGATCGTTGACAGGCTTACGCAATGTGTTCATGTCTTGCCGATCAACCAAAGATAATCTTTAGAAAGATTAACCCAGATTTACATAAAGGAAGTGGTGAGATTGCATGGAGGACCTTCGAGTATTATTTCGGACAGGGATCCGAGATTTACTTCTAGGTTTTGGCCGAATTTAAATAGTGCTTTGGGAACTAAACTCTGAATGAGTTCAGCTTATCATCTACAAACGGATGGTCAGTCTGAAAGGACAATTCAATCTTTGGAGGATCTTTTAAGAGCACGTGTTTTGGAAAACGCAAGAAGTTGGGACGAATTCCTTCCACTGATTGAATTCACATACAACAATAGTTTCCAGTCGAGTATTGGCATGGCACCATACGAGGCATGTATGGACGAAAGTGCAGAACACCACTCTATTGGTATGAAACCGGGGAGAATCGTTTGATAGGCCCAGAGATGGTGCAGCGAACGACGGTGCAAGTTAAGAAAATTCGGGAAAGAATGGAAGTTGCACAGGATCAACAAAAGAGCTACATTGACAAGAGGAGAAGACCTTTGGAGTTCCAGGAAGGCGATCATGTCTTTATGAGAGTCACTCCGAGAACTAGAATCGGCAGGGCAATCAAATCCAGAAAGCTTACACCTAGATTCATTGGACCATTTCAAATTCTTCGCCGAATTGGTCCAGTTGCCTACCAAATTGCCCTTCCTCCCAACCTATCCAATATTCATAATGTATTCCATGTGTCTCAACTCAGAAAATACCATCCTGATCCATCACATGTGTTAGAGCCTGAATCAATCCAGATAAGGGAAAACTTAGAATATGAAGCATTGCTTGTACAGATTGAAGACACGAGGGTGAAAGAACTCCGCGGGAAGCAGATTCCCTTAATCAGGGTCATTTGGGAAGCTGCAACAGGAGATGCCACCTGGGAACGTGAAGAGGATATGCAGCAGCGATATCCACATTTATTCTAAGGTACATCAAATTTCGAGGAGGAAATTCTTTTTAAGGGGGGTAGTAATGTAACACCCCATTTTAATTAATTAATTAATCAGTATTTTGGATTTTGTATTTTATTAGAGGGTCAAGAGAGTGAAATAAATTAATCCGAGACCATAGCCACGCTCTACGCTATCGTAGGAAGCTATGGTTAAGTTTTGGGTCCAAAACTCAGACGGGGCCCGGTCTGCGTTTTTCATTGACATTAGTGTTTTACTATTATCAAAACCTAATTTGTACTCGTGAATGAGACTGCTAGTATTAGAATCATGTTTCCTACATTTTCGAAAAAGTGGGTCCTGATCATCGAAAATAAAAATAATAATAAAATATTCGGACGAAAACTCGAACCGGGAGACGTTTGGAGCTGCAAAGGGATTTATCGGAATCCACTAACGGATAAGCTTGATGTCACATCAAGTCACATCACCTCTGGAAGCGTGCCATGACTCGACACTGTCATAATGAAAAACGAAAATATTTGGACGCAAAAAAACCAAAATGCCCTCGTCTTTTTCCTAAAGGACAATTTTGTCCCTAAAATATCTTAAAAGTGACATGACTCACCTCACTCTCTCTCCATAATTTCGAACCCCTTTGTCTCCCTCACCTCCATTTTCATCTTCTTCATCCTTCCTTTCTTCTTCTCCTCCATTTTCCTCCATTTTTCTTCCATAACTTCACCTCCATTTTTCTCAATCCACAAGGTTTTTCAAGAAAATTTGTGAAGCAAAGTTGACCATCTCATCCTCCTCTATCACCTAAGAGGTATGGATTTCACTCTTGAGCTCTCAGTCTTCATTTTCTCCTTTAAAATTCATGAGTTTCAAGTTTTAAGATCCAAACTTCAAAAATCTCTAGAAAATTGTAGAAAAATCCTTTTAATGCCAAACCAATTTCTATGATCTAGTTTCATCATCTACTATGACTGTCTAAGAGCATGAAATCAAATAATCTTCCTAGCCTATTTAACATAAAGGGGCTGAACCTATTGTTTTTGGGGGAAAAAGGTTTTGGTTCAATTTTTGTGAAATGATTCTTGATTTCACCTATTTCATTCCTTAATCATGTAATCCAAGTGATTAGGAAGCCAAATCAAACTGTCACCTGTTTTTCATGGTGATGGCCGAAACCCTAAGTTTTTGGTTTAAGGGGTTTTGATTCAAATCTTTGATAATTGATCATGGATTATGTCTTAGATATGCTTAAGGATCATTGATCCAAGAGTTGGAGGAATTTCAACACCTCTAGCCTATTTAAATAAATAGGGGCAGTAGCCTAGTCCTAGGGATTAGGAGATTTTTAATTAAGCTGTATTAATTTCTGGTTGTATTTTGTTGTATAGAATCGGACAGGACTCGAACGTTCGATCGTGCACCCGAGTGACAGTTGCTGAGCCGCAATCGGAATCTCACGGGAACATCACTAAGGTGGGGATAAAGAACTTTATCGTCGGGAAGGCAAGCTTAGTATAGAATATATATGTACTAATATCCTTATTATAGGTTTATCTGAGAGAATGACTTTTGAGATGGTTGTGGTGGATGACTTAAGAGATGGGTGATGTTGGGTTGTATAATTTATCTGTGTTGTGTGATGCATGTATATATACGCTGTACTGATGCCCCTCTCCCATATTGATGATGTATGTTTCTTATCTCCCGTTATTCTCTGTATGTTTACTTTATGTTATGGAAAGACCCCGAGGAAGAACCAGATGCTGAGGAGCTGGATGGTACTCCTTCGAGCCCGACGTTGGAGGACGAGTCGCGGACCCTAGCCTCTAGAGGTTGGGTGGTGATCGTACTTAGCTAGAGAGCCTTCTCTAGGTCTTTTTACATATTTTGATTTTAGTCTGTACTAATGCACTTCGTATGTATACACTATTGTTGTAGCCTTACTGATGGGACAAATGATGTATGTGATATATTTCTTTTTATTTTTAAAGCTGTGTACTTTGAAGCGTCGCGTGCCGCATATTTGTTTTGCTTCTGCGCTCATTTTTCCGCTTCGCTTCGTATTAATAAGGTGCACTAACGATTATAATACGATTAAGGTTAGTTAATATCTTAAGTTCTCCAATGGGACGGCGGGTCGTCTTATGTACAGAAGCCAGCAAGCAATCCTTGGACTAATTATAGGACCAACTCCAACTGGGGCCAATATGATTATGTCTACGAGCCACCTAACTTGCAAAATCAGTGGCCAAGACAAGAAGAGCAAGAAATAGACTGGGATGAGTTTATGGAGCAGAGCAAAAACCAATTCGATCCTATGGAGACTCAAATAGAGACTTAACTCTCCAACCTATCTACGATGTTGTCTCAGTCAGACCAAAAACCATTGGTCCCTCAAATTGAGCTCAATCTGGAGGAAGATGCCCAAGATGTCACTTTTCAAGATGCCATAAAAATGAATGAAGAGTTTGAAGAGGTGCAACTCTATCAATTGCAGAAAAATATCCCTTCTGAGGATACTACCCAAAATAGGGAAAGTTGGGAGATAAGCAACTTTACCAATTTTGGATGAGTGTCATTCCACTTATTGGCAGACAGGCATCCACAGAAGGAGTTCCTACTGAAGGGGACAACTTTGAAGCTCAAGCACAACCGTACATAGCTGATAGTGTGCCAGAAGAGTTAGTTGAAAGAACCATAGAAAAAGAAAAAGCTGTTGCTGAAAAGAGCAAGTCTGATGGTTAGCATGGTTGTGTACCAACTGAAGCACGACCTTGCACCACTCCCGGTAAGCCAAAAATGGTAGAAATCAACATTGAGCCAGAAAAGATTCTCTTAGCCATTGGTGATGCTGAAATTGAGGTTAAAAATGGGAAGGTAAGATTAGATAGTGGTACCAAAGATGATGTTTTAAAAATGTTAAATTCTAAAAATTCCTCTCCTTTTATTTCTTCTTATTTCGATAATGACGTGGTTGTGTCTAATGAATTCAATTATGAAAGAACGAAGGAACCTATGGACGAAAATCGTATTTGGCAGGATCTGATCATATTGGTGGATTATGAGAAAGCAAAAATTCCATCATCTTTTGAAGCTCATCCAGCAAGGGGAAAAAAGAAAAATAACATGAACCACATGATCAGAAAACTAAGAAGGGGCAATGCCTTACAGGTTAAATTTGCACTTGGAGAGCCCCCTGATTTATCACTTTTGAGGTACCGTCAAGCTAACGATGTCAAACAAACGCTTTCCGGGAGGCAACCCGAGTTATTTTATTTATTTTGTTACTTTTATTTTTAGGATAGTTTGTTTTATTTATTTTTAGGATAGTTTATTTTATTTTTAGGATAATAAAAAAAAAATTATTCTTCTTCTCCTTTCCCTCTCCACTTGTATTTCATGATTAAATGTGTTGGATTGAGGATACTGCATCAGTTAAGTGTGGGAAGGAAAAATATATTCATATTTTTTATATTGCTGCATCCAATTATTTGACTTATCTTTCTTTTAAAATTAAGGAAACCCCTTATAAATTTTTTTGACCAATTGCTTTGATAGTCTCATAAGTATGTTTGAAAAAAGTTGGTCTTTTGAAAACTAATAATTGGCAAAAAAAAAAAAAAAAAAAAATTCTTTGATTGAAAACTTTTCACAAGACTTAGCTTCTAAATGTGAGATTTGGGATTTTATGGGATTAAGTTACAATGACAATATTATTTGATATTAACCCTTTTTCTTTGATGAGTGCAATTCTAGGGGGAATATATTCTAGAACTTGTACCGCGACCATCTCAAAGCAAATTTGACTTATGCATGTGGAACTTTGGTTGGGGCACTCTTAGGTATTTTTCTGACCCGCATTTGTTTTATTAAACAGTCCCTCTAGTTGCTCAATTTTGAGCCTTTATGAAAATTCTCTTCTTTGGTCCCTATTTTGAAAATTAAAAAACTGTTTTGGTGACCTCTTAGAAGTATAATGGAGCAACAATAGGAATGTGTGGTGGTGGATCTCTTTAAAAAACTAAGATGTTAAAAATAAGCTAACAGTAAAAAGAAAAAAAAATTTTTCTCTCTTATTAAAAAGAAAAAGAAAAAAATATATTAAAATAAAGTTAAAGAGAAAGCAAGAAAAAGAAAAAGCTTATAGAAAAGGAAAAAGAAAGAGGGAAAGGTTGAAGAAAAGTAGTAGATCATTGAAAATTTTGTGAAAAAGGTGTCAATGCACTTTATGTTCTTTTATGCTTCAAGAGGTTATTACTTTATTTTCTTGGTTTAGCCCTTTGAATATCCCTGTCTTTCTCTACTTCACCTAACATCAATGCCCTGACCCCGTTACAACCCAAGAAAGACCCCTTCCTTCTTCTGCATGCTTGTGGATCATATTGTGGAGATTTGGTCAATGGACAAGCTTATGGTAATGTATTTATTTGAGAATCTTGAGTGCTTTTATATCTTTGGCCAATACACTGAGAGAATGTGAGTGGAGTGATCTTTTGCCTTTTGGAAAGTTTGATTTCAAGGAATTTAAAGTTCCAATTGGGTAATCTCATGATTCTCGTTTGAAAACTATACTTGCTTGACTATCCTCACAATTTTGAAAGACTCTGTTTGTTTTGGGTTCCCTTAATTTAAGCCCGAAGCTTCTTTTGAAAGTTATTTTATTCCAGATAATTGCTTGAGGACAAGCAATACTCAAGTGTGGGAAGTTTGTGAACCTCAAATCTGTGTATTTTGTAGGGAGTATTTGGGTTGAATTTCACTCTTTTACTTAAGTTTTGACAGAATTAACGTTCAAAGGTAGCTTGATGAACTTTTGAAGAAAAGTGAAGGCTTTAGAATTTAATTGGACAGAATACTGAAGTTCTGAGGCTCCAAGCCATCCATCCAAACAAAGCCTTACGAAAATACTTAAAGCTGACCTTTGGAGACTCAACACGGCCGTGCCAAACATCAGCATGACCGTGCCAAACATCAGCATGCCCGTGCCAAAGAGAAGCAAGGCCTGCCTTAGAGAAGCAAGGTCTGACTGAAGCTAGCACCGTCCCAATTGTAAAGAGCATGGCCGTGCCAGAAGGAGAGCACGCCCATGCTGCAGCTGTGCACTAGAATGTTGTTCTAAAAAGTTGGTACTCCCTGACAGATTTGAACACGGCCTGACATCCTGATGAGCACGCCCGTGCTAAATGTAGAGCATGCCTTTGCCACCTAAATTGGCATGTCCGTGCTGATGACGCAAAAAACCTAATTTAGGGCCCTGTTCTTTTATTTTGTTATAAATAGAGGCCTTCTGTGCCACTTTAGAGATATCTTTTGACATCTTTGGCAAGCTTTGCCTCCTTTACATTCTTTTCAACTTTTGTTCTTAGCTTTAGTTTTCTAGTTTATAGTTTTGATTTCTAGAGTAGGATTTGGCACCTGGTGGTTAAGTTGGAGACCACTTCTCCTTCTTCAATTCTTTGGGATGCGTTTTCCATTGTTGACTTTGGTTATATCTATTACTATGAGTAGCTAAATTCACCACTAGAGTTATGGTGGATCTTGTGTTAGTAGAAACCCTTTTTGCTATGTGTTAGCTTTAATTCAAATTCTATTTGGTTTCGAAGTTACTATCTGATTAGATTTATCTTATTGCGCTTCATCCCATGTTTAGGATTAGCTAATCTTTGCATGCTCATAATCAATTGATTGATATTTTGGCTATCAAGCCCAATTAAATTGGTAGATCTATAGGATAAACGAGGATAATTAATTGACAGTGACCATATTGCGATTGTTACCTTTTGATTATTTAAACTTCTTAGTTCTTTATGCTTTCCATTTCGTTCGCAACTACTGCCTGACAAACATTAAGTCCGTTTGAGGAAAAGAATATTAGTGATTGAGAACCAAAGTATAGTAATAGTTAGAGGGACCGGTAATCAAATAAGAGAATATTGAAATCTGATAGAACTAAGATTTGGGGGTATCGAAAGCACAAGTGAAACCACGACTCTAGGCTCTTTTACTCTTGATCTCTTATCTCTTTTTATCTTTTTTGTTATCTTTTATTGCTGCTATATCATCATCTTTATATTATTAAGTATTTCGATAAGTCTGAATAGCATAAGGATTTCTCTATTCTTATACTTGCTTTATCATTTAATATCACAATTATTCTCTTGGGCGTAATATTTGGACTTTTGTCCTATATTACTTCTGCGACAGGGTACACTGCCCTTAAGTGTGTTTTGAACGCAACAAGAATAATCTTCCTAAATACTTCTGGGCAAAAGTAGTCAACAATGCATGTTATGTACAAAACAAAATTCTAATTAGACCATATATTATTTTAAACTCCCTATGAATTGTGGATGGGTAGAAGACCCAACATATATTAATTTCATGCTTTTGGATGTGAATGTTTTTTATTGAATACTAAATAACACCTTGGAAAATTTGATTCTATGGTAGACAAAGCTATCGTTATTGGATACTTTGAGACCTCAAGAGCGTTTAGAGTCTATAATTCTAGAACAACTGTAGTAAAAGAGTCTATACATGTTAAATTTCATTATGGATTAAAGACTGATAGGAAACTATCAGATTTAGATGATGATCTTGCAGGATTGGACATAAGCAACCAGACGGAAAATCAATCAGATGAATCAGAGCTGGAAAATTCTGAATCGTTTGAAAGACCTTTTGAACAGATGCAACTACAAACGCCTTATAACAACAATCTAAGACGAGATTGGAGAATCAAAGTACATCATCCTGAAGAACTGATCATTGGAAATCCTTCTCAAGGCATAAGAACCAAATAAACTTTCAGAGAGAGCAACAACATGGCCTTTTATCTGAGATAGTGCCAAAGAACATTAAGGAAGCCCTTATCAATGAAAGCTGGATTCTAGCTATGCAAGAGGAGTTAAATCAGTTCAAACGAAATGATGTATGGTCCCTTGTACCAAGACCAGATGATCAATCTGTCATTGGAACAAGATGGGTTTTTAGGAACAAGCTAGATGAGGATGGCAAAGTAATCAGAAACAAAGCAAGTTTAGTAGCTCAAGGCTATAATCAACAAGAAGGTATTGACTTTCCTGAAACTTTTGCACCTGTAGCTAGACTGGAAGCTATTCGAATTTTAATGTCATATGTTTCACAACATAACATAACTCTCATTCAAATGGATGTTAAAAGTGCCTTAATGGAATAATAGAAGAAGTTTATGTTAAGCAACCACCCGATTTTGAAGATTCTGAAAATCAGATCACGTTTTCAAACTCAAAAAGGCTTTATATGGACTAAAACAAGCACCTAGAGCTTGGTATGACAGATTTAGCTTTTTCTTAATGGAAAATAACTTCAAAAAAGGAAAGGTAGATACTACCCATTTCAAAAAGGGATCTAGAGATAACTTCATAGTACTACAAATATATGTTGATGATATTATCTTTGGTGCTACTAATAAAAAGCTTTATAAAGAGTTCTCAGAGATGATACAGAATGAATTCGAAATAAGCTTGATGGGAGAACTAAAGTTCTTTCTTGTGTAACATCCCGGTTTCTCCGTGACTTTGATCGAGCTGGTAAATCTCGAACGGGGCTTTGGATGATTGTGTGAATTGTTGTGTGTCAGTTTTAGACCAAGTTTGAAGCTTAGGAATAGGCTTGAACAAGGTTGGAGGTGCCTAAGGCATTAAACGAGTAAATGAGGAGGTCAGAAGGCTGGAAGTGCTTCTCTCGCTGAGCTTGACGCTCAAGCGTGGTAGGACTCCACGCTCAAGCGTTCAGATGCTTAAGCGTGGGAGGATTTGGACGCTTCAGCGTGTTGAGTGCGCTGAGCAACTGCTCTAAGTTTGGACGCGTGTGAGACACGTGTCAGGCCAGGGAGCAGGCGGAGTGGACGAGGTTCCACGCTCGAGAGTGGAGATATCCTATGCTAGAGCGTGGCAACGCTCAAGCATGAAAAGTGATGGACGCTTAAGCGTGGACATCAGAAACCATAAGTGGAGCTTCCACTGTCATCTTCTCATTCTGCATGATTTTGGGAAGCATTACTGCGAGTTAGAGAGAGAATCTATGGGTTTTAGAGTGAGAAAGCTTGAGGTTAGAGGTGATTGAGCCGCCGGACCGTGATTCCGACTACACCGTTGTGATCACGGCGAAGTTATCTCCGACTCCAGCGGATTAGTTTCTCGATTCCCACAGGTAAACTCGGATCCCTAACACGTGTTCTTGGCGTTCTTCGAGTCTTTACCTTTTCTTTGATCTTTTGGGCTTGCCCTGGGGCTAACATTATTGTACATGTGTTGTGCTCGTTATTAGGGCAAAGTGCATGCTCGTGATTTGTCGCAAATTGAGGACTAAGGCCGCGGCTACCAAGGAGATTGGGGCTGTTCCTAGATCTTCCATTAAAGGTGGGCTGCGAGCTTGAGAGAGAGGAAGCAAGCCAATGATCACGTTGATTTGCGTGCCGACAGTTCAGGTGGGGAGAGAGAGTACTGCTGCCGTCGGGAAGGCAAGAGTAATGTAGTTGTGATTTCTGCTATGCATAGGGAAGCCCTAACCCCACTAGTGGTTGAGCTCTGATAAAGTATCTAGACCCTGGGTTTAGCTTACTTTGGGCTATCGCCGTTAAGATTGGAAACCCTAGGTTAGCAAACTGTTGTTTGAGGATGCTTGCTGTCGTATGACGGCATGTGCCTGTTGTTGCTGTTGCTATCTGTCTAAATGCCTACGTGCTACTTGGTATATGTGATATGCTGCTTATATGATGTTGTTCATATTACTGTTATCATGTTGATATTATTGCTGCTGTTATTGTGCTGTATGCTATAACATTAAGAGTTATGGCAAAATGCCATAGAATAAGTTTGGCTGTGTGCCGTGTTGTTGTCGGGTTGATACCATGGATGGTACCGTTGCTGCTATGCTGACTTCTTGAGGCTGTGTCCCGTGTTGTTTGAGCTGTGGCTCGTGGACGCGTGGCGTCGAGGCTGTGGCTGTGTGGATGCAGTGGCATCGTGATGTTTTGATTTGGTTGAGAGCTTAGGCGTGAGATCCGGTATCAAGCCCATTGAGGATGTTTGCTGCATATCATCATCAGCTGCCAAGTGGTGAGGCCGTGTGACAGGTAGTATGGGCTGCCGACGTCATATGAGGTTAGTGGTACCTGAGTGCGGGTACGGAAAGTAGATAGGGCGGTCAAGTGAGTGGCCTTGGGGATGTTGCCGGTCTCGGGAATAGTTTACAGTGATAGATGAGGTAGCTCCTATCCTGTCGTGACGTCCGATCCAGTTCGGTTTACCCGACTAATCCCAGAGCTTTCAAATTGTTCCAGGCTAACGTTCAAGGCGACCGAGATACCCCGGTTCCAGTATGGAAGGGGGATGCACTCTTATTGGTCACGGCGAGCGGTTCGGTTTCTTGGGCAAGCTATCTCCGTTCCGACACAGAACCTGTTCTGGTGTGGACTTGTTCGGGTGTGGAACCGTTCCAGTTAGGAACCTGCATAAATGCTTTTTTCGGCCGGCATGCTGCATGGGATTAGTATCCCGGTCTAGAGGATTGATCTGAGTATGAGACTCATGGGATGGATGTCTGTTGCAATTGTTGTCTCGAGAGATGTGTGCCGGAATGCAGTAAATTTTATAAATGTGATATCTGTTATATGCTACCTGTTGTGTGTTTACTACATTACTACTGTTTTCGTACTGTATGACGCGTTGTATTTCTTATCTCCCTTCCGTTTTTCCTTGTTGTCTATTATGGGGTCGTTTGAAGACGACGAGCCAGCAGAGATTCAACATGGACCCGAGGCTTCACCCGTTCATCACGGGGTCACCGTGGATGCCGGTGCTGGGCGACATTGAGATTATCTACCATGATGAGAGGGGATGGCGGGTAGACCCCTCTACCTTTTGATGGTCTACACAGGACCAGTCAGCCTGATGTTCCAGAGCGGTACAGCTCCGTATGTAGATATTATTGGTCCCTATCGCATCTACCAGCTCCTCCCCTTTCCGAGGATGTGGTGCCCTCCGAGGCAGAGGGAGCAGGACTAAGCTTGGGCAGTCGTGACCAGCAAG